>VTGB01000015.1:600000-1086868 GCA_013403855.1 Calonectria honghensis
GTGCGCAGTGGATTTGATGAGCGAGGGAAGGATAACTATGGAATATCCTTGATGAATGGAACAGACAATCAATGGCGATTGAAAAATAGTTATTTTCTATCGCAGTCCCGTAAATACTTTGATCCAATGTAAGGAGAGAGAAAGGTAGCCCTGGAACCAAAATGTAACTTCGGCTGCGAGGCTGCTGTATGGCAGAGAATCCAGGATTTTGGGTCTTATTTCAACCTGATGCACCTCCCATGACGCAATGGATTTTCGCGCTATTTGTTTAGCTGCAGGTTTGTATTACAGAAGTGCATTTCACGCAGAATACCCGTTGTTAGCGGGATGCACCAACATGCCAGTTGGATTTCGTCGCAGACAGATATTTGCTTTTGCCATATTTCGCCATCCAGGTTGTCAGTGGCTTGACAAGGTTAAAGCCCACCATTTGATCAATTAATCTAATCAATGTAAACGCCCGCCCACATATCTCGGCCAAGTTATGCATGGGCCAGAAAATTACAGTTAAAAATATGCATCCTCTAAATTACACGTGCCGTACCCCATGTCCCGGACTATTGCTGGTTGGCAGCCCACGTGCTTCGTGCCGGCTAGGCTTTTGCGATCGCTCCAGTTCTTGAAATATGTTCCTCCATTTTTCGGCAATATTCTTGAGAGGGCAATTTAATTATCTCAGATACACCTTCGACTGGTTTGGTTCCTCATGTTTGCCATCTGATCAAGGCCGAAATGATCGCCAAACTCAAGAACAATTAGCCTCGCGGATACAAGTCGGGATCAGGCTCACCCCATAACAAACACTGGAGTGTCTGCGCTGCAAACGTCTATTCTCGTCAAGCCCGAAGGGGAGTTATTAGTTATAAAGATACCTCGTATTTTCCACTGAAGACCACCGGAATAAGCCAGTTCTTGTTCCTAATCCTTTGCACCGTTCATCTTAAAGAGACCAAGTACCTCATTCTCACGACTCAACTTCAATATGGAAAGGGGTTTCCCTTGCACCTAAAATTAATTCGCAGGTGATCCTCTGCTTTATCCTCCATATCGCTAGCACTCTTGTAGCTGCTATTCCCACGGTTCCACCAGCCCACAACACTTTCGAAAAACGAGAAAACGATGCTGGTCATGGAGCATGCTCTGGAGGCAACTACAATTCTTGCATCCAGGAGTTGGCTTCGAACTGCCCTCCAGCTACTCATCCGCCCGGGCCAGTTTGTATAGCTACAAGTCACCAGATTTGCGGATGCCATTGCTCATGCTCAAAGGCGCAATGCGATGGTGCTCATATCACACTACCTGACCACTGCTGAGCCGAATTTTGGCAGTTTGCACGATCAGTTGGAGTACCCAGGAAGTTGTCCAGGAAAGAAAAGTGCAAAATTTGTGCCAGCACTGGCCACAACAGTATAGCTCACCAATTTCAACATGCTCTATGTTTACCTATCCGTTGCGCTATAGCGTTTGACAACAGATGCTGTGGATAAGATCTTGTTCCACCTTTCTTTGTGTTGCCATTGCACATTTAATCCGCGATTGGCTCGCGGGCCTGTACCCCGCGGGTGTTTTCTTTAGCTGAACCGTCTGCTTCCTTGCACCAAAGAACTCATGACCAGCCATGGCGAATCGCGGAACACGCTTGCGATGAACAATGGCCCCCCGGCTTTAGCGCAACACTAGCGGTGCCAGTGACACGGTTTCAACAAACAGGAACACAATGCTAGTGTCGCACCTGAAAGCTGTTCGGCAGTAGTTGGCTGATGATGCTGGCATATATTCGCTTTGCTCTCGCTCTGACCATGTGCTCAGCTAAAGGCTGGCACTTTTTCATCGGCTGGAGGTGTTTGTCACGACGCGCACTTGCGAGAAGAAGAATTTCTCCACATTATTTAGCAAACAATGAAAATGAATTATTTTCCTGCTTCAAGAGACTACTCTCGAGGAAGCTCACGCGACACAACTTGCTCTCTCGATCCCCCGCCCAGCCTTGCAATGACGACAACACAGCAGCCACTGCCCAGCTCGAGCCAGGGGTCTCGCAATAGGCCAGCACGCGAAGGTCTTGCAAGCCTTTTGTTTTCGCCCGATTATTTCCCCGAGGAGCCAGAACTTGAAGGATCGCCCACCGACCTAACGGCCCAAGTGACCCCGCGAGCCCCTCTCTCAGTGCCGTCCACGACATCGCTCTTTCCGCAAGCCCGTCTCCAACGCCACAGCGTGCCGTACATGTCTTCTGGGCCTATAGATACAGCATTTCCAGGGTCTCTGTCGTCGGGAGGGCCATACTCGATCAGGTCAGACCTCATCAACCTCCGGAGCCCGTCAACAGAGACGGTCAAGGGGCCCACGAGCAACCAGGATTCGCCATCCCCATTGACTGGTTTCCCGCCATGGGGCGACGAATCGGGCGGCGAGTGTGATTCTCGTGCCTGGCGTGATGCTGATCGTGAAAACCAGCGGACAGCGCGTCAGAGCGGTGACAGTGCCAGGCATTTTCTTTCGGCCACGCTTGAAGCTGAGGGTAGATGGATCCTGAGCTCTATTCTTCACGCCTTTGTTTTGGTTCTCCAACTTACCGCTGCGCTGGCCGTCTTCAGTGCTCTATTGTGGATTGCCGTTTGGAAGAAAAAGGAAACCGACTTTGAGTTTTGGGACTGGTAAGTACTATCCCGTGTTTCTGTTTCCCTGGTCTGTTTTATCGTTTCGCCTGGGATCTTCATGATGCTAATCATCTTTTAGGCTGTGGAAATATGCTGAACCCTCCCTTATTGGAGTCCTCCTTCTTTGCTCCATCACCCTGCTCGCTCATGAGGTCAAAACTCTCTCCTCAGTCGCCCTCCTATACCTCCAATCAGCCATCCTTGGCTTCACTTCGGCAGCAAGCATCGCAATGTGGATTGGATGCCTTGGCGAGTCTAGCCGCACGGTCAAAGGTGTGCTGATGGGGTGCAGTGTGCTAATGTGGGGTCTGGCCCTCTTTGGCTTTGTGCGTGCTGTGGTTATCTGGAAGGTTGAGTACGGGACCGAGCAAGGTGATCAACGATTTGATGGACAGTATTCTGAGGCTCAGTTTGTTTCATATGGGACGTTTGTACCCTGGGCTGGGGTAGTTCGCGGCCACGGTGCACTGCCGCGCTAGACGGCAAGATCACTGGGACGATGCCACGGGTATACAAGATTCACGCATTCATGTCCTTTTGAAACCTCAGCGGTTTAATTGTGCTTACGACAAGAAATGAGATTGATCTGATGGACAGACTAGCTATTTGGCAAAAGTTCTCGATGCCTAATTGCACGCATCTGAGACATTCATGATAATGACTATGCAATGCATAACCTTTAAACCATCCCGTTTCTCGAGTCTCCCTGTGCCATCTATATCCCCTATGCAAATAAAATTCCACCTTGTCTATTATTTTAAAAGATTTCTCCAAGAAACAGTCCCTCACGGCCCTTGAGTTCTCATGAACAGGTTCGGTGGAAAGTCGTAGTCAGCGAATTCGGGGTCAACGTTGTAGGGCATGTCTGCCTCGGCAGGTTTGAATCCCAGCTTGATATAGGCATGTCTGCCCATGCTTGAGGCCTCGGTGATCGCCTCGAGATCGCCACGCTTCTTTGCCTCGTCGAGGCCCCACTGCACCATCTTCTTGGCAATGCCCTTGCCCTGGAATGCCGGATCCACGACGCAGAGTTCCAGAACAAAGACGGCGGGCGGGGAAGCTGTGGCCTTTTCTTTGATGACCCGAATGCGGTCCTTGTGCAGAGATTGGTCACACTGGCAGAGGAGGCGCTGGATCGGCTCGTTGCCAGGGTGCAACGCCTCGAGATCCAACACGGTGCGGAGGTCCTCGTATGGGACTTCCCCATGGCCCTCGATGGGAGACGCCTGGAGCCAGATTGTGACTCCAACTATCTTGCGCTCTCCTTCTTTCTCGGCATCTGGCACCGTAGCTTTGAGAAACATGACGTTGAGGTTGCCCTTGTTGTCGCGGGTTGCCCCAGACCAGCGCTTCATTAGGCGCTGGACTCCGCCGGCCTTGCCCTCGGGCGTGTCCCACCCAGGGTTCATAAGGACCCAAATTCCATCTTTGACTTGCTTTCCAAACGCCTCACAAATGATGTCAAAGGCGCCGGGGATGTCTTGCTCCTCGGTGATGGGCTCTACCCGAAGGTCGGATGTGTTGTGGGACATGGTTGCTGTGACTGAGACGGTCGAACCGAGGTTTGGAAATGAATATCAGGTCAGAAGCGATAACGGTAGCAAAAATATACAACAAAGGGGTTCCGCGGTAGCGATTAGTATATATCGCTCATGGGAGGCTTCACCTGCAATGGGGATATAGCCGATAAGAGGGGTCAAAGATTTGCATTAGTAAAGGACTCCGCTTTCCATACGTCAGGCGACTCGTCTTGGCAAAGTAGCCATAATCCGCGCTGAAGTGACCTGCTAGCGTGAAAAATACGAGTTAATTATTGATTTATCAGTCGGAATGAATCCTAACCATAAGAACCGCCTAGTGAGCCCTTTCATATACAAAAAGCATCCGAAATGGACAGCCACGCCAGTACAGTGAGGGACCAAGGTAAGGTTTGGTACTACATCGCAGTTTGCAACTTTTGACCACACAATGCGAGTGATATACGGCTTGGCAGTATAGACTTTATAAGATATTACAATTTAGGCCGATATTTATCGGAGCTCGTATTATTTTTACTTCAGGTGTTATTTGCATGCTAATGTGAGGTGGCAGAAGCTGGGTGGGTGGGGCGTCGGCCCAGACTTTCGGCTCAAATGGCTTGTCCAGAAGTCAAGACGCAACAAAGACGAACTTATCAGACATTTCTAACCATCGAATACCATGTACCCAACGGAGCCTCGGATACAATTCTCGAGAAACCTATCTGTGTAGGTGTTCCGTTAGTCTATTAAGCCTGTAGGGAAGATGGTTCAACCTCGCCGTCGTCAAATCAGGATTCCCTGGTACGATTG
The DNA here is from genome assembly GCA_013403855.1 of Calonectria honghensis. NCBI lineage: Eukaryota > Fungi > Ascomycota > Sordariomycetes > Hypocreales > Nectriaceae > Calonectria > Calonectria honghensis. Next base: position 604,991 of record VTGB01000015.1, read on the forward strand.
CTCATTGGCCGGTCCCGATCTGCGGCTAGAACTTGCCTTTAAGCATAAACAAGGGAACCATCCACCATTACATAAAGAAACCAGTGTCAGGTGAAACAAGGCAACAATATAACTGGCCATAATTCGCGTCAGCTCATTGAAGCGGGTCCTATAGTCTAGTGGTCAGGACGTTGGATTTTGATTACCCATCAAAAACCCCTTCCAAAGACACCAGTTCGAACCTGGTTAGGACCTTGAGCTTTGTATTTTTGTTGTATCAGCGTTGCTTGGTGGTGGTTGAGTTGTTGAAGGTTACCACTAAAGAGGTCCCAATTGGGACGCCGGGGCCCACCCGTCAAGGCCACTCCTAGTGGATCGCAGCGGAGTCCGTATCCACCCCAGCTCGATTTGCACCCTGGAAGTAATCCAGAGAAAATTATCGATGGCTGCTTTTGGCTATTTAATTCAGGATTGACACGACTCTGGCATGAAGTGATCCCGTTTCTCCTTTAAGGGGGCCTGACGCTGATTCCAAACCCACTGACTTCTTGCTGTGGGCTACAAGGAGCAACCTCATGTTCGACAAGGCAGAAGGACGATTACGAATTTCTTGTGAAACTTCTCAGTAACAGGTGCGCGAGTCTGCTATTTACATTAATTTCCAGGCTTGTCCATAATAACACCCTGGGGATCCTTCGTCTCCGTATCACCCCATGTCGCCTCCCAGCCATTCTCCGCAAGGTATGCCTTCCACGCGGCATCATCGTCTTCAAGCTTTCGGGACACGTCAGGGATAACGAAGAATGCAATCAGAGCACCCAATACAGCAAAGGCCGATCCGATCAAAAAGGCAGTCTGGTCTCCCTTTGCAGCGTGTTCGTCATCGTATGAGTTCAGAATGGCCGTAAAGACTTGAGTGCCGATGGCGGCTCCAGCTTTGGACCAGGCTGCGATGAAGCCAAGCATCTGACCACGAATAGAAGTTGGGAAGCATTCCGAAGCAAGAAGAACCACGGTACTATTTCATTTGTTAGTATGCATTATTCACGCATGTGATTTCCGAGGCTCTTACCTTCCAGGGCCTACCTCACCGAGGGTGAGGAAGACGCCGTAAAGCACCACAAATAGGGGAAAGACGCTCTGCACAGGGCCCATTGCTCCGCCAAGAACGAATCCCAAAATAGCCTGAAGAGAGAATCCAAGCGCCATTGTCTTGCGCCGTCCGATCTTGTCAGACAAATATCCTCCCAGGAAAGGCCCCGGGATGTAAAAGCAGTTGATAACCACACCCCATCCGAGGTTCTTTACCAAGCTGTCTCCCACGTTGACCCGCGTCATGATTGTGGAGCTGAAGATGCCAAACGGGATCGAGATCCAGTTGTACAAGAACCAGCACGCGGCGACACCGATTAAAGGGCGGTAGTAGCGCTTGAGAGCAAGTACGTACGGCACTCGCTGCTTTCTCATAGCAGACTTGCGGTATGCTGTAGCAACGGCCATGCGCAGCCTGAACCAGAAAATGACGAGCGGGGGAATCGCGCCCAGGGCAAACGAGGTTCTCCAGACAATGTGGTACTTTTCCTCCTTCTGCCCCACGCAGAGCAAGAGAAGGAGCGGAACCAGGCCTCCCCAAACGTATCCCAAAGAGGCAGACAAGTCAGCAAGCATAGCGAACATGAAACCACGGTGCTTGCGGTATGAGCTATTCTCATCTGTGGCTTCAGCCGCACCAGCTCCAGAAACGGGGTATTCGCCTCCGGCTCCAACACCAGCAACGCCTCGGGCAATGATGAGCATCCAGAAGAGGCCCGTTGGCGTTGTCCCGTTGGCGGCAGTGGACATGGCGATACCCACAACCAACAGGATCGTGGTGAAGACGGCACCCGTCTTACGGCCCAGCTGGTCGACTATGACACCAAAGAAGAGCATGCCGATGATCATGCCAATCAGAAACGAGTTGCTGAGGCGCGAGTAAATGGAACTCGTCAATGCATCGGGGTAAATGACTGCCAAGAGCAGCTCGACGTTGCCGATAACAGCAGCATTGCTGAAGAATTGGTTGTGAGTAAAGCGCTCTTGATTACGGCGGCGATAGGTGGATGTGGAAATGGCACTTACTATCCGTCAGAACCGATGGCGAGACCAGAAAACAGAATCATCAACCAAACGGAAAGTTTGCTGTAGTAGGTCTTCACGGGCTCGTCAACAACACTGCCGGCCTCGATCTGAGCCTCATCTTTTTCGTATACTGGGTGCTCTTTCTTATCGAGATCATCCTGTACGGCCGCGGTGACATTTTGAGCCGTCTCTTTCGGCTCAATTGCCAGACTGTCATCCATTTCGACAGCCATGTTTGCCAATTCGGGAGAGAAGAAAAGCAGGATTTAATTCACAGGGGGGTGCAGAGCGACTGGCCATCTCCCTATTAAATTCGCCGCCCATCATCCATGATGCGCGGGGGACAGATTACAGGGCCGGGGGCTGCTGTCAGAAACGGTGTTCGCAGCGCCGGGCCTTTCTTCTGTGCCCCGCGTGCATCTTGTGTAGCAATCTGACACTGATAGCACTAGGCCGACGGCTACGGTTCGTTGATTATGGCTGATCGGGCAATTGATACGCAAGGGATTCAAGGCAGTTCAAAGCGAAGCTACGGGGGAGGCTTTCCCCACAGCGCAGGGGAACAGGGGAGCCTCTATGGAGCGCCGCCCTTATCGTGGCGCCAACGCCCCGGGAAACAAGGCCCGTCCCCTCACGGGCCCCGCCACCGACCTGCGGAACCCCACAGTCCCGCAGATAAAACGGACAATCATGAGGAACGCAGAGTTGCCAGACGGGATTGGAACGAAAGCAGGCGGATGCAGGGGAAGAGGGGGCGTCAGTGTCTCGGACGGAATGTCCTTTTCTGTCAAATGGCAGCCACCCTGCTGTTTTTCTTCTTCGCTCCTTGACTCGCTGTCGTCGTCGTCTCACTCCGGCACCCGACACACACCACCAACATGACGGTTGATACTGAAAAGGGCCAACTGCTACACCACCAGCCCCGGCTAGCTCCCAAGAAGGCCCGGTCTCCCTGGCGCTATCTCGGAGCGGCTGCGGTGCTCTTCACGACGACCCTCTTCCTGGCCGGCGGCTTCCACAGCCACGGACATCGCCACGGCTGCCCTCATGGCTCGCGCGTCATCGACGTAGCCAAGGTGCAGCAGTGCTCCATCGACAACCTCAAGTCCGACCTCTCCTTCTTGGAGGGCGTCGAGCCCATCAAGGCTGATGAGTTTCTCCAGCGCCGTGACCGCCTTGCAAAGGCTCTGGCCGCCAATGGCGTGGATGCGTTCGTCCTAGAGCCAGGATACACTTTCCAGTAAGATAGAGTCACCACTGATTACGATAAGCCTAAAAAAAAAGCTGACCACTCTAATCTTTCAGATACTATGGCAACATTTCGCAGGTTGACTGGGAGCCATGGGAGCCCGAGGAGCGTCCGTTCCTGATGCTCGTCATGCCCGAGACGTCTGCCTCGGGCGAGGTGGTTGCCAAGACGGCGTACCTGTCGCCGCACTTTGAGGAGGGCCGCGTGCGCATGCTGGGCATCCCGTCGCGGGAAGAAGTGCTCGACATTGTCATCTGGGAGGAGCACTGGAACCCCTACGACACGCTGCTCAACTCGCGGCTGTTTGAGGGCAAGTCCCAGCCCAAGCTGATGGCCGACGAGGAGATGCGCGACTACATCGTGCGCGGGCTCGACAAGGCCGGCTTCCAGACTGTGGGCCTCACGCCCGAGGCCGAGCTGGTCAGGCAGCAGAAGAGCCCGGCCGAGGTGGAGCTGCTCCGCGCCGTCAACACCGGCACCGTCGCCGCCGTCCGGGCCATGCGCCCGTGCCTGGTCCCCGGCCTGACCGAGGACGACGTCACCGCCATCCTCGACAACTCGATGCTGTCCATCGGCTTCAGCTTGTTCTTCGACATTGTACTGTTCGAGGAGCACGGTGCCCTGCCGCACGGAGGCTTCGTCACCGGCGGCAAGCGGCTCACCTACGACAGCATGGTTGTCATCGACGTCGGCGCGCACTACCTAGGCTACTCGTCGGACATTTGCAGGAGCTTCCTGATTGACCCGCCACCGCCGGGGAGCGCGGGAGCCGGCGCTGCGGAAGCCATTCCCGATCCGCTGCGCGAGGAGAAGGAAAAGGTTTGGCAGATCGTGTTCGAGGCCCAGACGGCGGCCGCGGAAGCCTTCAAGGCTAATAACACGGCCGCAAGCGTCGACATTGCGGCACGGACCGTCATCGAGGACGCCGGTTACGGCTACGGCTTTACCCACCGCCTGGGCCACGGTATTGGTATCAAGGCCCACGAGTCGCCCTACCTGAACAAGTTCAACAAGGACTCCATCCTGCAGCCGGGAATGACCTTTACCAACGAGCCGGGCATCTACTTGGAAGGAAAGTTTGGCGTGCGCCACGAGGATATTTACCTAGTCAAGGAAAGCGGGGAGGCGGAGCTGCTCACTGGACAACGTGCAAAGGGACTCCGAGAGCCTTAGTGGGTATCAAGATTATAATTCAATATATACACTATCACATGACGACATGAGAAATTTTTTTCAAGGGTATCTACAGCCCAGTATAGACATTATCATGGCGCTTGTCGCACATGGTGGTTGATGGGGAAGCCGTTGGCAATGGCGGCCCCTTGTAGCTGCTTCAACCAGTCAGCTCCGTCTCCCTCGGGGACGGGTCGGTGTGATAGGCTGCAGTCGACGTAAACGGAGTCGTCGAGGTATGTCCAGTCCGAAACCTCAACGGCGCACTCGGAGATGCCGGGGAACGGCGACGCGCTCAGCGCGGCGCACATCCAGGCCATCTGCTGTAGAATCTCAATCATGGTGTGTGTCCATGCGGACACGCTCAGACGTATTGTTCCGTCCTCGACTTCGAGGTGTAGTAGGCGGAGGGAGGGGCAGTCGGCACCCTTGCCATCAGTTCCGTCCCATATTGACATTCCGGTGAATGCGCTTCCTTCGCGGCTGCATGCCGAGGCCTGCTGGACGGCCTCTTCGATGCAGCTCAGTAATAGATGGCCACATTTGGGCCATTGCTTCGAGACGTACTCGGACACGGTGGTATATACACAGTCGTTTGCTGTTCCGGTAATAACTGGCAACGACCCCATATTCACCAGCTGGGGGTCGCCGATGCCGTCGAGAGGTCCAAATAGCTGGCACTCGAATTTAAACTGGATAATGTGAAATCCATCCTTGGGGGGGCGTCTTCGTTTTAATAAAATATCCCACACGGCCGATTCCATGAGGTGCATCTGCACAAAGTGAGGGGAGATGAGAACCTCTCGTATCCTGCTAATAAGGTTCGTCGCAGCTCGTCCTGTGGTGATGGAGTTGTGTAGCGAGCGGGCAATCTCTTCGGGTGAGCCCCTCGGCGAGCGGGCCGGGTACTCGCGATTCCAGTAGCTGCAGAGGAGTTTCAGGGCGAGCTGAAGATCGATGCCTCCTGCGGTCGACGACCATGTGACGGATCGTCGTGAAATTCCAGGGCCCAGCTTGTCCAGCACACACCTTGGCGTCTCGGGTCCCTTGAGGATGAGAATGAGTTGGCAGATGGGTCCATCGAATAAGCGCCTGACCTGGCGTGCGGATTCGGGGTTGGAGTCGCTGTAAAATTGCCAGAGCTCGTCCCAGAGCTGCTTGGTGAATTCGGACAGGAGGCGATCTAGCACCCGGTCAACGTTGACGGTGACTTTTTGCTCCGGCAGGTAGTAGTGTGTTAGAAGCTCGTTGTCGAGTCCATCTGCGAGGGCTGTTGCGAAGGCGGCCACGACGGCGCCGGCGATTAGGGGCGGGACTTGGACTTCGGCATTGTTAGTCGACTGCGCGGTGCGAGGTCGGTGGTCGGGCAGGGGCGGTTTGATGCCCAGAATACTGGCATCTACATCGACGGTAGGCTCATGGGCGGCGGAGGGTGGAGGGTTCATGTCTAGTCATGACTGGACAAGGGGGCGAGCCTCGCAGGGCAGAACCAGGCCTTTACTGGAATCTGGTTTTTTTTTCGATTTCACGCCGGCAACGAGGCGAGATTAATACCAATGCAAGCACAACTTTTCGAATCGGATTTCTAGCAGAGAAGATACTGGGTTTTGGCACGGTAATTTAGCACTCTTTGTGCGGGTAGACGGTCCGGGAGCTGACGTTGCAAGCATTGCGCGTCCCGCTTACAAACGGGGCAAGGCCATTAGTCGACGCTTAAAAAACGAGGATGACGCCACCCAGAAAAGGCAAGAGAGGGTGGTTAAATGAGCGAAGACGGGTGGAAGAAGGAAAAATGGACACCGAGAAACTCTGTTCCTGAACAATGCGCAGCCAAGGCACCCGTATTCCTGGATTAATCTGTGTTATTGCCGTTGCGAAGCCGCAAGCTGCGTCAATCGATCTGCGCTGGTGATTCCGTCGTCGTCGGTTTCGCGTCCCCGAGGGGTTTTGGCACCCAATATTCCAGGGGCAGAGGCCGCGTAATGGACGGACAGATGGGGCCCCGGGTGCGCTCCACGCGTCCCGAGCAGACACTGGCATTTGCTGAAGCACTGGCCTGTTCTCGGGCAGGGCCCAGGGTCACTGACAGCTGCAATTAAGAACAAGGCCTCTGTTTCCGGACGGGGCAGCCATGCTCGCAGCTCACTCGAGCGTGAGCATTTGGGCCATCGCTCGCTGGCGCTGCGATGCGATGTTCTGGCCACTCGGCCGAGTCGTGCAGGCGGGCCAAGACCTGGGGCACGCGTACAAAAATATGGAGCTAGATGCTGCCAAGCTAGGCAGAGGAACTTCTGCTCTGGGCATCCGCTCTGAGTGACGCGTTTGTTCGATATTGACGATACGAGGACCACTTGGGGCCGGAAAACGAGAATGGAGCAATGTTTGACGTAGACAGAGGAGAAGAAAACACGAAGCGGCCTGGCGGGACTCGTAGGCAGTTTGTCCAGTGAGGCGGTGCCTTGCTGACTGCGCTTCAGCGCAACCACAGCACTGCTACACACGCTCAGGGCCCTGTCCGCCTCCCCACTTCTTTTAACAGCCGCAAGCCGCTAGCGCTTAATCTCAATCATGAAACCTGGTCCTTCACGTTCAGGCCCCAGCAGAAAAAAATCGGATGTCGCATGCGACAAGATGCGACGATTTGACATAGACCAAAGTTCTAGCCGCAACTTGGGGCAAGCTTTTCCGATCGTACTATCCACGAAACACGCGAGAACTTTCCTGTTCCGTCCGGCTCCTCCAGTCACCCACTTTTGCTGACCCTCTGTTCCTGACTAGTATCCGCGTTTATGAAGCACTTTTCTGGGCTTTCGTCCGTGGTTCGTCGTGCCAAGCGTGGCGCCTTGAGCCGGAGCAATTTCAGCATATGCGGCGCATGGTCCCTCCACGCTCCCGGCAAGCAACCGAGAACCCACCCTCGGTACAATTCTCCTCTGCGTCATACTGTGTCATGCGCAATTACACATCAAAGGTTAACGCGGGCAAACACTCCAAAATGTGCCGGAAGGGGAAGAAGCACAGGCCATTTTGCATACACATGGGAACGCTAGCCGGGAATTACGAGCTCGGAACAGATTAGTCGCGATCTCGGCGTGCGAGCCTTGATTTCTGGGGCTCCCCACCCAGCGGTTTTCCCTAATCGATTGGGGATATCGTATTCAATCAACATGGCCAATGTTCTCGTCTGGCCTGCAGATTACGGGTACCTGAGCCGAAGTACCCTGGACGCTATTTTTCCTCATCCACTTGTTAGGGCCGTTGTGGGCACCGTCCTAGAATGGGACGCCAGAGGCACAGCACACTTATAAGATTCACAGGTCTTACAAGGTCCGCGTGGGCGACCGGTATGTGGGCGACATGTCCGGGATCCTCCCCCCTGCTCTATTCACCTCGAAAGTTACCAACGGCACATTTCCCGATTCGTGCTTCAGATGACCAACGGCACGAATCGATTGGTGGTTTCATGCCACTTGACCCATTCTACTCCGAAAGCCTCCCTCAGCACAATTTCCTCATATTTGACGCGCAAGACTAACTTTCGGAGCATCCCAAACATCAGAATGCCAACAGTCACGAAACCCCATTCACGCAGCATGCTGTGAACAGCCAGAGGAATCCAGCAGCCCACGGCTCCGTCCCAGCGAAGGAGCAGCGCCAAGTTAGAGAAGAGAACGACGACCTGGCCAGTGTAGCTCAGGTGCTGGATGTAGCGATAAATGCCAGTCGTGGTGAGCCTGTCCGGCGGCCCCAGGCGGAACGTGAAGTTCTGGTCCAATCGGGCGAAGGCCACAAGACGGAGAGGGCCACCGACGCAGATGATCAGCGACAGGCAGAGGGACGTGTGCGGATTCCATCCGAGGAGCGCAGAGTCCAAGTTTTCCGGGCGACGGCAGATCAACCCCGACGACGAGTCGTCGAGATCCGTGCATACGAGGACCGCGTGGTGGAGGCCCATCCCGACTGCGACGGCACGCCGGAGCGACGCGGCTCTGGGACTGGCGTACGTCCCCAGGCGATCTTGCTTCCAGGTCTGCTTTGGGGCCGCGCTTGGCGGCGTGGAACAGAGCATCGTGATGACGCTCGACAGGAGCACCGTCATGGCCAACGTAATGTCTGAAAACGTAGGCATGGCGATGGCTGATGATTTACGGGGTGGGTTGTTGAGAAAAAAGGAGTTCAGTGATTCTCCAATAATTTAGAAGCTCAGGTTCCATTAAATCGACGATCAATCGTTCTATATTAGCTGACGCAGTTCTATTCTCTCTTATGTGGTGATGGATTGCCACGGACACGGAGATATAAAATAAAAAATCGCCGTGTTTAGGGTAGTGGGATCGGCGTCTGGAGAACCAACTCTCCCAACACCGACCAGGGTGCACGAGTCCAGAATGGAACACCGGGAAACCTCTCGTTGATTGGATGTATTTTTTTATTACATATAACGCAGTGCCCGTGGTGGGTATTTACACTGCTAACCCCGGCCCCTCTGTAATAGGGAGGAGCCGTTCCCATGATCAGTCAATGTGACAAAGTGGCCCATCCCAACCAGCCACCTCATGCATTTAAACATGTGGCTTGTACTTGTTAATATCCCATGAGCCGATTCTTTTTAGAAAGGCATAAAGAGAACATTAAGTTGTTCGTTGTTTTGGTCAGGGTAAAGAAACTTTTCATGGCCAAACCAGTTGTTGAATCCTATTTGTATGCGCCTTTTGTGGCCTGGTTCTTGGAGCACTGGGCTGAGCCTGCGGCTTGTTTTTGACTAGGAAAAAAAAAGTCGCTCTCTCTTAAATTTCTTTGCAGAGAAATCTTTCGAAGGAGGGCAATCAGAAGCTACATTGGCGGAAAGACTGTCTGCGGCAGTGGCGTTGATCGTCAAGCTCAAGCGGATCTACTTTCGCTAAAGAGTCGCAACAAATTCGCAGCGTGGGGCTGATTCCATGACATCATGGAGTGCCAGGAAGCCGGTGTGAATAATTACCCGAGATGAACCCTTGCGGCCTGCCTGAGATGGTGAAAGCAGCCAGAGTAATTGGGCGGAGCGAATGCAAAGTTGCCTGGCAGGTAGAGGCCACTTGTCGCCCAGCTCTTATCGATTTGATAAGTTTCATCCATGCTTTAGGATGAGATTAATTATTTCAAATATTTCTCAATGGCTCTTGAAGAACATTCGATGAACTCGGGATGAGAGTCTTTTGCGACACAGGTTGTCTCGGCCTAGCGATCAAAGACCACAGGTCGGACACTCATGAAACTAACCACGTATGGCTCAGCGATTCGATCGTACGTTTTGTTTAGGAAAAATAAAATATAAAGTGATAATCTTGTTCACTTGCCAGAAATTTCAGATCAAACTTTCCTCGCTCAATTTCTGTCAGGCAAGCGTTTGTACCTTTTTTCCCCATCCCGCTTTCGCTATGAATCAACCACGCAACACCTCCTTCGGCGCTCGTCCCCGCCCCCCGTCAAGCCAAAATGAGAGGCCGTTTCAGCAGCGCCGAAGGGGAACAAGAGGTTCCCGCAGATCTGCTCCATCGGTCGGCAGTCAGGACGATGGCCGCCGCGAGCACGCCACCGACATTGAAGATCCCGCCGCGCGCCAGCAGATGAAGCAAACGTTTGCCACTGTTCTCATGGTCAACCCAGCAACAACACTGCCGTTTCCGCTCAACTTGCCTTTGGGGATTGCGGCGCTCGTTTACCCAATTCAATCCGAGAAGAAACCTTAGCGTGGTTTGCAATCCTCTCAATGTGACCACATTCCCTGGTTGACCCAGGGTTTCGGGATTCTTTTGGTGTTTCTTCATATCGAAAAGGGTTTCTTTATAGAAAAATATGGCCACTATATTCATTCTTCGCTGCGCGATAGCACATATGAACACATCACATACTTGTTTGGCATAGAATCCCGGGTATTCCAATTCGACGCCATAGCAGCCAAATGAATGGCGTTGAATTCTTAGTTTGAAATTAGGCCATGATGTTAAAATACATGAAATTGGCACAGTTAGGCTTCAATCAAAACCATTGGGTTGATACAACAATCAACTGTAAACACCAACTCACCAATCTTGAACCTTTTCTGCCGTGCAAGTTCCTTGTAGCTCCACCAAGAAACATCCAGTGCCTCTCCAATGGGTCTCATATCGGCAACTGGGGCCGTTCCCTTGGATACACGCCGTCCACCGCTTTTTTTCTCATCGCTTTCGCGCGCATGTTTTGACACACAGTGCCCACAGCTCCACGGCTCGGCCCCGAACTCACAGCAGCTTCTTTTCAAGTGAGAGCTGGACTCTTTCCGGATTTCCTTGATAACCTGCGCACTTAGCTCAGACCATGATCCGCAAGCCATTTTACGACGTTTCCGTTTTGGACCGTCGTTTTCAGATTTTCTCTTTCGCTTGGCTGTCTCTTCGGCCTCCACGGACTTATTCTTTGCTGCTCGTTTTGGCTGCACTCGGCTCGGCTGCACAGCTTCTGCAGCGGGCGTTTGTGCCCTTGTCTTCTTCGCCGCGGTGGAGGATGGTGGCAAGACCTCAAGGAAAGCCTCTTGGGATTTGCAGCTCCGGTAATACTCCTCCGCGACTTCAAGAAAGTGAGCCAAACATAGTGGCACTTGTCGGTTCCCATCCAGGTTTAGCAGCTGAAGCCCCGAAACCAAACCAGACAGCGAGGAATTTGGGTTACTCATGGTCGTATCGGGCATTGCGGAGCAGATGTGAATCCAGGCCGCCTGGAATTGCCCATTTCTGCAATGGAATTCATATACTAGGCCGAAGAATAATTCTGAAAGAAATATCTGCATTTTCCAAGTGTGCAACTGTTCACCAACGTTCTTTGTTTGAAATTAGATCAAATTCACCCCTCAACGCCAACAAAGGCACTCTTGTGTCCAGTCCAACACCGTAGGTCAATGCTGTTTATTCTGGTTCATTTGATTTCATTAGTCCATTTGTATTTTAATTCTAGATACAATTTCACCCAAGTCCTCTCCAAAATCACACAGTCTCAATGTAGCGATTAAACTCCCTAATACCCCGTTAGCATAACCCGCAACTGCGACAAATCAATGAACTTACCAATCAGTCACGGCTTCTCTCCAGAGTCGAAGCTCATGCTGTCTTGAAGCTGTAAAAAACTCTACAAACTCCGGATCAAATATTTCCCGTGCGACACTTGTTGGTGATGAAAATCGCTCAACTGCTTTTTCCAACGTGTTGGCCAGAAGAGCCGGCTTGCCGTCTTCGGGCTTTCTGGCCGACGATGGAGGTACCGTAATCTCGAGCTTCTTCTGGATGCCCCTTAGACCTGCACCAATAATGGCACTGAGCGCATAGTGAGGGTGCAAATCAGCACCGGGGATGCGAATCTCGAGTCGCACAGCGCTCGGCTTGCAAACGGGCGGTGTGATGAGTCGGATTGAAGACATGCGGTCTTCATTGCCCCAGTTAATGGCGACCGGGGCCCAGAAGTTCTCGACGAATCGCTTGTAGGAATTTACCGTTGGCGCAAGCAAAGGCATGATGTCTGGGAGCGCATCCAGCACGCCAGCTAGAAAATGGCAGCCAGCGTCGGATAGATATTCCAGATCGGGCCATTTGGCGGAGAGATTGCGCTCCTCTCTAGCAAACACGTTCTTTCCTTCTCTATCGGTCAATGATACATGTATGTGCCCCGAATTACCTGGCATTCCATGAAGTGGTTTTGCCATGAAACATGGGGTAACACCATGATCAATACCCACAGACTTGGTCAGTAGCCTTTGGCTTGTATTAGCTTTGGTTTTTCGTCCAGAATCTTCGGTGCTTACTTGAAAAGGCTCACTCTATCGGCCATTTCATCTACATCCCGTACCATCAAGGCCTATTACGAATGTAAGCATTTGAGTGCAAGCGTTGCGTATATGGTTACAACTTACAGCCTCAAATACTCCAGGCCCACTCTCAGTATGCCAACCCTCAATATTGCAACCAAACTCTACGCTTTGGTCAAACACGTCGTGAAAGTAGTCTTTTGAGGCGACCGGCCGTGTGACACTATAGCCGAACATGCCATCGGTGAGGGGTCTCAGGGCTTTTGGTGAATTCTTTGTCAGAAATTTGGCCAAGTTTGGCCTGCTGCTCTCTGAGCCGTATCCATCCTCAGTGGGGGTTTGGAAGTTGACAAATTCGAGTTCGACTGCTTCATCAGTACTCGATCCGTATTGGGTCAAAGGCGGTCTTACCACCGGAAAGCGCTTTGAAATTCTCTTCGCCTAATTTCCTTACGAGGGCTTTAGTCATCCCTCGGGGACAGGCGGCGACGTGTTTTTTCTCAGACAAAAAGTGAAGTAAAAATAAAGGGATGTTGTTCTCCCATGGTATGCGGCGGAAACTTGACAGATCCGGGACCGCGGTAAAGTCAGCATAGCCTCCGCCCTCAGACATGCCGGCACCATTTGTGTAAAGCTCATCATGCATGTCCCAGCCAAAGACGGCGGAACTAAAGCCAAACCCGGATTCGACACTTGACAGGAACTTTTCCTTGGCCATGATCTTTCCGCGAAGAATGCCATCGGCATCGACGCCAGCTACCTTGACCTTGATATCATCTTTCAGCAACTCGGCAACATTATGAAGAGTTGCATTTGTCAAGGCAGATGGAATTCGAGAAGAGACCATTTTGAAATGAGGTAGAAAGTAGATTATGGTGCTGAGAGGCAGTCCAGAAACCTACTCAAGTTCTATGCTACGTGGCTATATATAGTTGTTGAGAGTAAATCAGAGAATCAAATCCATAGGTCTTGCCCAACTTGACATGTCATCAGGGAAGACGACCACAGACTGGCAGCACTCTTGCCGCGCGGTTCCTCGAATAACCAGACCCCAATACACTCCCGGGTCGCGCGCACCATAACCACTGTCATTTCCCCACAGCGCGAGTCGGCACCCGCAATGTTAGCGCTTGAAGAGTGGACGCTATCAACAAGGGGCTGAATGACATATCTGGGGTTCGCTAAATGGGCTTGGTGTGGAGTCGCGATACCGCGGACCGCCAGCAGATAACACTAGCCCAATGAGCGTCGTTTCCGCCACCGCGGCTCCAGCGTGAGCGTGAGCGTGAGCCGTGAGGGGGAAGGGGGTTCGCATTGCCCACCCCTCCTCCAACTGAGCCGACTACCGTTTGAAGACGCCTGCGTGCTGGATTAAATACATATAGACCGCCAAGGGGTCGTATCCTGCATCTAGATCTGGAACAGGGTTGCATGTACAGTCCGAGCCCAATTTTTGCCCAGTGCTGCTTTTAACCACCCCCACGTCTATTCTTTCGCCACACAAACAATCCCGTCAAAATGGCTCGCACGTTTCGTCTCGCCGTTCTGGAATGCGACAAGCCTGTGGCGCCCGTTGTCGAGGCCCGCGGCACCTACGGCGAGATCTTTCGCCAGCTGCTCACCAAGGGAAAGGAGGGCCTGGGCTCCGCAGGTGACAATGTCGACTTGCAAATTAGCAAGTGGGACGTTGTCACGGCTCAGGAGTATCCCAATGTTGAGGACCTGGACGGTCTTTTGATTTCAGGAAGCAGTACGTGGGAGTGCTCTTGTTTTTTGGGTTTTCGACCAAAAGGAACCGGGGGGTTTTTTTTTTCTCCGGCTAACTTTGACATTTGCAGAACACACCTCATTTGGCGACGACCCTTGGAACCTTAAGCTAGTCGAGTTTGTTAAGAAGGTTCTCACAACAACAAAGCTCCCCGTTGTCGGCATCTGCTACGGACACCAGATCGTTGCCCGCGCTCTGGGCGCAAAGCTTGGCGTGAGCCCCGGCGGCTGGGAAATTTCCGTCCACAAGGTCGATCTCAACGAGCACGGCCAGAAGCTTCTCGGAGTGCCTTCAATTGTAAGATGCCGTGTCTGCTGAGGATGCAAATTTTGGCTAACAGTGAATGCAGTCCCTTCACCAGATGCACCGCGATGCTGTTCTGGAAATCCCCGAAGGTGCCGTCTGCCTCGGCAGCAGTCCCGGGTGTGAAATCCAAGGACTCTACCAGGAAGGCAAATTCATCTCGTTCCAGGCTCATCCTGAAACTGACGGTTTTATCATGAACAATACCCTAAATGTGAGGCACGACATGGGGATTTTTAATGACGAAATGTTCGAGGATGGCATTGCTCGGGCTGATAAGCATCATGACGGAGTACTCGTGGCGACTGCGATTTGGAAGTTCCTTCTGGCATAGATAAATAAATTACAATAGATTCCTACTTACGATCCATTACATTATCAACTCAGCAAGCTTTCTGCGAGGAAATCATTGAATATTATCATCAACATCATGGCCAACATAGTTCTTCATGCCCTATACTTGCTAGTTAAGGTTCAAACTTTCAAGCTAAGGCTATGCTATATTGTGCGAACAAAGGTACTATATATTTTCACAAAGATGAAATAAACAAAAAGAAACACCCAGAGTTCTACATTGCGTCTCATAATACACATGATTTATATCTTGGTGCAAATACCCGTCAGTGACAGTGTTGTCGGACTTTTGTCCTATTGTCGCACACCTCATCACGCATGATCTCAGCCAAGCCGCAAGGACGGCTGAGGCATGGGGAAAACATACAAAAACGGCATAATGTCTCATTATGATGGACATGGCATTCCATCCAGTTCTATAAAGTAATACATGCTCTTATCCGTGCAGTCCTCGATACGGAGGACAAAATCCGTACACAACCACTTAGGTCTATGCCTCCAAGTGTTTCCCCACTGTCCGCGAGGTAAAATAGTCTATCCAATAAGTCACTAATTCTGCCAATGAAACCATGACCGAAGCGCCATGGGAGAGAAAGCGCCCAAAGTGCCGAGAGAGTGAGGAAATCGCTGCCGGGTCACCATTCTGCGTTGTGGGGAAGCTGACTCGCGTCAGACCCCACGATCCGGCGACATTGCGAAAGCCCGTCGCGTACTTGACGGTTCAGACGCGCGTTCAAGTTAGCGACGTATTGGTATCACGCACGCGCAGGCGTTACATCTTTCAGCTGATGGTGGCCACTCCTGGCTCTGCGACTCGAACTTGATGGTGTTGCGCGATTTATCGCGCGCGTCCGTGAGGCCACGTTGGAGCCTCATTTCATGGGCATTGCACCAATACTGATGCCACGTGCAAACAAAACCCGTAGAGAAGCTAATACGCAAAAGCCAGTCGGGCTCATTCTGTAAGGCCCATCGACAAGACCGCAAGGCCTAACATAAGCATCCTAAGGTCTCGTTGGGGGAGCTGGTGCATGAACGCTCTCTGCGTAGCCGAGAAAATTCTCGGTGCAGCGTCGGAAGCACCAATGAATGCGTTGGCGAGCATTTCTAGTAGCCATTTCAAGGCCAACTTGATTCATGTCGAGCGAGTCGTGCTTTACGCAAACGATATCCATATCTGGTGGTCTCGCATCGCCTTGCAAAGTGTCCATGGGCTGATTTCCTCGAGAGGCAGTCTCCAGACGTGCTCCAGAAGCGTCAGAGTTTCCCTCATGTTTCCCAGTCCAATCGTGTCAATCATGGTTTGAAGTCGCAGCCGCAAGACTTGCTGGATGTCTAGACTGGAAGTACAGCAACCGATGACGGCCAGAGGCCAGCAGAGACTGGTGTTGACTCTGACGGTGGCAGGTAGCTGGGCAAGCAAAGTAACTGCATCGGAGACGGCAGCATCCATGATGGCTTTGTGCGAACTGTTTTCGTTTGACATCTGAGGTGTACCCAAGATGGTCCAAAGATATAATAGCACGGCTTGCTTGAAGACAAGGCCGGCTAACCTTGCGTAGGGTGTAACAGATTGGTCAGGGAAGAAGCCCATGGCTTGCGATTGAAGGAAGCCAAACTGAACAATGTTATCTGGGGACGGAGGTACCGGGTGACCGTCGACTATCGCCATCATGCTCTGACCAAGCTGGAACACCTGGGGAATGATGACCAATAGCTCAAGCCAACATCCACTCAACTGTCCGATGTATTTTCTCTCTACAAGTTTTCTTGCCATCTGCTCGATTTCGGGGCTTAGGAGTGACTGAGAGGTGTAGTGAGGGTCAATTGAGATCATACTAGATGCCGCAATGTGCATATAATACTCGACAAGGAAATCTGGCAGATCGTCGACAGTATCTGATCCATTCCCGGCCAATAACATGGATAGCAAAGACTTGGAGGCTGTCAGGTGATCAAAAACCGTTCCATGAATATCTCCCCGAGCAACCTAAGCGATATTAGTCGTATTTCGTGGGAAAGGAGGCGATGGTCGACAACTTACCTCTGTAAGACACAGGATCAAGCTTCCAACTGTCAAAACAAGCGTGTTCTCTTCTTTTCCGGACATGTAATCGTTGACGACATTCCGGAACATTCGCAGCGAATCTGTGTAGTAGCGCTGCGCAACCTGGTTGGTAGGTTCCCGATCATCCGAGGCTTGACGATGCGCAGCACTCTGAGCAAGAATGAGTTGCAAAACCAGCGGGCTGGAAAAGCTGAGAGGTATCAACTTGGCGATGAATGGGTTGATCTCGGTTGAACCATTTCCCATACTATTGGCCGTGCGCGCGAGATAGTAACTGAGCAGCTCATAGGACTGATGGCCATGCTCCGGCAACATAGGCATCGTCATGGTAATGCCGGAAATGCCAGACGCCAGCAAGGAGGGATCGGCATCGGGCGAGCTGGGTGCCGGAGCGGCGACGAGAGCCATGGCATCAAGTGAGTCCTGGTCGTAGTCGAAGGCAGGTGAGGCCGACAGCGAGTCAGCCGAGGCACCCGATGAGTGACTAGACGACGGAGACGGAGATGGCTGGACGAGCTGATCGTCGGTCTCGGCCATGTCCGTATCATCGGACCCGGGACCCGGAGTGGAGGAGTTGTCTCCCGGGACATCAAGAGATGGGGCCGGCCGGGGCGGAACAGCACCAAGGGGCGAGCTCAAGTCTGGTTCATTTTCTAGGTCTAGCCCAGCCTGATACTGGGGCTGGGGTCCCGGCTGGAATTGGCCGCCATCCTGCGTGTGCTGAAGCAGTTCTTGTTGTTCGTGCTTGGAGTTGTCCTGGGGGGATACAGCCGCCTTGGAGCCCGGCGCCGCTGCGGCACCGCCGGCTCGTTTCTGGGAGGCGGACGAGTTGGACGAGGTATCGGCGGGCCAGTTGCACTCGAGCTTGTTGCGCTTGCAACCGCTGCAGATGGGCTTCTCCTCGTTGCACTTCTTCTTACGCCGGCGGCAGGTGAAGCAACCGGTCCTGCTCCTGATGATAGGCATCGGCCTCATAGCGCGGAAACGCGAACAGCAGCAGCGCAAGAGCAGAGGGCCCGCGCAAACTGGTGTCGAGCCAGGATTGCCGCCCAGATGTGCCTGCTACAGCTAGTGGCCTTATGCTAGATCACGCGGGTACGACACGCGGCAGAGACGCGGTTGTGGTTTGAGGTCACAGCAACCGAAGTCTCGATGGGGCGGGCCAGCAGATGAGTGGAGGAGAAGGAAAGTGGGGAGGGAGCGGAACGAACTCCCTCTCCTCGGCCTTGGCCACACGAGATAAGTTGGTGGAGAGGGGCGATAGAGCAGAGTGGAGCAGGCACCATGGGGAGAGCCAGGGTACAATACAACCCAACTCGGTCAGATACTTTGTTGCATGGGCCCGTTCCAAAAGAGGATGCATTCTGGTTATTTTCTGCTACGAAAGTAAGTAAAGATAATATCTGAATAAGCATTACCCCAAAAAATAATCTATCAGGTTTTTTTTAGGATTATTTTTGCTTCAGAAATTGTGGTTATTCTGACCAGGCCAACTTATGTAGTCACCGACGCGGGGAAGTACCTTCGTTACGTTACAACCATTCGAGGGTTGTGTTGTATCGGGGACCTCGCAGATCGGACTCCGTTACCCTATACCGAAAGCATTTTGGGTTTTGCCGCCGCCTTCTGACGCGGTTCCAGCACAAAGGGCGCGCTACAAGCGCTGCAGAGTCCGGGGCTAAGCGGGATCGAGATAGCAGGCCAGAGTTACGTGGTGTACCGGGATGTGCGGTTGACGGTCGAGGTTGCGGTGGGCCTAGCCGCTTTACGTACTCATGATCGCTCCGGCTCATGAGTCCTGACCTCCTCGGAGCTGCACCCGAGGGACCACCCGAAGTGCGGACTGTGAGGCCTTGGTACTAGTGGGTCCGGAATTTGGCATTCCTCTTCACTTATTAGGCCAATTGGCCCAGCTTCACCTCTGACGAAGTGTTCCTGGCACGTTCTGGTTGTGATTTTGCCTTTTCGTCGTCTCTCCATCATGTTGTCCTCGCGAGCACTTCGGCAAACCAGCCAGTCCCTACGGGGCAAGCTCTCCTTCGCTGGACAGGTTCCCGCAAGGGCCATCAGTTCCTATGCTTCGCACGCAAAGGTGGGATGACAACGTAGCCTGCGTGGAGTCCAATTGGTCGCTAATCTTGAAAATAGCTGCTGGGATCTGATCTTCAAACTGGAGACCCCGAGATCCACGCCATCTTGAAGCGCGTACGTCAATATGCTCTCAAAGCTTCAATTTCTTGCTGACCCCGTTGCAGGAGGAGACACGCCAGAACCACTTCATCAACCTGATTCCCTCAGAAAACTTCACCTCCCGCTCGGTGCTCGATGCGTTGGGCAGTGTGATGCAGAACAAGTACTCGGAGGGTTACCCTGGAGCCCGCTACTACGGCGGAAACGAGCACATCGACGAGGCCGAGCGCCTCTGCCAGAAGCGAGCCCTCGAGGCTTTCCGCCTCGACCCCGAGCAGTGGGGAGTCAATGTCCAGTGTAAGTGATTGCGCTTCAATTTTTTTTTTATATTCACTTGGATGGTTTTGTACTGACAATTGGCTTGCAGCCCTTTCCGGTTCGCCGGCTAACCTCCAGGCCTACTCGGCGCTCATCAACACGCATGAGCGCATCATGGGTCTTGACCTCCCCCACGGAGGTCACCTTTCCCACGGCTACCAGCTTCCCCATAAGAAGATCTCGATGATCTCAAAATACTTTGAGACGCTGCCCTACCGACTCTCGGAGGAGACGGGCCTGATCGACTACGAGAAGCTCCGCGAGAACGCCCTGCTGTACCGCCCCAAGATCATCATCGCCGGCACCTCTGCCTACTCCCGCCTGATCGAGTACAAGCGCATGCGCGAGATTGCCGACGAGGCCGGCTCATACCTGCTGGCGGACATGGCTCACATCTCTGGCCTGGTGGCCGCGGGCGTCATCCCGTCGCCGTTCGAGTTCGCCGACGTGGTCACGACGACGACGCACAAGTCGCTGCGCGGACCCCGAGGCGCCATGATCTTCTTCCGCAAGGGCGTGCGCAGCACCGACAAGAAGGGCAACAAGATCCTGTACGACCTCGAGAACCCCATCAACGCCTCCGTCTTCCCCGGCCACCAGGGCGGCCCGCACAACCACACCATCACGGCCCTGGCCGTCGCCCTGCGCCAGGCCCAGTCGCCCGAGTTCAAGGAGTACCAGGAGACGGTGCTGAGCAACGCCAAGGCCTTTGCCGACCGCCTGGGCTCGGGGCTCGGCTACCAGATCGTCTCGGGCGGCACCGACAACCACCTGGTGCTCGTCGACCTCAAGCCCCGGGGCATCGACGGCGCCCGCGTCGAGCGCGTGCTGGAGCTGTGCGGCGTCGCCAGCAACAAGAACACGGTGCCCGGCGACAAGTCGGCCCTCAAGCCCGGCGGCCTGCGCCTGGGCACCCCCGCCATGACCACGCGGGGCTTCGGCGCCCAAGACTTCAAGCGCGTCGCCGACATTGTCGACCGCGGCGTGCAGATCACCCTGGCTGTCGACAAGCAGGCCAAGGAGGCGGCCAAGGCCAAGGGCGTCAAGAACCCCGCCACCGTCAAGGCCTTCCTCGACCACCTCGGCGATGGAGCTGCCGTCCCGGAGATTGGTGCCCTGCGCAAGGAGGTTGCGGACTGGGTTGGAGAGTTCCCCCAGCCATGGCTTGAGGCTTGAGCGAGTAGATACATAGATAAAACCTAATACCAGAGATGAATAAAATGTTTTCTTTTTTTTACGCCTTCATTCTACAGTATCTACACTTCTCTACGCTTCAATATTGTACCTTGATTGTTCAGTTGTCAACTGCCGAAGAATTAAACCAGGGTAGCAAACATGTATCCCAAAGTACCAGGAACCTTCTTGCATGGAAATCTTACGATTCCAATCCTGCGGTGTCATGATCGGTTCGTTCAATTGGAGGGGCACGCAATTATGTCATGGCACCCGAGGACCCTCCGTGGCCTTCGGTGGCTGGCTCCGATTACATGATGAGCGACACCGGAATGCGGACCCCCAGTATCAATCTGTTGCATCGGAAGTGTATAATTTTTGCAAGATGAACCAGGATATCTCGACCTCCTTTAGATAATGGGCTGCTGGAAACCTCCAATGGCTTTTCTTGGAGCCTGGCACAGAGTTCGGGCAGCGGTGGGCGATAACGATAGAGGAGAGCGATGCGGCGCGGGGTCGTCGCCCAAATGCCGGGCGCCTGGGCTTGCTTGTCTCATTACTACACGACTCCAATCGTTCGTCATGGCCGCTGAGGGAGCCCCGCCCTTGCTGCCCCTCCAAGATCAGCTACTGTACTTGAACTGGCCGAAGCGGGCGAGTACCGTCTACTTCCGGAGCCAGGGTGGATCCCGCTAGCGCCACCGCGGCGACGATTGTCACCGGTCAAAGCCTCCGGATGCCAGCGCGGCTCGGGCTGTGATTGGCGGGAGGGCCAGGGAATACTGAACCGGAGTTATGTAACACGCTACCTGCACCTGGGACGATCCGAAGTCACTCTTGCCGGGTGGGGGGGCCCACGAGCGCAACCCAGCCATGGCGATAAACGTAGCTCGCTGTGTTGCTCTCGGCCGCGATGCGTGGGCTTCGGACCATCAATGGCACGGCAGAGCTGCCTTGGATTGCATGGCTAGCGCCGAGGTGGGGTCCCGTAGCAGCATGACGACCCTCGTGGTTGGATGCCGCCCAAGGAGCTCCGTGCCGAAGTGAGACATTGAGTTCAGCTCACACGGGTCGTCGTCCATATGTAATCGCCGGAATTGTAACCAGAGCTCCCCTCTCCCTCCCAGCACCCATCTCCGCATCCTTCTTTCACGTCGGTCTTCTTCTTTTTTTCCCTGTTGAAGCATTTCTCTCTCTAGCAATCCAATTCTGTCCAATCCGGTCCAGCCCAACTCTCCTACCCATCTCACCTCATCCAGCCTCCAGCATGGCCTCGCTCTTCTCCCGACAGGCTTGGGCCGCCGTCTCCAAGGCCAAGCCCTCCGCCTTCCGCCCTCTCAAGGCCGCGCCTGTGGCCGCCTTCTCTCCTGTTCCCCGACGATTCTTCTCCGTCACACTGAACCGTACGACTCTTGACGTCTCGAGGCGTGTGTAGAATCGCCAATGCTAACCGGAATCAATAGGACTGTCCAACAAGGTCCCCAAGGACCTAAAGTACACTGAGGACCACGAGTGGGTCAGAGTGGAGGGAAACAAGTGTATGGAAGCACCACGCATAAAAAGCGATGAGTTGTAGCTGACACAGACAAAAAAACGTAGGCAAGGTTGGTGTTACCGACCACGCCCAGGCGGCGCTCGGCGACATTGTTTTCGTTGAGCTGCCAGAGGTGGGCAGGACGGTCGAAGCCAGCACGTCGTTTGGTGTGATTGAATCTGTCAAGGCAGCTTCGGATCTGTACGCCCCGGTCTCCGGCAAGATCGTGGCTGTGAATGAGGAAATAGTGTCCGACCCCGACGACATCAACTCGGATCCCTACAATTCATGGCTCGTTGAGATCGAGTACTCAAACCAAAAGGAGATTGACGGTTTGATGACCCCGGACGCGTACGCCAAGATCATCGGGGAGTAGAGTTGGTGGCATGCGGGTTGGAATTTAGTTTGCTAGAATAGATGAACATGAAAGAAAGAACAAAAAATTAATATTAGACCACTAATGTCTGATGCTCCTTTGCTGAATCATGTGGTTGGTTGTGCAGCACATAACTGAGTAACCTTTTGGTGGTTTGTTAATTAAAGCATAGTCGGTCATAATTGTGGCAGCAAATCAAGACAACATCAAGACCAGGTGAGTATCAACTAACAATCCAAAAGAAATAATATTCGTTGAGCTATCTAAATGAAATGGTCTCTAATTGCGCCTTTATGATGAATGTTGAATGCACGACATGAAATCATCTACCCACCCAAAGCCTCATTTTCCGTTTCTCACTCATTAGCACCCTCCTTGCCCGCCTGTCTTTCGTCTAAACATAATCTTCTTCTTTACAGATCCTCGCTTCCCTCGACGGGATCGCAAGTGCAAAACAGGTTGCTGTCACCGTACGCATCGTTGACCCTGGCCACTGAGGGCCACACCTTCCTCTCCCGCAGGTAAGGGAGCGGGTATGCAGCCTCCTCACGCGTGTAAGGGCGGTCCCACTCGCCGCTGAGCAGGTCGTGCTGGGGGTGAGGCGCGTTCTTGAGCACGTTGCCGTCGCGGGGCACCTTTCCGGACTCGATGTCGGCAATCTCCTTGCGGATCTGGATGAGGGCGTCGCAGAAGCGGTCCAGCTCGGCCTTGGACTCCGACTCGGTGGGCTCGATCATGAGCGTGCCGGACACGGGCCAGCTCATGGTCGGGGAGTGGAAGCCGTAGTCCGCGAGACGCTTGGCGACGTCGGCAACCTCGACACCCGCGGACTCCTTGAGGGGTCGCAGGTCCAGGATGAACTCGTGCGCGCAGCGGCCGTTGGCGTTGGTGTAGGCCACCTTGTAGTGGGGCAGCAGGCGGGACATGATGTAGTTGGCGTTGAGCAGCGCCACACCAGTCTGCTGCGTCAGGCCAGCACCGCCCATCATGAGGATGTAGGTGTGGCTGATGGGGAGGATGGAGGCGCTGCCCCAGGGAGCGGCGCTGATGGGAGCAACGGCAGTGCTCTGGCGAGCGGCCGCGCCAAACTGCGGGTCGGCGTTGGGGTGGCCGGGGAGGTAGGGAGCCAGGTGGCTCTTGACGCCGATGGGGCCGACACCGGGACCACCGCCGCCGTGGGGGATGCAGAAGGTCTTGTGGAGGTTAAGGTGGCACACGTCGGCGCCGATGTCTCCGGGGCTGCAGAGGCCGATCTGGGCGTTGAGGTTGGCGCCGTCCATGTAGACCTGGCCGCCGTGGGAGTGGACAATGTCGCACACCTCCTTGACCTCGGGCTCAAACACACCAAAGGTGCTGGGGTAGGTGATCATGATGGCGGCGAGCTCGTCGGCGTGCTTGGCGCACTTGGCCTTGAGGTCGGCAATGTCGAGGTTTCCGGTCTTGGAGTCGCACTTGATGGGCACGACCTGCATGCCGGCCATGGCAGCACTGGCCGGGTTGGTGCCGTGGGCGGAAACGGGGATCAGGCAGATTTTGCGGCGCTCGCCGCCGGGCTGGCTCTCGAGGTACTTCTTGATGACGCGGAGACCAGCAAACTCACCCTGAGCACCAGAGTTGGGCTGCAGGCTGACATCGTCCATGCCGGTGATGGTGGACAGGTTCTTGCCGAGAGAGGTGACAAGGGCCTTGTATCCGTCTGCCTGCTCGATGGGAGCAAAGGGGTGGATGTTGGAGATGCCGGGGTCTGTCACGGAGAGCATCTCGGTGGTGGCGTTGAGCTTCATGGTGCAGGAGCCGAGAGGAATCATGGAGTGGACGAGCGAAAGATCCTTGTACTGGAGGTGGTAGATGTATCGCAGGAGCTCAGTCTCGGAGTGGTACTGGTTGAAGACGGGCTGCTGGAGGAAAGGGGTGTTGCGCTTCAGGGCCTCTGGGATTCCGCTGGGGGAGCCAGCACCAGACTCGAGAGCGGCGCTGATCTTGTTCTCGGGGACGCTGAACGACTTGAGGATGCTTGCAAGGCTCTCATCGGAGACAGCCTCGTGCAGGGAGAAGCCAACCTTGTCCTCGCTGATCTGTCGCAGGTTGATGCCCTGCTGGCGGGCCTTCTCGTGGGCTGCGGCAACAGCCTCAGGAGACCCCTCGAGAGTGACAGTATCGAACAGGACAGCGCCGTCCTCACCAAGACCCTTGGTGTAGAGCTTGAACTGACCCTCCTGGGTGATGAGACTCTGGGCCAGACGTGTCTTGGCCGTGATGTCCTCGGCAATGGTCTTCAGACCCTCGGGGCCGTGGTAGACGGCGTAGAAGGCGCTCATGTTGGCGAGCAGGGCCTGGGCCGTGCAGATGTTGCTGGTGGCTTTCTCTCGTCGAATGTGCTGCTCACGGGTCTGGAGAGCAAGACGGAGAGCTCGCTTGCCGAGACGGTCCTTGGAAACGCCGATAATTCGTCCGGGAATCTTGCGCTTGTGCTTGTCCGTGGTGGCGAAGAAGGCGGCGTGAGGGCCACCGAAGCCCAGGGGCACACCAAATCGCTGGGCGCTACCGAAAGCAACATCGGCACCAAACTGACCGGGAGCCTTCAGGACGGTGAGAGCCAAAAGGTCGGTGGCAGCGCACACCAGACCCTTCTGCTCGTGGACGAGCTCAGCGAGGCGCTCATAGTTGTGGACACCTCCGTAAGTGTCGGGGTACTGAATGAGAGTACCGATCAGGCTGCCCTCGGCCTCCCTGATCAGCTTGAAGTCGTCGGCGAGGACATCACCAATGACAATGTCAATGCCGAATCCCTCAGCACGGGACTCCAGCACGGCCAAAGTCTGCGGGTGGCAGTCCTGGGAAACCACGAAGGTCTTCTTAGCACCCTTAGCCTGGATCTTGGCAGGAGCAACACCGAGGGCCAGGGTCATGGCCTCGGCGGCGGCGGTGGCCTCGTCAAGAACGGAGGCATTGGCAATATCGAGGCCAGTCAATTCGGTGACGATGGTCTGGAAGTTGAGCAGGGACTCGAGGCGACCCTGGCTGATCTCGGCCTGGTAGGGGGTGTAGCTGGTGTACCAGGCGGGGTTCTCAAGAACGTTGCGCTGGATGACCTGGGGCACGAGGGTGCCATAGTATCCGGTTCCGATGAAGGACTCGAACTGGGTGTTGGCGCTGGCCAGGTCACGCATCTTCTTCTGGATGAAGTGCTCGGTGCGACCCTCGGGTGGAACCGGCGTCTCAGCGCTGGTCTGATCCCACTGCTCGACGAGATCCAGTCCCGTGGTCTTCCTCCGGACCTGCGGAGGGATCGTCTGCTGCAGGAACTCTTCCATTGAAGCGGCGGGCGGGTCAAGGGCCTTGAGCATCTCGTCCACGACGGTGGGCTCGCTGCCGATGTGCCTGCGGGCGAAGCTTTCGTGCTCGCTGATACGCTGGGCCTGGGCGCTCAGCGACTTGGTGGCGCTCCCTCGGAGCGGCGCATGAACGGAAAAGCATTGCGCTTGGCGAACGGCAGAGATGCGAGGCGCCCGAAGGACGGTTGCAGTCAGCCTGGGCTGGCGGCAGAGCCGTTGGGCAAGACGAGACGACGCCAACATTGTCTGCTCAGTTGTCTCTCTGTCGCTGTGAGCTGAATGTTAGTAAGAGACTGTGTGTAGCAAGAGAAGAGGCAGCAACAGCAATCGCAACCGCAACAACGGGCCTTGCTATTTAAAAAGAAAAAGAAAACAGGCCGAGACTTACAATCTCAATCAATAAACTGACTCGGCGGGATCGGTATCAGCAACCCCTGACGCGAAGGCGGCTGAAGACGAGATCAACGAGCGGCCGGTACAAGTGGCAGCGTCGCAGTGGTGTGCGTGTAAGCAGGCGTCGAGTCAGGTCGATGACGGGTAGAGAAGCCACAACACCCTCAGGAAGAGGAAAGCAAGAAAAAGGATTGGATGCAACAGCACCAAGCTTTTGAAGCATGCACCGGCCGCGGTCTCTGCGAGCCGACACCGGTTTTTTCGTGAAGCTTGAGCCGCGCTTTCGGCCTTGGATGTCCTCTGGACGCTGGCACCGGCAGTGCGCCCCTCGGCCCATCCAGCCGCAGGCGTGGTACGTGATAAGCGATAGCTGCGCTAGCGCCCGCCGACCCGGCTGGACGCTCCGAGGCCGAGTCCCAGGCCCTGCGCATCACGTAAAACAGTACCACGCGCGCCCTACCGCTCCGAGGGCCAACCACGCCCTGCCTCCAGCGCCCCTCCAGCGCCCCTCCAGCGAACCCCGTCAGCGCCATCCAAGCCATTCCATGACATAATGGCGTACCCACCGGAGTTGCGCAGGGTCTCTATACACCTTGTATATACCTCTTTCGCCGCATCGCCAAGTGCAGACTGAGTTCACAAATACCTTGCTGTCCGCAGAATCTACTTCCATCAAGGTGGCTTCTGCCTCATCGATGCATTAGTTCTGCATCGTCGTCACGAGGACAGCCTCTCAGCAACACCATCTCGATGTGACATGTAATGTAGTGCAAGATACACCCCGAGACATTATCGAGAATCCGAGTCTCGCCGTGCAACCCCGATCACTTGATCGCCAAGATCGCCGTCAATGTTGAATTATTTATTGTCCTGCGTCGCTGTCATGACATTGTCTGTATCTCCCAAGCAAACCAGATCTCCTCTGCAAGCCAGCGAGAATCAAACCTCCAGCCCTAGCATCTCAATCCAGTTCTTGTTTCAGTTCTCGTTTCCGCTTCTCAATCTCTCAAAATGACCCGAAACCGTCGTCAACCCTGGGCCACAACCCCTTTGATTGAATCTCCTCATCTTTCAAAACTCGCAGGTTGGTAAGTTATTTCGCTAGGCTTCGTGTTTCGAGCCTCTCTATGTCATTGTTTATTCGTTCCTATCTGTTATTCTGTTATTGTCTGGTTTCTTTCATTTTTTTTTGGGTTCTTCTTCTTTCATATAAGCCTTCATGGATGCCCAGCCACACTCCCACCTATAAGCCACAGACATCTAAATCGTAGAAGCAGAATTCTGTTAAAACTCGACAACCTGCAACCCTCCGGCTCCTTCAAGTCACGTGGAATCGGAAACTATCTCCTCAGTCGCATTAGGGAGAGTGAAGCCATTGGAAAGCAGCCTCACTTTTATGCTTCATCCGGTGGTAACGCCGGCATCGCATGTGTTGTTGCCGCCAAGTCACTAGGCTATGATGCTTCCGTTGTGATTCCAACAACAGCAAGCCCTGCCTTGATTGAGAGGTTATATGCCGAAGGAGTGTCCAAGATCATTCAACATGGTCACAGTGTCATGGATGCGGACAAGTACTTGAAGGCAGTTGTCCTTCCGTCCGATCCCGAGGGCGTCTATGTCCCTCCCTTTGACCACCCCGACATCTGGGACGGAAACGCCACCGTCATGCAAGAGATTGCGCTTCAGATGGACGGCGAAAAGCCCGACGCTGTTGTCTGTAGCGTGGGCGGAGGCGGCCTTATGAACGGCGTCGTCCAGGAGCTCGACAACCTGGGCTGGAGCGACGAGGTCATGGTTGTCGCAATGGAGACGGCCGGCGCGGACTCTCTTAGCCGCGCTCTCCAGGCCAAGGAGATTGTCACGCTGCCCAAGATCACCTCGCAGGCCCGAAGCCTCGGGGTCGCTACGGTTTCAAAGAGAACTTTTGAGTACGCGCAGAGACCTCAGGTCGTCAGTGCCGTCCTATCCGACGCTGACGCTGCCCGCGGGTGTTTGATACTTGCCAAGCACGAGCGCCTGATGGTTGAGCTCACTGCCGGCGTTTCCATCGCGCTCTGCGAGGATGGGTTGTTGGAAAAGGCCATTGGTCGCGATCTGGGTCCGGATGCCACGGTTGTGCTCTTAGTCTGTGGTGGCAATGATATCTCGGTGGAGATGCTCATGAAGTGGCAGGAGGTCTACGGAATTTGACCACATTTTTTTTTTCATTTCTTTTTTTCATCTCTTTTCTGGGTTTGAAACTATCTTGTGCCTCTGATATGACGGAAACGGAATGGGAATATGGGTTACGGCCTGGATTTTGATTTTTTAGCTGCTCTTTGCCAAACAAAATTGCCTGTTGAGGCTAATCAATACACTATCTCGGCGATGCCGAGAAATCGTGCGCTCGGTAATCTGAGACCCTGTACGATGTGAAGATGCGATCAGAGACACGGTGAAAAAAAACAGCCTAAAATAACAACTCGGCTTTTGAATATCATGCAGTTGCGCAGCATTATTGACCCAGACCGGCATAGTCTTGCAAAAAGGCTCAGGTCGACGTGACGTGGAAGGCGTCGCGCTCTTAGATAGCCGCCCTTGGGAAAGCCAGAAGGATTGATCGGGGGTTTCGCGGGACAATTGGGCTTGTTATCTAAGGAACTATGATTGCATTTGCCCATTCCCACTCATTTCACGATGTGGAGCCTCTGCCTCGTCTCACGACCCGCGGTGAAACCCGTCGTAGCCGGGCTGAACGGCAATCGCGTGACGGCGACACGTTCGATTTGGGGCAGCTGCCCCATTCTTATCGTGGAAAGAGCAACAAAGAGTCCATGCGTATCTCGAGCGTGGGTTGCGCGCCGGGGGTGCTTTTCAATCGCCATTTGGTAAGTAGAAACCACGCCTGATATCGCGTCCCCCTTTTGCTGAAAATCGGAATTGCGGAGCGCGGTGCCCAACTTTATCAGCGCGGCAAGCCCTGTAATTGGACGCGGCGCCTCCCAAGCTAGGCAATTCGGTTGCCTCTAGAAGCCCCCGTCGTCGTTATCTGGCAGCGCGAACCCCTGCTCTCCCCGCGTTTTAACCCCAGACACCATGCGAGCCCGCGAAGCCCAGCTGTCGGAATCGCTGGCTTGGCCTGCCTGCGTCATGGCTGAGCTCGAGGAGCTTGGATGCTATCTGTTAAGAGCCTCCGCGTCCCCCCCCGGACCAGCCCTTTTTCGCTTCATTTCGTTTCTACTTGCACTTGTAGCAACTCGATCTGCATGAGCAGCCTTATTCATACCCTTAATTAACTCAAACTTTTTTTTTCGTCTTCTATAAACCTCTAGTTCCCTGCAGGGCACTGGACTTCTTCTATGTCAACTAACCCCTGAGAATCCCTTCATGGTCTGAAAACCCTCAACTGTTGCCCACTATGGAACCCGCCGCAGCTGCCCCCAAGCAGATGGGCTACGCCAGCGAGCTGCCCAAGAGCCTCAGTATGATGAGTATCTTGGGTATGTCTTTTGCAATTATGGCTGTCCCCTTCGGTCTCTCGACGACAATGTACATTACCCTAGTCAACGGACAATCCGTCACCATCCTGTGGGGCTGGGTTCTCGTCTCGATTATTTCTCTCTGTATTGCCGCTTCCCTCGCCGAGATTTGCGCCGTGTATCCAACTGCCGGTGGCGTTTACTATTGGTCCGCGATTCTGAGCACCCCCAAGTATGCTCCCGTGGTAAGCTTTATTGATGGGTGGATGACTTTGGTTGGCAACTGGACCGTTACGCTCTCTATCAACTTTTCCGGTGCTCAGTTGATTCTGAGTGCCATTACCATCTACAACGAAGACTTTGTCCCCAATGAGTGGCAAACCGTTCTCTGCTTCTGGGCCGTCATGCTGGTTTGCGCCCTTGTCAACGCCTTTGGATCCCGATATCTCGACTTGATCAACAAGATCTGCATCTACTGGACCAGCGCCAGCGTCCTGATTATTCTCATTACCCTCCTGACTATGGCCGACACCAAGCGATCTGCCGAATTCGTTTTCACTCACTACGATGCTTCTGCGAGTGGCTGGCCCACGGGCTGGTCTTTCTTCGTTGGCCTTTTGCAAGGTATGCGATTCTGTCCAGCCAACTATGCTGTTTGGCAGAGTATCAACTAACTAAGTTTCTAGCCGCTTACACCCTTACTGGTTACGGCATGGTTGCTGCCATGTGCGAAGAGGTTCAGAACCCCGAGCGAGAGGTCCCTAGGGCCATGGTTTTGTCAGTTGTTGCTGCGGGAATCACTGGTCTCATCTACCTTATTCCTATTCTCTTCGTCCTTCCCGATATCACCGCCCTTCTCGCAAGCAGCCAGCCTATCGGCCTTCTTTTCAAGACTGTTACCGGATCCAAGGCAGGCGGCTTCGGTCTTCTGTTCCTGATCCTGGGAATTCTCTTCTTCGCTGGTGTTGGTGCGCTGACTGCTGCTTCCCGCTGCACCTGGGCTTTTGCTCGTGATGGCGCCATCCCCGGACACGCGCTGTGGGCCAAGGTTAACAAGAACCTCGATGTCCCGCTTTGGGCGCTCATTTTGTCTACCGTGGTTGACTGCATTCTCGGATGCATTTACTTTGGATCATCTGCGGCTTTCAACTCATTCACTGGTGTTGCGACAATTTGCCTCTCAACCTCGTACTGTGTGCCGGTCCTCGTCAGCCTGCTCCGCGGTCGCGAAGCTGTCCGCAACTCGCCATTCTCGCTTGGAAAGCTCGGACCCATTGTCAACTGGGTCAGCTTGATTTGGATCGTTTTTGCCGTCGTCATCTTCTGCATGCCCACGTCTCTGCCCGTCACGCCCTCCTCCATGAACTACGCCAGCGTGGTGTTTGCTGGCTTCGCCGCCATCAGCGCCGCCTGGTATTTCGGCCACGCCCGCAAGCACTTCAAGGGCCCTATTATCGTGGATGTCGGCTCGGAGGCTTTTGCTCCTGGCACTGAAAGCGGCACCGCCGTTGAGAAAGCTTCAGGCCTGAGAGAGAGTTCCGGAGATGAGGCCGGAAAGAGCTAGGACTCGGTGGGGTTATCGGAGGGTGTTTATTAGCGATATTTAACTTTATTCATATCAACATTCGTTTCTTTGACTTTCACATGAAAGAGGTACTTGGCTTTCCGACGTGAATCAGCCCACTATTCTTTTCATGAAATTCTCTAACGGCGAATTTGCTATCCAAAATGCTCCGTCGCCAGTACAGCTCTAAACGGACAACAATCCGGCTCCTGCTTGTGAAAAAATTCCCGAAACCCAACTCCAGATTCAGCAAACAATTTCTGCACCTTCTCAAAATCAGGAATCACATCTCCCGGTTTGGGTCCTGCCAGTGTCATGGCCCGTTCTATGTCTACGAAGCGCGGCCCTATAATTGGAGGTCGCCCAAACACTGATACGCAGCGAAGCTTTGGGTGCGTCTTGTGACACACACCTGCAAATTTGTACAGCGACGAGGACAAGAGGCGCTGGTGTCTGCGAGGTCTGGGGGGCACCTTCTTGTCCCCCGTGTCTTCGTCGTAGGAATCTTCCCCTGGGTAACTAATCCTGTAAAAGATTGATGCGAACCAGTCATCAATCATAAGTGTCTTTAGATTTGGTGGGAGAATTTCCTGCAGCGGCCGAGTGATGAGCCCTTCGTTCGTGTTTAGCAAAGGCAACCCAATGCGCAAGTGCTCTAACGCTATCAGGCTGGGCAAGCATGTGAGATGTTGGAGGGATCTAAGGTCTGTGGTGTCAGAACCTATGTCAAGAAATTTCAGCGTCTTAGCTAGTTTTCCAAGGCCAGTGTTCCACATATTAATGCTAAGCCCAAGACTTTCAGATGATTCCGCAAGGGACTCGTCGGAAAGGTTTTCATAACTTGGCACGTCGGCATTTCGAAGTGCCAAATGTGTCAAGGACCAGTGATTACCGACATAATCCACAACAGTTGGAAAAATATCCTTGGTGGTAAGAAAGAGGCGCTGGAGCCTCAAGCTTGCCAGAGCAGCTCGGTGCAAGATTCCAACTGCTCTTAACCCATTGTCCCCGTCCGTCTCCAATTCTGCCACCTTTGGACCACGAAGAATACCAAGGCACGCATCGATCTGAAACGTGTAGCCCGAACCAAAAGGGTAAGTTGGATCAGGATCCCGAGCATGTTCCCTGGCGCCGCTGTTTGGGGGAAAAAAGCCAGGAACCAAAGTGAACCTGACAGATTCTAGGTTCTGCAAAACAATGCAAGAGAGTTTTTCATTCCCAAGCGCCTGGTCAACCAAATCGCTCATGACCTCGTAGTGACCAGTGTCCTTGTACCAGGACCACTCGGAGCCTGCTTGTTCATCTGACTCATCGTCGGGAAACCCCCAGCTTCGTAGGCACCATTTTTCCGCTGGTGGAGGTGGGTAAGCCACCGATCGAAGCTTGGGGGCTAAAAAGAGAATGGCTGTAAACGCCCTCTCGCCTAGGTTATCGACAGTTCCAGGGCCCTGCAGACCCGTATGTGATAGAATGGCGATATCGCTTTCGATTTTTGAAGACTCGATGCATCTGCGGAGAAAATCGTACTCCCACTCGTGGGTTTGTTTGAGGATTGACTTGGGCGTATCTGAACTCTCAATGTCGCACACATCTTGCAGGAAAAACCAGCAATCCAGATGGTGAACATGTTCCCGAAGCTTGGGCCGCTCAATCATTGTTCTGAGAAACAGTCCCAACGTGGATATTCCCCGGTCAGGCCATGGTTCTCCTGTCGATAAGTCGACACCTTTAAACTCGCGTGTTTTGACATTGTCTCCCTTGGTGAGAAGCACGTGGCGATACAAAAATGGGGTGGCAACTGTATGAATCTTCCGACATGAAAGGCACAGGTTCAAGATTTGCCATCGGGATAGCCTTTGTAAATCACGATGTCTGCTGGAATAGTAGGGATACGGGCGCCCGGTGCTTCTGTTGGTGACAGTCAAGTTAACGAGGGATTGGATGATGTACTGAAGAATCTCGAGCGGCAAGTTCAGCAAGCTGGGCGGCAGTTTGTCATCAAAATGCGTCCCTTCCATGGTGGATGGTTTTGCGGTAAAACTGGCATAGATTTTGTTCTAGCAGTTGATGATGCATGAGGGGAAAAGTCGTCGTGGCTTGTCAGCGCTGACTTCGTCAAGCAACCAATGATATCCTTGTAACACGGTAGCAATCTGGCCTCTGGCATTTATAGCCTATCTCCGTTGGTCCGTGTGAGGCTCTTGGTGATACCGCAAGTCCAAAAGGTTATAAGTGTATTGCACATAAAAATTTCCGAAACATCTTGTTGCATCAACCCAGGCCACGATTCAGATGACACTCTGGGTTGAGGAAGTTGTCTGTTGAGGCTTACATAATTTTTTTTTCTTTTTTGGGGAAGGTGTTTGTGGGTTGGTGTGCATATCAAAGTGAGATAGCAGTAAAAAGCGTCCACAGAATGCATCCCTCTTCCAAAGCCCAAATATACATTATTAACAACGTGTAAAGTCAATTCTCTTGCCTTCCTCCGGATGTTTCCTATAAATACCAAACCCTTGCGGTCTCTCTTAGCTTCGACCAATACCAGGTTCAG
Source organism: Calonectria honghensis (assembly GCA_013403855.1). Taxonomy (NCBI): domain Eukaryota; kingdom Fungi; phylum Ascomycota; class Sordariomycetes; order Hypocreales; family Nectriaceae; genus Calonectria; species Calonectria honghensis. The sequence goes on from VTGB01000015.1 coordinate 638,708, forward strand.
TTGCTGGAATGTTGGAACTTGCATCATGCATAACATCCCTGCAGCCTTTCTTTTCCAGTTGGTGCACTTTGAGACACCAATCTCCTTTCGGATCCTGACCACCATGATTGAAATCCCTGCCTGAAGAAATGTAAATTTGGTTCGCACCGATTGAACCGGAACGAAACCAGTAAGCTCCCAGTCGGTAATTCTCAAAGAGCCACCATCAACAAGAAGATTTGCAGGGCTCAAATCGCATGGTAGAAAACGGGAGGGAAAGTATCCATGGTTATCTCAATTTAGCCATCGAGGAGTTTCTGGGGATAATGGAACCCATCTTGTCCCACAGAATGTAGACGAAAACATAGCGCTTGCCATTTTGGAGAAGCTAACTACTCAGTGCAATCAAATGAGTTTCTGTTCGTCTCGTCTGATATAGCATCTGAATTATGTGAAACAGCAACTGAATAATTCATCACCCAGACTTGGTGTTAGGGCTCGGTCCCATTCAACAGCTGTTATTCGTGCCTATAATCGCAAGCATTACGGTTGTTGACTTATCTTTTGGCCTAACCGTCAATTGCCGTAAAAGAATGCACGGACTCTTACACTTGGCCTAGACTCAAATGCACTCAGGCGATGTACAGAATTGGGACTGGATTTGAGAGTTGAGGGCGCCTAGCGATAATTGTGCAAGGATGAGCTATGTTGCGGCAGTTGAATTCTGAGCTTACAGTAGATGCTCCACCAACATGGTTGAGTAACGTCCAGATGATAAATCAGATGTTCTTTATATCTTTTCTACTGTCTACTATTAATACTGTGAGAATATTCCTGTAGACTAAGACTGTCTCCCTCTTGAGACTGCTTCGCAGCTTGTACGAGAGCCGAAAAGGCGGTCGTCCTCGTTCCCTTGTTTCTCATCACGGCCACAATCCCGACAACTACACAGGCCACTGCCCCTGCAAAAGTCAAGACGTATGTCAAAATCAAGTCTCTCTTATTAAAGCTGTACACATTTTCCGAATCATAAACGGTAACTTGTGACTTCGTGCCGTTGCCCGTATGCGACGAAGATGCAAGCATGCTCAACGTAATATTCTGCGACAGCTGCTCAATGACCTGTGTTATGGTGAGGCCGTACGCAAACGGCTGGCTTGCTGCGCCAAAGTCGCTCTCAAAGTAGCCATTAAACTCGGCAGCTCCCACTACAGGTGTCTGAAACAGTTGTGTGTTGAGCGGGTTCGAGGTGAAGCGGCCAATAAGCTGCGTTGCGAGCGCTATAAAAACTGCTTGGTAGCTTAGAATGCGGAACTGATATCCGACGGGATCGGCGCCATCATCGGGCCATCGAGGGAGGCCAATGACATAGGGAAGTCTGGTCACTTCAGACGAGAAATTGGCCTTGGTCGTCTGTATTCCGGAAGAGAAGGTGAAATTGACATTGTAGGTAGAATTGTAAAAGGTGCAGACGTGGTGATCTTCTTTTCCATACTCGCCGGACTTGATCCATAGCTCAGGCGAGGTAGGCACCGTGGCGTTGTCAATATCGTCCCATCCTGTCGGTAGCTGGGCAAAGTCCAACGCCACGGTCGACCCGTTTGGTGCCTTGCCCGGCACAAAAGCATAATAGCTGACAGATGGTGTACCTGAATAATAGAAGGATTCGTTGGACGGAGCAGTTCGCTTGTCGATTTTGTCAATTTGAGCCACTGTCGAGCTGTTGGCCGTCTCGCATTGAAACAAGGGGCCAGGGAAAGAGGTGGCGTAGGTGGAATTAGGGTACTGAGGATCCATGGACTGAACACGACCACTTGCCGTGGTTGAGACTATCTGCACAATGGTCTGGGCGTTGGGGTATCGAAACTGCACTGCAGAGTAGATGCCATCCTCCGGTTCAGTCGCCAAACCGCATGAGCTGGCTGAACAGGTGGCAAGACTGGCGAACTTCTCGGACGACTCAAAGTCTATATTGGGCACCGTTTGCTGCACAAGACGGCTGCTCGCTCTATCGTTTGGCACAACCGTTAAAGTTGCCGGTGTGAAGATGGCGCCCAGCGGTATCAACCACGCGACAAGCGCAATCAGAGTCGCTACTTTGGCTTTGGCAAGCATGCTCCCACGCCGAAAAGCCAGGAAGTCGCTGGTCGCCGTGAGCATGGCATCTATAGTCTTGAGCCCCAACTGTTTCTGGTCCACGGTGAGCCAGACCTGCTGAGCCTGTGCTGTAATCACAGCGACAGTCCAGCAAGTCTTAGCGACGAAAGCAAGTGCGGTGCCAATTCGGATGTTCCATTCTTGCGAAACGGAGCTGGAAGACAGTCTCTGTCCATTTAGCTGTTGGTAATAGAAGAAATGTCCTATTGCAGCCACCATTCCAACGACCAACAGGCCCAGCATAGTTGGGCCTGCTGAGCCCTGAGAGAGTGGTAGCCATCGTTTCTTCTTCTGCCCAACTAGAGATACCCTTTTAGTTGTTGGTTCCTGGATCAGTCGCGCGTCACTCGAGACGCCCTCTGACTTGCGGTAATCCATGGTGCACAAGAGCCCACAGGCGGCGTCAATAAGGTGCAACTTTGGCGCTGTTTCTGATGATCTTTGCGACCAACATGCATAAATTTGAGTCAAAGACAGATCAGAGAAAATAGGGCTGAGTGGAGTTGCCGCTACCGTTGCCAACATCCTGACTCAGTGCGGCTGATAGACCCCTGCTAGGCGCGTTTCATCGCAACACAGACCCAGGCTAAACTTAGGCAGCTTCAGTGCGCTGGCAGCCGTGAATACAACTAGCATATTGCTAAAGGCTCTCCGTCGTCATTGGGGCTAGGTCGCGTTGCCCGCCCTCCAATGAACGTAGCGGATTCTACATTGTGTACCAGGGCGTCCATCCTTCGGCCCCTCCCGCTAGCATCGAATTGGCTAGTAAGCGGGTAATTGAAACGAACCGGGCAACCTGAGCGAGAAATTGCTTACCTGCACTCGGACTTCACAGCATTGCTTTTTTTGGGGTAGATAAGGATAGTGATGCCCAGTGGTGAAAGTCCCTGGCAATAATATCAGCAATATTACATCAACGCTCATTGATCAACAGGATGTCAGCTTGGTTGGATGGTCTACTGCCTATCCAATGGCCAAGTCATCACAGCGAGCCAATACCGAAATCAGGGCCTCTTCTGGGTCATCCGTGACGGAGGTGGTGTCCCTTTTGGTATCGTTATCAATGTGACGACCAAGGTATACCCAGCGTCATCAATGATTATGACCACCATCAACATCGTCGCCAAAAATGGAACTATGGCTGGGGTTTGCTATCAGCTCATTGCAAAAATAGACGAGTTGTTCCTGAAAATTCAACGCAAGGGATTACGGGGTACTTGAATGAAGCAAGGAAAACCATACATATCATGATGAACGAACGACTCAATTAATGCAAGATCTTTTGGGGCAAATGTTTTTGTACCCAGTTAGCAGAGGCCCTTTTTTTTTTGGAGCCGACTATCCTCGTTTGAGTTTCATCAAGGATAAATACAAGCCTAATGGAATTTTATGATGTCCCATGTTGAAAGTGAGAACTGGACCTAGCAGAATGACGTTCGGCTTTGTAAATCATACAATCTACCTTCAATTTGATTCTGAGCAAATTGTTCCAGGCTTGGTTACCCACCTAACTTCACCCACAAATCTTAATTAGGAAGATTTCGTCAGATGTCCATTTCATTTACAATTAACCTAACCTATAGATGCACTTATTTGATTGCCTTCATCGAGATTCTAAACAGGGGAAGTTTATTGAATCTCCCGACCTTTAGCTTCCATCTTGCAGGGCCAAATGGAAATGTCATCATTGTGGGTCACTCTCGTCATAAATCGATTTCTGGATGCGGTTGGTTAAAGTCAAACCGATTGTTGACCCATCCCGCTCTATCGCCAAGAGGTTCCTCGTCATATTCTTCTCGGTCATCCATAAAAATATCGCAAACCTGGTGGATACCTGGTCCGAGAACCCGCAGGTCCCTCTCGGGTTTTATGAACTTTGTCACGAGACTATCGTCACGCAAACCAAATAATAACATCTGAGTGAGTACTGGTTTCGCGTTTTGTGAAGGTATGATGGGATTTCCCAGTGATCTCACAGAAATCTTGTACCTAACCAATCAAGTAGAAAGTTTAGAAAACATGAAGAAAATTAGAACCCGTCGACTGTTTCATGCGATGTCACGACGTAATACGGTTGTATAGCAACTGCGGATCACCCATGATGCGCCACCCACTTCCCGAAATTGATGGTGACGGCACGGAACTTGATCCAAGTCCCACTCTAGTGGAGCAAAAAATATTTGATAGTTCTAGATCGCCAACAAGAGGCCCGAGAGTGGACATGGAAGGGGTGGCACTGGCATGGACGCAAACCCAGCGGGAGGAAAGAAGCCTCCGATGCACCGAGGGCATTTGGAGGCAGGGTCTCTAGTACTGAATTTTATGTGTTGATTTCGACGTCAAAAAGGGCCCCTCTTCTTAGCGTGGTCCACGTACATGATTGAAAGAACGCCTAGAATCGAAGCCGAATCAAATATCTCGACAGCAATAAAAACATGCTTTATCAATTTCATATTGCTACCCCGCAGTTGGAGTGGAAATGCCCCAAAGATATTCATGATGCATGCATCCGATTTTACAATGCCTATGCACCATAGTTTCTAGATATATTCTAGAGGCTTCAAAATTAGAACAGAGTCGAGGCGATGCGTCTCATCCCTATCGTAAACACAGCCCGAAGCATGCATGCCGATGATCAATCTACCGTAAGAAGTAACAAAATTCATCCATGCTATGGAGCCCTGTACCCGAGATATTTTAACTAAAAGTAGCTAGCAAGGCAAGCCTCCCTGCAACCTGGTTGTTATGAATTGATCGCCATCAATACAAATCCGAGCTATTTCTTATTTTAGGTTATTATGAATGATCGATGGTGGTTTCACTAAATCACAGACCCACCGCGTGGATTAATTTCGTGAGTTCTTGCGGTACTGCTTTACAAGGCTCGGCAAGGTTGTGGTTCTTCCATCTTCCGCTTACTAAGATGGTTGCCCTTCTTTCCTCTTTTTCCATTTTCGGGTTATCGCCGGTGAGTTGGTACTTGCACGCCAGCCGCAAGATGAACCCATCAGCTACCTATTGAGGCCCAAGTACCGTCATGGTAAGGGCATATGATCCGATGTACCGCTTAATAATAGTTCTTGATAGCTTGCGGTGAATATATAATGTCCAAGGAAGAAGAGAATGGACAATAAACCAGAACAAATCCAAAGACTTACAACTCGATATTTGACTTGAACGAATCCAACATGGCTCCCAGGACTGAAATCATCACCGAACACTTCACGAAGACCGTCATTGTTGATGGTGTTCTTCGCCATCCTCCCTCAGGAATCAAGCTAATCATTGTCGGTGGTGGCCCTGGTGGATTGGCAACTGCTGTTGAATGTTGGAGGAAGGGCCACGATGTGGAGGTTCTGGAGAAAGCACCAGAGCCATCGAGCATTGGTATGTTTCCCCTAACCTCTACTTTACTTGGCTAACCATGAGCTACTTAGGAGACATTGTGGCTCTTGGGCCTTCTGCCTGGGCCACTCTTCACCACTATCCAACCATGCTGCAGGAGTATGTTGAGTCGGTGGTTGACACGGAAGCAGTAGCATGCCACATGGATGGCGAGCCTGTAGCTCCACCTGCCGAGTTTGAGTGCAACCGGCCAGGTGTCGCAAAACATGCTGCTTACCCGATCCGCGTAAGTCCTATCATGGGACGCAGAGATCTAGCTACGCTCTATCTCAACCAGGCTCGAAGATTGGGTATTCCAATCACCTGGAACGTGGATATCGTTGATTATCAAGAGGATACAGCAGCAGGATGCGGTGTGGCCACCGCTCGTGATGGCAAGGAGTATCGGGCCGACATCGTCGTGGCTGCAGACGGAATCGGATCCAAATCCCACAGGCTTATTCTTGGCCGTCCCGTCCGCGCGGTAGAAACAGGATACACCATATACCGTACTGCAGTGCCGACTCGCGAGCTGCCGGATACAGCACCTATCAAGAAAGTTGCGGAAAATTTGCAACGCGCCCAAACGCGCCTTTATGCGGGACATGGCCACCACGTGGTCAGTGTTTTGTCGCCTCGCATTGTTTCGCTTGCTGTCACACTGCCTACAGTAAGAGCCCCCATTGATTGCGGATGGTAAATCTGTAATAAGCCAAAGAAATTTGCTTTGCTAACCCGCAATAGGGAAACTACAATGATTCAGGGGAATCGTGGGTTTCCGAAATCACCGCCAACGAGCTCATTGGTAGATTCCCCAACTTTGAGAACCTGCACTCACTGATCACCGACACCATCAAGTCTATGCCTGACGGCACCATTGTTGCTTGGAAGTTGTGTATGCGTGACCCTCAGCCGACCTGGACGTCAAAGCATGGCCACGTCGTTCAAGTAGGTGACAGTGCCCACAGTTTTGTCCCGACCTCGGCCAATGGAGCTGCCATGGCACTCGAGGATGCTATTTCGCTCGCAGAATGCCTAGCCCTCGGCGGCAAGGATGACAAGCTGCTAGCGGTAAAAGCCCACGAGCTTTTGCGGTGAGTTTCAAGACTACAACCCCTGCCCCACCAGGATTCAAGTATGCTGACAAGTATTCTGGCTATAGCAAGGAACGCGTGACTCTGGTGCAGCAAATGGGCCTCTTGAACCGGGGCGTGTGGCACCAAGATTCGGACGAGGGCGTCAAGGAACTCGCAAAAACAAAGCAAGGCAAGTGGCTTTGGACGCACAATGCGGAAAGGTACACACGCGACAACTTCTTCAAAGCTCTTGACCATGTTGAGACAGGCGCGGCATTCCAGAATACAAACCTGCCTCCAGGTTACAAGCCTAAATCTTGGACCCTGGAAGAGATTATCAGGAATGAGCAAGCCGGCATCGTCGAAGACCCAACCGAGAATGGAGACTGGAGTCTTGTCTAGGCAGCTCAGTATCCGAATCTCAAAATCGATTGCTTGACAGGGGATATAGATGCATAGATATTTACTTTCAACTTGATTCATAGATCTTAGAGAATACATTTTGCTTTGATTTTGCGCCCTCCAATCCTCTTGCCTTCAATTCAACTGTCATGATATATGCTTTGCGTATCTTGTAAATTCTATGGCTAACACAAAACTAAAACCTACAAGACTACACCCTTCCTTGTCGGACCCATCTCGAGTCTGTTCGCTGGTCATAGGATGATGTGTCCAATGAATCAGGGATCTGGCCAAGTGGAAGCGCGGTTCCAGATAACCAATTCTGATAATGAACATGATCTCTCTTCCCATTTCTTCGAGCTGGCACTAGCTCGTCAGGATCCAGAGCTTCCCTCCATACCCGCGCGCAGCTCCCTAGCGATTAGGCTGGCAAGCCCTCCACAGAAAGATGTGATCTCGATTCCCAAGTATACGAGATGGGCATTTTCCGTTCTCGCCATCCCATGGCAGTGCCTAGTCAATGCTTCTACCGCTCTATACCTCATCGTATATAACCATTCTTCGAAAGCCCTTCACCTAGTGAAAAATAAGTCCGAAGACCCCTACTCCAGCACGGCAGTGGCAGCCACCACAAGCCCATAAGCAATTGGCCCGACGCTACTGCACGATTACAATTAGTTGCATCAAAAGTAACACCGGGACGCGTGGGTTTTGTTACATTTGCCAAGATGATCCATCTTCCGGTAACACGCGTCCCGCCCAGCGATGAATGATTGGCGTCGACCGTGAGGTGCCTTCGGAGCTACAATAACTCCGCCAAGACTAGAAAAAAACAAACCCCCCCGAGATGACGATTCTCATATAATCTCAACCCCGCTTTATTGTAGACCAAAGAGTCAATTACCGTTCGCATTCTTAGCCCATCAATCATGAAGTATCATCGCATCAACGGCGAAATCGCCGGTCTTGACAGCGACAAGCCCGATGGAGCAAACGCGACTGAGACAGAGTCGCTCTGCCTGAAAGTGCTTCAGGAAAACCCACCAGATGCCGCCGATCCCCTCAAAAGAAATTTACCACTGCAGCCGCGGTCATACCGTGACCTCATGCTCTACGAGAGGCACTACTACGGAGCGGTCGTTGGCATGGTGCAGCTGCATCGCCCGCTACTCAGCAAAATTGCATGGCTGTATTCGACCCTCACCGGCTGGGACTTTCCCTCGTTCAAGCCCGGCCCTCTCTGGTACAAGCAGCCGATATTCTATCAGTCCAATCACCTGGCCTTCTATGCGGACGGGGCACCGATCCACTACCCAAAGTACTGCGAGTACCTGGACGTCGAGCTGGAGCTGGGCATCATCCTCGGCAAGCCGCTGTTCAACGCCACGCCGGACGAGGCCACGGCCGCCATCGCCGGGTTCTGCGTCTTCAATGATTTCAGCGTGCGGAATGTGCAGGGGAGCGAAATGGCTAGGTATGTGCTCGGAGACTCCCGGTCCACTGGTTCGCTAACTCGAGGCTGCAGCGGGTTCGGCCCCCAGCACGCAAAGTGCTTCGCGAACAGCATCTCGTCGGTTGTGGCCAGCGCCGACGAGATCTTGCCTCGGATTGACAAGCTCACGGGCCGTGTTGTTATAAACGACAAGGTGGTGACCGAGTGCACATCGAAAAACTCACAGTTTACCGTGGGAGAGTCGCTCGCTCACATCTCCAAGAGCACGCGCATGTACCCCGGAGAATTCATCGGCACGGGCACGTGGCCGGGAGGCACAGGCATCGAATATGCCAAGTATCAGGTGCGTGTCGGGGACGTTGTGAGGCTTGAGATTGATGGGATCGGAAGTGTGACGAATGAAATAGTGGTGGAGTAGCATCCCTGTTTGAGGGTTGCCAATTGACTGAGAGGCCTCGAGAAATTTGAAGAATGAAAGGTATCGCATTTTTTAACATGTTTTTCATTGACGAAAGGTCATCGACGGAGATAATTGGTTGGCATTATGGATGGGACATGTGTGCCAGGTTGTATGTCAAACAGGGGTTTACTAGGATAAAATTCGAAGGATAGTATTAAATGAAGAATGTCTTTGAAGGGTGCTTATTGGCAGAATCGGCATATGCATCACGAATATCTCGAAACCCACTTCAGTATTCTCAGTAGTTTTTTATTTAAATCATAAATTTTATTGTCATTTGTATGGACTATTTGTAGTCGTATTTCGACCCCCTTGAATGATTGTGAAGCCTCCGTCTTCGGCTTCTGCCTTGGCTATAAAAAAAAACACCCCAACGCCTTGCAACCGTACATTTCCTTAGATATACTGCAACCAACCGAATAACTGTTTCGCTGGAAATTTTATAAAGCGATAGAAAATACAATAAGAAAAAGAAAAGCGCTTCACACGTGTGAAGGTAGAGATTGGTATTTGAATGGGGCGCTGCGGCGCAGCAGACGGTTGATGCCGCGACGAAGTGTGGATCGGAAATAATAGGTGACGAAGAAGCCCAGAATAGAGCCGAACAGCGCCAATAGAAGGAGCTGAAAAGGCTCCAGAAGACCCCCTCTTGAAGGCGCTTCGAGCAGCTCGATGACGTTGCTCTCGTGCTTGGAAATCGCCTCGGAGGTTGCCAGCACCTCGTCGTTCTTGTCCAGAGCCAAGACGCGAATAAACTCATCCGCATCAGATGGCAAATCAAGAAGTGTCTCGAATTGCGTCTTCTGAACCGTGTAGTGGTCGAGGTAATCCGAGCCCTCTGACTTGGGGCCGCTCTGGACTCTCCACTTGGCGACCTCGGTGGCGCCATTCCAGCTTACGAACATGGCCTGCTGCTTGGGCTTTATGGCCAGGGCGGGGAGGGTCCTGGGCCGGCCGACCCAGTTGTACTTGAAGGTTCGGTAGTTCTTCACCCAGGCAAACAGGTCAAAGTTGATTGGGCCGATGTGCGTCTCGCAGAGGACTTTGCCGTCGTGCGTGAACTCGGTCCAGGCCGGTACATGGCCCCAGCCGACGAGCACGTTGCTGTTGGGAAGGATCTGAACAGACCCTTGGGAAATGGCACGGACCTTGAACGGGGAGATGTAATCCTGGGCGAGCGTCGCCGTCATGGCCTCGTAGTCCAGGGATACCATGAGGCCTCTGCTAAACTTGGCCTTGGTCGGCGATCTGCCGTTGGCGCCATTGTCAAAGACGGTCAAGGTGTTGTTGTCGACCCAGGAAGCGTGGTGGTTCCAAGTAAAGTTGGTCGCCGCGCCTTCAGAGAGGTCCTTGAACGAGTTCTGCTTGCCGCCGAGCTGCCACATGACGCGGCCGTCGTCGGGGCTGATGGCGGCCACGGCGCACATGTACCGGGACGAAATCAGGTAATTGCCGTTCGAGTCCTTGTCGACGCTATTGATGTGGAAAAAGTCGAATGCGTTATTGGGGCTGTCACCCTGGCCGCTCAGCGGGGCAAGGCTGTCGCTGACAGGAAAGTGGTCTGCAGCGTGCCATTCGAAGATGAGATCCCCGGTCACAAGATCGATCTCCTGAAAGATGCTGTCAAAGATCCAGCCTTCCTTGATCCCGTAAGATTGCATGTCGGCACTTGCTCTTCGGTAGATGGTCATGAGAGCCGTGTCGTTCTCGGTAATGCGGAACTCGTGGAGGTCACCAGTGTAATCGCCGACCGGGGTGACTTGCTTGAACACCTCGTAGTGCTCGTCGAGCTATTGGATTGGCGCTTGTTAGTTTTCGAGCTTGCAGCGCCTTTGTGGATGGCCAGCTTGCATGGCGCAAATGCTGACCGCCGGAATGAAGCGACTCACCATGTAATAGAAGCCTTCACCAAAGGTTCCGTTATCGCTACCGTGCCAGAACGTGATGTAGTCCTTTCCTTGGAATTTCTGGACCTTTACATCCATGGCCTCACCCCATTCAGTTTGCATCCATACTAGATTGCCAGCATTATCTAGAATAATAGGGCCTGGCGTCTCGACGTACACGCCACGAGGCTCAATAAAAGTGTAGCCATCGTCGCATCTTTCGTCGGTCTGCACCAGTGCTGGCCATGGCGATTGCGCCCCAAAAGACTGGTAGCTTTTTCGCGGAAATGCGCCATAGTAGCCCCAATCATACCATGATACTGATGGATTCTCGCTCTTGCGCTCTGTCAAACCCGTCGCTGACGCTGAGGGCAGCAATGTGAGGCCATACAGCAGAGCCCCCAGGATCAACCGCAGCTGGCCCTGGGAATTTTGTGGCGTTTTTTCGTTATACATTAGATCGGAGTAAGCCGATAGGCGCGATCGAGGGCGAATGACGGGAATCGAGGCAGTGCCGCAGCACAAGAAAGGTCGAATTGTCGAGACGGCGATTACTCTTTTCGTCTTCCTTTTAAATAAGATGGGGGGATTTAATCAGATTATAAAAACGAACGAGAATGAGAGACTAGGGGACAGGGAAGACACGAGTGGGTTGACGGCGGCGCCCACAAGGAGGAGAAGCACCCCGGATGCAAACCCACAGTTGACTCGCAACCAACTTGAACTTCGGAAATACAGTGCACTTTTTCTGCTCTCGGCGGATTTAGCAATCACAAGTGTCGTAGAGGGCAGATAACGGAAATAGATGGGGAGTTTCGGGCCGGGCTGGGGTGTAAATGCCAAGCAGACGGCCTGTTGCCCAGAGGCGAACAGATGCCTTTATCAAACGCCCACCGTCCTGAAGCTCACATCTCGACGGACCGCGCCTCACAATTCGTATTGATCGGCGGTCGGGGACCCACGACTCCGACCACATTATGCGTAATGTTCGTGTTTGCGACGACGAGCTCGCCGTCGAGACGCCCTCACACCAAAGCACTAACGGCGGCGTGGAGAACAGAATGATAGAAGCTTCGTACGTTCCCCCCACCCCCGATGGACGACTCTGCCAGGAATTATGGAGACGGAGGGCATCTCTGCCATGTCATTTGTGGCGAGACGCACGATGGGGGGTGTGGTGCAACGTCCTGTTCCCTGGGCTCTGGGACGCCTTTCCCCGAACCCTGCGCGGGCTCGAGATGTGGTGACGTTAACTAAGCGGCCAACGTTGGAGTTGCAGTGACATGAGCCACGCACTCCAAGCCGCAGGCTGACCCACAGCACCGACGACCCGACAGGGAATAACCAGGGCATTGGCGGGCAGTGGAGTTGGGGCCAAGAGTCGACCCAGCGCTGGGGACGCAAGGCTAAAGGGGTTTGAGTTCTCACTGGGAGCCCTCAGGTGCTTCAGTCAACCCCGTCTCGCCCCATCTGTACGCGCAATCGACATTACACATTTGCCGTGCCGACTTGCGGGTGGGGAGGGCGGGCCACTCTGTCCGCGGGCTTAATCTGCGACAAGCGTGCGAAATACGCGTTTATCTTGTGAGCCCACGAATTTCGCTTTATTGCGCCCAAACCCGCCGTCGCATCTTGGCTGGTGATCGGCCGTATATTCGGATACAATTTCGCCCTGCTGGCGTAATGCAAACCGGGTTTCTATTTTCCGCACAATGCTACACAATGCGGCGCACAGCAGTAGTAGATCCATTCGTGGTCAGTATCTGCAAGTGGATGACAGACAGCCTGGGTTCTGGGAGGCCACCAACGACCATCGGACAACCCCCATATCAAAATACCTCACTCTCCGTCATTTTTAATCCATGACGCTCTTGGCGGGCGCACATCTCCTGTAGACAGACGATGTCATCTCCATACTCGTCGGGGCCACTCGAAAGAGCTTCCTGTTCGGGTGCTGACCCAATTATCGGGAAGCCCATGACCGACGCCCCGACACGCACCGTTTAGCAGTGTCGGATACTCGATGGCCGCCCAGCTCCGACATGCACACAGCCTCAGCCCGGACTGAACCAAGCAAAATGGTAGCGCTTACTCCGCGACTGCTCCGTACTCTCGAGCAATCAAATCCCGTGCTGGCTGGCCGTGATTAGTTTTTTTGCCCGTTACGCAACACCGCTCCATATGATCGGCGTTAGACCCAACCTTCGTCCGGCAACTCCAACGACGCTTTCCCGGCACCGCCCCTCGCAAATTCGTAAACACGGCCACCGCGTGAGCTCGCGGATATATGGCCAGTTGGTAAATGAACACGGTGCTATGGCCCCAAAAAATCGACATGACGTGCTCATGCACAGGACCAGACTGAGCAGTGCCCCGGACTAACTGGCGTCTCAAGAGCAGGGTTGTTTGAATGGTCGCGTGTCTAGGGCTCTCCAGCCAACCGGGTGCCGTTTTCCCTGACAGAGCCGTCACATATTTTTGGCCGTGCAAGGTCCGCCGACGACGCGCGGCAGCAGGCCCTGTCTAAATTAATACTCCGGATCGGCGCCCAAATTCCCGGTAGCCGCAAGAAGGGCCATGAGCAAACAATGAGCAATTCTTTCAACAGAAAATTTTTGCAATGAGGTCTTGAAGAGCCTGGTGCAATGGGGAGCCTATAGACCACCTTTATTTTTAAGCATTAGTTTTGACAACGGATGCCACACGCGACAAAAAAGTTTCTTGGCATGCCCATGTCTGTCGGCGAAGCATCGTAGCCGATGAGCCGTGATTGGACCCCGGCACCAGCGGGTGGAGGGCTCCCGGAACGTCGGCTGGTAGTTGACATGGCCAATCCAAATACCATTGATTCGAGGCATGAACAGAGGCATAAGTCGCTAAGAAACCTATTAAATGTATGTTTGGGAAAGATGGCGATGAAACTAAGCGGGTGGCGAAGAGATCTGCGCTGCACTGGCATTACACCCGAGGAAAATCACTGGGGCAGACGTCCTCCCTACCACCACATGTGGAACGAACGTTGCAGTAGATGTCCGTCTGCCCCTCTGGACATGTCGTTTCCTCCATTGAACGCCTGTCAATTACTGATAGATCTTCCTTAGTCCATTCAAGTTTTCTTGGCCATTAGTGAACGTATTGACCATTCGCGCACCGAAATCAGCTGGATGAGTGCGATAGTAGGACATCAATGCCCGGACAGAAGAATAGTTCCTTACTTCTATATTCTGTCCTTTTTCGATTGGTAGCGCTATATATGCTATTTTATGGCATGAAGTTGAAGCTTATAACATTTATGTGGCCAAAAGTTTGCAGATCTAGAAATGATGCGGATGGGATAGGATCCGCGTATCAATCCAACCCTATGTTAAAAGTTCCGCAAGATTTTCTCTAAGCAGGGAAACGTTTTGGATAACCGTGAACCTTATGAGCCATGTCGCATCGAATCGGAAGCCGAGGATTTAATAGGGATTAAAGGAGGCCGACATAGCTGCCCAGCCCAGAGGTGGCCTATCGGAGGTGAACCCGCAAATCGGATGAATGGAGATCAAACTTGTTAGAAACCATTTTTAGCACTATGGCAAAGTGATATGAAATAGATTTTCGAAAATTACGGCACCATCCTGAAGGTAGGTTATTATGTTCACGTATTCCAATGTGGCTAGTCTGAATGGACTGCGGGATTTTCGCAAAGCTTAATATAGCCTAACAACACCTCCTCCTCCAACAATTCCTGTGATTATCCAATCACAGGATCGGTTCTGTGGTCTAGTTGGTTATGGCATCTCGTTAACACCGAGAAGGTCCCCGGTTCAATCCCGGGCGGAATCACATTTTTGATGGTTGAAGCCATTTCTTTTTGTCATGAAGCCGTGTATTCCGTGGTCCAGCAAGCACAATCTCCAGCGTTCCCTTTTTTTGTGAGGGGTGATAAAATAGATGGATGTTACACAAAATTGGATGCGAGATGTATAGTAATGAATGACGGACGATTCCGTGCTTGTAACATGGCCAAACCCCTATAATCCACGAATAATATGGAACAATTTGCCATAGAACAAGCTTATCCTGTCATAATTGTTGGCTAACAAATCTGCTAGTTCAGCCTTGTTCATTCCTCAATCAGCCAAGTTCTATCGCAGAGTCGAAACATGTCAGTATGTCGGCGCCAACAAAGATGGCTGCACAACCAGTCTACTCCCAACTTGCTCCGAATACAATACAGCTTTCACCTGTCATCTATCTAGGAGTCTTTGTCTCAATTCCAGTATTTGG
The DNA here is from genome assembly GCA_013403855.1 of Calonectria honghensis. NCBI lineage: Eukaryota > Fungi > Ascomycota > Sordariomycetes > Hypocreales > Nectriaceae > Calonectria > Calonectria honghensis. Next base: position 653,777 of record VTGB01000015.1, read on the forward strand.
GTCAAGGCTCTTACTATTCATGTACTCTGCACATAGCAATATGAAATGCCCAACTTGTCCCGAACAAATGAGGCACTTAAAGAGCGGATGTTGCCGGACATGAATGGCTTCTCGCTGCATAAACAGCACCCAGTGTCACATTCGCTTTATTAGATCAGCACATGGAACAATTCATGTTTATAAAGAAAGGCCAAGCTCAAATTCCACACCATTTATCGTAAATACAAACACACCAAAGCCCGCTCAAGACACTCAAGTCCTCTTGAAGAAGTAGTTGTAACCCTTCTCGACCATCTGCACCGCGCGCTCCGTAGCCTCGTCAAGGTCCTCCTTTGGCAGGCCCAGCACTTCATTGTCCAGCCCCCTCCTGGACTCGTAGTCTCCGTCGCCGTTGGGGAAGAAGGTGCGCGCGTACATGGCGATGACGCGGCCCATCATGTCGCCCTGCTCGAGCATGCTCTTGCCGCGCTCCCAGCGAGCCTTGGAGCCCTCGTAGTCGATGGTCCAGTCGGCGTCGGTGGTGCCCGTGACGCGCTGCACGCTGTCGAGCATCTCGCGCTGGGAAACGAGGAAGCTGGAGATGTACAGGGGCTTGTTGCGCCACCGGGAAACGGTGGGCGATGCGTCCTTGGCGTCCTCGGGGAGCTCCTTGAGGCTCAGGAGCGAGGCCAGCGCGCGGCCGCACTGCACCCAGGTCGACGTGTTGATGCGGGTCTTGCCGTCGTCGTACAGCGTCGCCTTGCGCGAGGCAATGTCGAAGCCGTACCACTCGGGCGCCTGGGCCGTCGAGAACTCGTACCAGAAGGAGCACGTCATGGCGATCCACGAGGACACGCCCGCCTCCTCGACCTGCTTCAGGCCCGGGAGCGCGCCCTCGCCGGTGAAGTTCTCCCGCGCCAGCGTCTCGTTGGTCGGGTCCGAGCCCCAGACGTTGGGCATGATCCAGGGCACGCCGGCCTTGGCCGCCGCCTTGATGATCTTGGCCTGCGTGTCGGGGGGCGCCGTCACGGACATGGAGATGGCCAGGAACTGCTGGCCCTTGAGGGCTTCCACCAGGGAGTCCTCGTTGTCGTAGTCGACAGAGGCCACCTTGACGCCGTCGGGGATGGGGCTGGTGCTGCCAATCCGGCTGATGGCGGTGACGGTGTGCTTTCCAGTCTTGACGAGCTCCTCAGCAAGGAACCTTCCGACAGATCCTCCAGCCTTTTATTGTGTCAGTAAGAAAAATCCATGTACGACTTTCCATCGAAAGACAGGTTTGGGTAAACTCACGCCGACAATGGCAACTCGCTCGATCTTGTTGGTGAAGCCCTCAGGCTGGTCCTTGGCGTACTTCTGAGACATGATGGAAAAGATGTGTGTTTTTGAGTGTTTGGATGTTTTTAACCGCTGTAGATGGCTTAAACTGTCTTTGTAGGTGTTGATTGCTTAAGAGATGTAGAAGATGCTGATGATGATCCAACTTCCATTTTTCGACGAGAACTCAACCTGATTTATACCCCGAGCCCATCCCAACGCTCTCCAGCCCAGTTATCAATATTCGGTCTCCCATTGCCCCGTCTTGACGCAGGAGAATGGCCTCGGACTCTCTCAAGCGCCACGGATTTTGTCATGAAATGTCCGGAATCGACTATTTCCCAAACAGGAAATATGGGTACCGGGCTGGAGTGGGTGACACTAGCGGACTGCCCAATCAGAGGGCCTCTCTATACGACGCTGGGTTTAGAGACTAGTCCTCAACGCCAACGGAGATAGGAGGCCCAGCTAAATCCGCTTCGCGACAGCCTCAAAGTGCAATGGTTCCGCAATGACTCCATTAATGTCTTGCAAGGAGCATGAATTATGTGTCCCTAGTCTCTTGAGTGGCTGGAGATACTGCGGAGGCCGAGGGGGAATGCCGAGTGTCTGTCTCGGGCATTTGGCCATCTCGCCGATTCCACGGGGTTCTCTGATCTGGATGCCTAATTGATGGTCTGCCATTCAGGTGCAAACAATTACAGGCGATTTCTGTAAGGGGTTGTGTCTAAATTACCGTGTTTCATTGAAGGGACCTCCCCAGGTCGTTGTGCCCATCAGTGATTGAAAGTAGTATAGGGTAGGTAGGTAGACAACCTGGGGTTCATGAATGCTGAACACACATTTGACTCGAATGGAGTGCAGTCTCAAATACCAATTTGGTTTCTGTAGTAGTGTTTTATATAATCTTAAGAGCGTATTCAAATAGTGGCCAACGTCAACGTCGTACCTTTCACCAAGCAAAGTATTCGAATCACCTTGTGTGAAATCCGTGATCCTGATTCCCCTGGCCTCACACAACTCTGGCAATATACCCTCATAGCTTCGTAAATGAACCTCGTTTACGCAACTTCGTATAAAGTTCATGTTCTCTTCACTCATCACATCAGAACTTAAGCGGCAACCTCAATGGCTTCAATATGGCCTTCTATTTTATTTCACTATCGTTTTATTTTTATCTTTCCATGCAAGCATAAATCATCGAGTCGTGAACATGAACCCCTTGGGCATGTTAGATTTGCTGGCCAAATTATGCTCAGGCTCTGTGGTCCTCCGTGTCCCGTGTCCTCCTGCGCGGGTGCAAGCCACGGCGTTTTTTTTGAGGGCTTTTCGTTGGTTCAATCGGGCGTCAGAGCCGAAAATAGCCATGGAAGTAGGTAGATCATGACGGGGTTATGCGAAATGATCGGCGCAGACTTTTGGTTGTATCCTCTAGTTCCCTTAGTCCTGTCGGGCAGGGTCAAGCTCGACCTTGTTCTTGGTGATGACATCAATCTCAGCCATGACCTCGGGGGTCAGCTTGTCGAGCATCTTGAGGGCGGCAACGGTCTGGTCCAGCTGCTCGGGGCGGCTGGCGCCGGTGATGACGCTGCTGACGTTGGGGTTCTTGAGGCACCAGGCAATGGCGAGCTGGGCTTGGCTCATCTCCAGGCGGTCGGCGATGGGCTTGAGCTGGCGCACCTTCTCAATCTCGTCCTCCCAGCTGTCGGAACCAATGGTGCCGCGCATGTAGTCGGCGAACTTGTCCTTGCTGGAGCCGAAGCGGGAGTCCTTGGGGGGCTCGCCGTTGACAATGTTGTTGTACTTGCCGGAGAGCAGCCCCATCTTGATGGGGCTGAAGGTGGTGAGGCCAAGACCGGTGCGCTCGTAGAGGCGCTGGTACTGGCCCTCGACCTTGTCACGGGCGAGCATGTTGTAGAAAGGCTGCTCAACAATGGGGCCGATCAGGCGCAAGTCGCGGGCAATGCCAACCTGAAAACTCACGTTAACCTCAAAGGATATGTACACCGAAATGAAGGGCAACTTACGGCTTCCGCAATCTCATCAGCACTCCACTCGGAGGTACCCCAGTAGAAAGCCATGCCCTGCTCAATGACATAGTTGAAGGCGCGGACAGTCTCCTCCATGGGAGTCAGTCTGTCGGGGCGGTGAGCGTAGACAATGTCGACATACTTGAGCTGAAGACGCTCAAGAGAAGCCTCGAGTCCCTCGATGATGTGCTTGCGAGACAGACCGTGGTTGTTGACTAGGATCTCACCGTTAACAGCACCCCAGTTGATCTCTGGACTCAATTAGCATGTGATTTTCACTTTTTTTTTTGAGGCTGAAAATGAAAGTAACTCACTGGTGCTGATGACAAGATCACTTCGCTTCCAGCCAAAGTGCTTGAGGGCCTTGCCCATAACAATCTCGGCCTGACCAGCAGTGTAGTTCTCAGCAGTGTCGAAAAAGTTGATGCCGAGATCGTAGGCCTTCTTCATGCAGGCGAACGCCTCCTCGTCCTGGGCGTAGCCACCGTAGGTCATCCAGCTACCGAGACCGATGGCAGACACATGGAGTCCCGACCGGCCGAGCCGGCGGTAGACCATGCCAGTGTTTCTAGGTTCAGCCCACGCCATTGTGCAGGATGTTGACGACAGAATGCGAGTCGCTGAAGGTGGTGTAAGTTGCCAATAGATGTGTCTGACCCCGGCCGGAAGTTGGAGAGAGGATGCGAGCCTCTTACAGGCGCTGCGGGGCAGTTGGCGGAGAAATTCTCGGACTTGTTTTCGGTCAGAAACGTGGGGTATGCTTGTGTGCCCGCATCCTAGTCGGATGTGGAGATGGCCGATTGCGCAAGAGGAACCCCGGATTGTGTCATTTTCATGGGTCAAAAAAAGTAGATCGGCTCCGGCCGGCTCAGGCTAGTCTCACGTCCGTATCAACATACAACCGCCGGCTGATCTTTGTCGGCCGTATCCCGGGGCATCGACTCGAGCAGCATGCGAGTGAGCGGCGAGGGAGAACGGATGAGATATCCCAAATCGAGAGGTGCCCAGGATATTTGGGATGCGTGCTCTTCCATAAATTGGTACGTTGGCATGGTCATGTCAGTCGACGCCGTGAGCACGTCAACTGCTTGCCACGTCGTTTGCTGGTTAATATTGAAGACGACATCTTGTCTTGACATCTCCTCATTTTCGGGTGATGACAGGAGGCCCGTTTCGGATGCAGCCTCTATCTTCATGGTCAGCAGCGACAGCAGGGTGCGGTTACCTCCTCGGGATGAAGAGAGAATTTCGCGTAGACGGTGCAAGATAGGGCCTGGTCGTTCGGTTGTTGCAGATGGGTGGTTGCTGGCCATGGCATCTATAACCGCAGTCGCAATCTCAAATGTCTTGAACTCCTAGGGTCCTCGTGTTAGTAATCGTTCGGGCCAATTCTCACTGCGCAACTTGCCAGAGTAGGACCATGTGACTCCAGTGCCGTAGCTGGGAGTTGCGAAACCAAGGCTATAAAGTCTTTGGCGATAGAAACGGGGTTCATGGAAGGTATCACAATGCCGAAGCGCAACGCAGCGCGCCACAAGACCGCTCGCATCCACTGGCGTGTAACAAACATGTCAGCACGCTGCACGTCATTTATCGGGCCCCAATCATCGTCGCCGACCGAGTCGATCAGTTTCTGATGGAGGAGCTCGAGGCAGCTGTGCGCGACAGTGGCCATGTTGGGCACATCCGAGTCCGCATTTCGCAGTATCTCAAATATGCCGGACTGGTCAAACACCCAAAACAGGTGCACGAGCTTGAGAAAGGCAGGAAGGACCCGGGCTTGGTCATCGGTTCCCCCGAACCAGGGAAATAAAATATTGGGCTTCAAAACTATGGGCAGCTTGTGCAGGAGTGCTACGCCTCTAGAGGAGCCGTGGGAGTTAGTTGCGGCAGGACTCAAGAGCGGGGGTTATATTTCACACGAACCGTTCCGTCACGAATAGTAGCCACAGCACCCGCCTCGACACTTGCTGGTCGGCCTCGGAGAGGGAAGCATAGGTTGATTCACGGTCAAGACGGAGGATCTGGGCCTGGGTGATGGCCTCTCTCAAGTAGACGAGAGACTTTGTGCCGCCGGCGGAGGCGTTCTCATGATATATGTGGAGAAAGAAAGATATACGCAGGCTGTCTAGGAGATCGAGCCCTTCACCCCGCCCGCTTGCTTCGGCCTGCTCGACCTTGGGCTGCCAGGGGATCTCCAGCTTTAGCTGCGCAACCGCGGCGAGGGCAACTGCGTTTGCAAGGTGCCTTGCAGGATTGAGCTGGCTGGGTGTCTCCAGCAGCTTCCGCTTGAGATCGGGTGCATCAACGACGGGCCAGATGGGGAACAGCCTTTCGGCATATATATCGAGCACGCTGATCAGATGAGGTAGCTCCTCGATCAGTGGAGTTGCCTCGACCTTGTCCTTGTCCTTGTCCCTAGATGGGTCAGTAGTGGTGGTGGTGGTGCTGCTACTGCCACCCAGCGACTCCTCTCCGCGCCGCTTCCGCTCAATCTTGTCGATGGTCCTGGCCCTCAGGCCTCGCGGGCCGCGGGTGGCCTGGAGCCTGTTAAAGGTGCACTCGATGCCCGCCGCAACGCAGCCGTTGCAGGGCGGGATCTCTGTGCAGCGAATCTTGCGAACCTTGCACGAGTCGCAGGCCCGTCGTGCTAGCCGCGGGCGGGAGCCGGCGGAAGTGCTGCCGCTGCCATTGGCACTCGAGGGTGGAGGAGTCGGCTGGGACCGAGGCCGCGATTGCGGCTGCGGATGCGGCTGCTGCGACTGGGACTGAGACCGGGACTGAGACACCGGGGACTGCTGCTGCTTCTCGGGCTGCTGCTCGGCCGGAGGTGAGGGTGTCGGGGGAGCCATGGCCGCCTCGAGGGGACTCACAAGGTCAATGGCCGCGTAAAAGTTGGAGAAGGGCACTTCCCATCCTGCCAAACAGAATTCAGACAGTCAGCTTCCAGAAGCAAAAGGGAGATCCAGCCAGGGGACCGCCAGCCGGCACTAACCTTGCGTCCAGTCAATCGGTATCATTGTGGTGCATTGGTGGCAATGACGTGATTACAGGTCTGAATGTCGAGATCTCGCTCCGCTGTAATTACCCCGTAAAAAAGCGACGATTGAACTCCCCGAACCATTCCCCACCCGGGCAAAAAAAAAAAAAGCTAGCTGCCCTCTCCCATTTCTCTACCTCTCCTCAGCGGAGTTGCCCGCTGTAAACAACGCTATTTTTTTTTTCTCTCAGCGGGGGGTTTTAGCGGCCCGATAGCAAATTTGGCACACAGAAATTATGCTATGCTCTAGCAGCCGGTGGGCCGTTGTGGTTATGGTTGACGCCAGTAGCAACGTTTCGGCCGCGCGGTGCACACGTTTTGTGGCGCCCCTCGCAGCTGGCAGGGGGGAAAAGAGTCGTTCCATAACGATATCTTCACAAGCGATGAGTTGTGAATGCTTCAGATAGTGCTCCGGTCACGGCTGCAGAGCGGTGTGCTTTCTTTTTTTTTTTTTTCTTCTTCTCGTCGCCATCAACTGCCTCACTCTGTAGCGGCCCAACTTTGACCACATGACCTCGGCACCCATTCCAAGCCGTGAACTCCCCGAAACGCGGGGTTTGACCTGGGGAAACATGGCCTTCGCACACGGGCTCGCTCGCTCATCCGGGGCATGGCAAAAAAAAAAAAAAAACCGGACAAAAAATGGAAACAGAAACAACACAGAGGGCAGCAAAACATGCAAATGAAGAGCAAAACAATTGATATCAAATTCGTGCTACAATCGTAGCTAGGTTTAAATTTACGCTAGTTTCTGGGTTTCCTTTACCACTCATTTTGAATCGTTCCCTCATTGCCTTATTGATTTAGTCTTTTTTTATTAAATTCCGAGAGCCTCCCGGCGGCCCTTGCTCTCAATGTCCAGGTACGGCGCCTCGCCCAGGCTGCAGACCCGATCGCCAGCTCGGGCGGCCTCGTAGTCGTAGGTGGCCGTGTGGAAGGTGGAGCGGTTGTCCCAGATGGCGCAGTCGTTCTTGCTCCAGCGGTACCTGACCTGGGCGTCGTGGTTCTGCGTCACCAGGTTGAAGAGGTAGGCCAGCAGCACGTCGCTCTCGTCCTTGGAGACGCCGTTGATGCGCTTGGTGAAGCCCCGGTTGACGTAGACCGACTTCCACCCGGTAACCGGGTTGGTCCTGATGATTGGGTGGATGGCCCTGAGGTCGCCGCCCTGGTTCAGAGGCGAGCCGCGGATGCCCTTGCGGAGGGGGTTTCCGAGGCGCTCGGCCTCGTCGTGGAAGAAGGAGGCGTCGTGGGTGGCGGTCAATCCCTCGAGGAACTTCTTCATGGGCTCAGAGAGTCGGTCGTAGACCTCGTAGCCGGAAGCCCAGAGCTGGATTGCAAATAAGCTCGTCAGCACTGCAGAGCCAAGAAAGCGCAAGCAACGATCAAGGGTGGCCACTTACAGTATCTCCACCGGTAGCCGGGAGGGTGTGGATCTTGAGCATGGCATAGTCTGAGGGGGCCTTCTCAAAGGTGCTGTGTGTCTCTCCATGTCAGTCTGTGCTCATCTGCAGCAGCAGCAGCAAGGGTGGTAGGGTACGCACATGTCACTGTGCCAGCCGGCGCTGGCGAAGCGGCTCACGTCGCTCAATTGATGGGTCAGGCCGCCACCCTTCTTCTGCTTCTCGCTGGAGATGACGCTGATCTGGTCGCCCAGCTCGCTACCCTCCTCGGTCAAGGGGTGCACATGCAGGCCCGAAGTAGCGGGACAGCCACCCAGCTCGGTGAGCTTGAGCATGAATTCCTTCATCTCCAAGGGGGTGACATCCTGGTTCTTGAGGAAGACGACGCCGCGCTGGGAAATGGTGGCCGCCAGGTCGCGGATGTGGCGCTCATCCCGCTTGAGCAGGTCGCGGATCTGGAGGCCATCAAACTCGCGGCCGATGACAGGGGTCAGATCGACCTGCTTGATGTTGTCCAGGCTGCCCGTGTAAGTCAAGGGCTGCGAGATGCGAGGGCGGCTCTCGGCGTTACCGCCAAAGATGTTGCCTTCGAGGACAACCTCGTCCTTGTTGGGAGCGACTGAAGGCATGTTGAAGGGATAAAGTAAAAGTATCGTGATCCGGATGGGGTCAAGGAGATGGATTCAGTTAGCCAAGAAAAGGCGTGGGACGAGCAGCAAAGAGTCAATGCGCTTGGGTTGGGTTGGGGTGTGTCTGTGAGGCTCTCTCGTTTGCCGAACACCGACTTGGGTCTTATTTCGTGTGTGCAAAACGGGCAATGGCGTTATGGTATAATAGCTACAACGGGCTTCCCACAAGATTGGGCTATCCCCAGAGGGCATCGTGGACCGTTAAATGCACCGGGCAGCGTCGAATCAAGAGACGCGCGAAAGGCGACATCGGGCCAAGTTATGGCATGCGCAAGACCGGAGGCAGGGCGGAGAAATTCTCGGAGAGGTGACGCCAGGTGGTGGACGGCGACGCACCCCACAATCCTAGGCCGGCAGGTCATTTTTGCCGCTAGAGGGACATTTGGCAGCCAATACGAGCACGACATCTGAGATTTGCAGCGCCTGAGGAGCCCATTCGCAAGGCAAAGGGCATTCCCGGGTGCGTCGAGTCCGGGGATGCCCAGAGGCCTTGGTGCATTCGGCCCCTTCGACCTCTGGCTGAACCGTGCAACACGCGCTTGCTGACGAGGTCGCCTTTTGGGGAGTAAAGCCGCTGGCGGGGTCTGACTGAGCGTTGGGCCATGGCCAGAATTGGCTTTCACCCCTTCAATGGCGTGCCCCGTCGTGCCACACCCGTTCTCCAGCTTGCCGGACAGGCCAGACGGAGCCGCTCCCCGGACGCTGGCAGCGCGGGCCACCAGAGTATATATCTCGAAATGAACGCCCTGAATTTAAGTTGAGGGACATCGCAGCCGGTTCTTTGCTCGTTCGCCTCTGCAACCCGCCCGTCCTCTCCCACCTTGCCAATTGACACAATCCGACGCGGGCTTGTCGACTGCAACGCAGTCCCCCCTCCCGGAATTACAATGGGCACTAGTTCAGACATCGAGGCGCGTCCGGCCGACATCAAGCGGGCCCCGTCAGCCGACGTCTCAAAGCACCAGGTCGAGGTCGGCCGTGAAAACCTTCACGCAGCCCTTCCGCCACTTGAATCGTACGAGGGCAGCCATCGCTGGGATCCGACCGTCGAATGGAGCCCCGAAGAAGAAAAGAAAGTAGTTCGAAAAACCGATATTCGACTCCTCACATGGCTCTGCCTCATGGTAAGCTCCATCATGCAAGACCCCGCTGGGCGCTAGTTCCCCACGGTCGATCAGTTCCGCTAACAGGGGCCCAGTTCTTTGGCCTGCAACTGGACCGAGGTAACATCAGCAATGCCCTTGCTGACAACCTGCTGGAAGACCTTGGGTTGACCAGCGATGACTACAACAATGTGAGTTGAGAGCCAATGCCTCAGAGTTGTGTCGATGCATCAAGTTCTAACCCCAAGTTCAGGGAACCACCATTCAGCTCCTTGCTTTCCTCACTGCTGAATTCCCCGTTCAGTTCCTCACCAAGAGATATGGTTTCAAGAATGTCTTGCCCAAGGTACGAGAAAATTCTTGTTTCAAACCTAGGTTGTAAACCAAAGCTAACAATGCCTTCTCGTAGCTCATGGTTGCCTGGGGTCTTGTGTGTAAGTCATGATGGCACCAAACGCTGTTAGCCGGATCCGAGTCTTGTACTAACAACGCCACCAAATAGCTACCTTCCAGGCCTTCATGACTGGACGAACCGGCTTCTACATCACCCGCGCTCTTATTGGTCTTTGCGAGGGTGGTTTCATTCCCGGTGTCATCCTCATGGCCACCTACTTTTACACCACCAAGGAGCTATCAATCCGTCTGGCAGCCTTCTGGTCCACTCTTAACGTTGCTCGTTAGTATTTTAGCCCAGCTGATTCGGCTGGAAAAGACGGAAAATTAACTGGATTTTAGGTGTTATTTCTGCCCTGCTGGCTGCCGGTTTCATTGAGATGCGAGGCGTTGCCGGCCGCAGTGGTTGGTTCTGGCTTCTCCTTCTCGAGGGTGTCCTCACCGTCGTCATTGGCTTCATGTCCATGGCCTACCTCCCGACATCTCCCACCGGAACCGTGACTTTCTTCTGGCGCAAGCCCTGGTACACCGAGCGAGAGGAGACCATCATGATTAACCGCATTCTCCGTGACGACCCCGCCAAGGGTCTGACTGGAATCAAGGAGCCCGCCACCTGGAAGGACGTCAAGGCCGCCTGGACCGATCCCTCTCTCTGGGGCCTCTACTTCATCGGTCTCGTCGCTTATATTCCCGCCACTCCTGTTCAGGCTTACCTGACCCTGACGCTCAAGCGCGCCGGAAAGTTCAGCACTCTTGCCAGCAACCTGCTCACTGCGCCCTCTGCCGCTCTCCAGATCGTCACCATGTTGGGTCTGGCATACAGCTCCGAGTACTTCAACGAGAGGGCGTTTCACTGCCTTTTTGGAGAAATTTGGTCGCTTCCCATGTTTATCGCGCTTCTCAGCATCCCCAACGAAGGTCGCGAATGGGGTCGATTCTCCGTCATCACTCTGATTTCCGGATACCCGTACTTCCACCCCATTGTCAGCTCGTGGATCTCTGAGAATTCTTTCGACGTCAAGAAGAGAGCCATTGCTGCCGCCACTTACAACGTGATTGTCCAAATGTATGTTTCAAATCCACTTTGCTAATATTTAACAACTTTTTTTTTTTTTTGCTGACACATTGAAATAGGGGAAGTGTCATTGGTAGCCAGATCTACCGATCCTGGGATGCCCCCTACTACAAAACCGGAAACAAGGTGTGCGTTTCGATCCTCGCCCTCTCTGTCGTCGTTTTCCTGGTTCAGCGCCAGTGGATCGTACACCTCAACAAGAGGAAGGAGGCCCAATGGGAGCAAATGACTGCGGAGCAAAAGGCCGACTACCAGAATGATAAGGAGGCTAGAGAGCAGGATGGCAACAAGCGACTGGACTTCCGATTTGCCTACTAGGTGGCCCTCATCAGCCAACCTTGAGCTTTTGTCTTGTTTTTCGCAGCCGATGTTTTGGCAAATATTTACTTGGATTAATCCTGCAGGATTGTACATAACGGATAAAAACAATGTGCCATAATTGTGCACTACACCTTGATTGCATGCATCCATTAACAGTTGTGAAATGCGGCTAGTGGCTGATTAATTGATAAAGTATCGATCGATGGATTCCACAAATAAATTTTATATCGTGTAATACTAGTAACGCCTGCCCGTTTTTTTTCGTACCCGAATGGAGCTCCAGCCGCAACCTGGCCAATGTGAGCTCTTGGCGATGCGCCCTGCTTTCTTGTGGCAGGATGCCATCTCAAACAAGCTTAATCCTAAAACCTCGTATTCCCGCATTATCAATTATCCGCCCCTCCTTGCACGGGCGGGCCGTTGAATCCCTTCATTTTCGGTCCACGAGCCGAGGCTCGGTGAGCCCGTGAATAGTTCATTTCCTGAGATATCGAAATCAAATAACTGCGAACCTTCGCCGCAAAATCCGTTTCGTCATCATTCTCTCTCTCAACCCAGACCACTCCTTTGCACCAACCTCCGGATCCCCCCCCCCCCCTTTCCCCCGCTTTCATCATGGGCATCGTCGGGCTCGTCGCCACAGGCATCATTGGCCTTGAGCATGTTTACATCATGGTCCTGGAGATGTTCCTCTGGAACACCCCCCGTGGCCACAAGGCCTTCAGGCTGGAGCCGGCCTTTGCTGAGAAGACCACAACGCTGGCCGCTAACCAGGGCCTGTACAACGGTTTCGTCGCCGCGGGGCTACTTTGGGGCCTGATCCACCCGGACCCCAACTTTTCCCACCAGCTCCGCCTATTCTTCCTTGGCTGCGTCGAGGTCGCTGGCATCTACGGTGGCCTCACCGTCGGCCCCAAGATCTTCAGGGTACAGGCTATTCCTGCTGCCATCTCTCTCGGCCTTGTCTTGTCTGGATTTTAAAAACTGGTCATTTTTCTTGGTTTTGCAAGGCGCAGGGGAGGAAGCACTGATTGCGGCGGATTTTTGGCGGCTGCGATTTTCACCCTCGACTTTATCTCATATAATTGCCTGCCCGCGTTTTCCTATTCTCAACCATGATCGCTTATGAGACGCCATTCCGAGACGCCATTCAACGAGTTTATCGCCATCTATCAATCTGCGAGATACCAAGATCTGGGCACACGGTGCGGGGCAATGTTTTAGTTCATTAGAAAGCCTCAGCAAGGAAGTGCGCAACAGCCAGTAGAAACTTCCCAAGAACACTCTTTTAAGAGAAATAATAAGAGCACATTTTGGTTCATTATGAGATGAAAATTGCAAGTGAAGTATTATGATGCACACGGATTACAGAAATGAATTGATAAAATGCGACAAGCCGACAGCGATTGCACAAGCGGGCATATAACGTACCTATAGCAATAGATGCTACAATGTGATTTGTCGGAAACGCGTCGCGGATCTCACACTTCGATAGTAGTTAATCTGAAAGTTGGGTGCAGATTGTTCACTTCTGTGGACACACCAAACCGATCACTGCCATAATGGATGACAGAGCGGAGAAAGATGTCATTCTCGAGTCGTGTGGCGGGGCATCACGTATCGCACATACATGACCGATGCAATCCATGACCGGCGTGAATGCGCTGGAATGGCGGTGTTTTTTCTGGCTTATACATAGATATAACTTGATATTTTTGGTGGAGGGAAAAGAAAGATACTAGATCTCGGTCGCCTCGCTTTTTTCTTCCCTCCATGTGCAACCTCGTGTACTTCCCACCAATAAATCATTGTCAAGGCACGGAAATGAGTAACATCCGTGTATGCAGGGGCACGTTCGCTAAAATGATAGCAATCAGTTTGCTAAATACGCATTGCACCACCTTTGCTTTTGTCAGAGACCTGATGAGTTAGTCATCGCTTCCTTCACACAGCAGCAACAGGTTTTTTCACTTAGATGATATCACCACTCTCTTGGGCGGAATCTTTTATAGAAAAAGAAAAGCAATCGGATTTATCAAACTAGCAAACGAGAATATGTACATCAACTAAATCTTTTAGAGACAACGCTCAACCCAAACGCCAATCCCAATATCATCCATTCGTCAGGTTTATGAGGCCAAGGCAGTTGAAGCCTTGGTCACAATCTTTTCGCAGAGCGCAATCAAGCTCTGCGCGTTGGTAATCTCCAGGGTCGACAGCTCAACGCTCAGAGTCGTGCGGGCCCAGTTGCGGAACTCGACTGCAACCAACGAGTCCAGGCCGTAAATGCTCATGGGACGGCTGGGCTCCATGGGTTCAGCAAGGCGCAGTAGCTTCGTAAACTTGCCATTTGCAAGCTCCACAGCTGCTGCGAGCAGGGCGCTAGGATCGGTCCCCTTGGTCTTGATCAATAGCAGGAATGTCTGCAGCTCCTTGTCGTCCCGGTCGCCCGACTGAGCTCCATCTCCTTCCTTTCCGCTGGTAATGTGAAGGCCAGTAAACCGAGCATCTCGGAAAAGATCAGTGTCGCCAGGCAAGGGGATCTGCATGCCTGTGATCATCTGGGTAACGCTAGCTGGACTGGGTTGACGAGCGATATCAAGATCTTGTTGGTATACGGAGAACTCAAAGATTCGGCGCAGCTTGGCCTCGTTGATAGGCGCCCATGTATCCAAGTTTCGGGTAAGCTGTTTGTGCACGTCATCGTGATCAGCCAAGTATCCGATGCCTTCGATGATGCCCAAGTTGACCGTGGTGGCGGGCAGTCCCAGGGTATCACGACGGTAAACCGCCAGAGAATCCAAGAAGGTGTTACCACCAGAGTAGTTAGTCTGTCCCTTCTGACCAATGATGCCAGAGATGGAAGACAGCATAGTAAAGAAGCTCAGGGGCAGCTTGAGCTCCTGGGACACAGTGTGGAGATTCCACGTTCCCTGGACCTTGCAAGCAAGTGCTTCGTGATACTCTTGGTGAGTCATAGAGTCGAACATGCGGTCCTGTTTCAGTCAGTTTTGTTTCTTGTACTTCTAGAATATGAGCAGAATACTCACCCGCAAAAGCATGGCACCCTGAATGATACCTCCAATAGGCACCGACGTTGAGCCCAGGCAGCGTCGCACATCCTCAACACTGGACACATCTCCCTTGAGAAGCTCAACGGCGCATCCCTGAGCCTCAATGTCCTTTATAACACCAAGAGACTTCTCATCGGCGGAGCCACTTCGAGACATGATGGCCAGATGCTTCGCTCCGTTCTTGGCAAGCCAAATGGCCAAGCTACCGCAAAGACCCTTCAAACCACCAACAATAAGGTATGAGCGCTTGGGGTCCAATACCCTTTGCAAACTGCGCTTCGGGGGCTTGACCTGTAAAGCATTAGGGCCCATATTCTGTATCAAACCCGCCTTCAACTTACAGTGATCTGAGCATCCTTCTTGTCACCGTTGGAAATAATCAGCTTTCCGATGTGTCTGCCGCTTCCCAGGAATCGGAAGGCATCCCCAATCTCCTCAAACGAGAAAACCTTGATGGGGTTGATTGGCTTCATATGTCCTTGTTGAACAAGCTCAGACAGAAGATCAAGATGCCTATAACCTTGTCAGCATGCCATGCATAGTGAGAACTAACAGGTCGAATACTTACTCTCCGACAACTCTCTTGGGGAACTCCCTCAGTGACAGGTCCAATGCACGGAATGAGGCATTCCGCCCAAAGGGCTCCATAGGGAGTGAACGACGTTCGAGAATATCTTGTTTACCAATCTCAACCATGGTACCAGCGGTTGCGATGATGCGCCAGCTTTCCTCCAGAAGCTCGCCAGTAAGAGAGTTGAGAATAACATCCACACCATACCCGTTGGTAGCCTCAAGCACCTGCTTCGCAAACTGTGTGCTTCGTGATGAGAAAATGTGGTCATCGGGGATTCCGAATGAGTCCTTGAGGAATTGCCGCTTGTCATCGGATCCAACGGTTGCAAAGACCTATATACAGTTAGCAAGAACGCAGTTTCTAGGGGGGCTTTATTGATCACATACCTCGCATCCCTTGTACTTGCAGAGCTGGATACTAGAGATACCGATTCCACCAGCAGCAGAGTGAATCAGCACCTTTTGTCCCTGTCGAAGGTTTGCAAGACCAAAGAGCGACTCCATGCTGGTCACAAAAACCAATGGCATCGTAGCGCCTTCCTCGAAAGACATGCTATCGGGAATGGTCATGGTGTATTCCCGAGGCGTAATAACGCGGTTTGCCAAGGTGCCTCGTTCAAGAACGGCCACACGTTGGCCAACATGTCTATCAGTGACACCAGGGCCAACGCGGGTGACGATACCAGCTCCATCAAGACCAAGCAAATGCTCGTTTTCGGGGATGATACCCATGGCGACGATGACATCCTTGAAGTTCAGACTGGAGGCGTAAATTTCTACTTCCAAATAGCCAGGCTCCAATTCCGTAGCCTCACTAGAAGGAATCTCGGTCCAGTGCAGAGAGTCGATATCGCCCCGCTTTCCGGTGACGAGACGAATGGTAGACTTGGACTCATGAAGAGCAACAGTGCGACCCTCAGATCCCTGACCCTCTGACTGCGCAGCCTGAAGGCCCTCGTCAGGAAGGATTCGAGGAATGTAAAGAATACCACCACGCTCAACAAACTCAAAATCATTGCTGTCTTGGTTGGGCTTGTTCTTAGCCAATTGGAGAAGGTTGTCAATTGCCTGGACTGTATTGGGAAGAGATTCAGCAGCGTTTGATTCAACATCAAGAGTAATAATGTTAAGCAAGGGTTCCTCAGAACGAATGCTTCGGAAGACACCCTGGGCTACCGAAGAGTGGGGGTTCTTGACGACCATTTGCGCGCCCTGTGTGATCCAAAGAATGTTACACTCTTTACGCACGAGCTCCTTGATGGAGTTCCATTGAGAATCAGTCACAGTTGTAAGAAGAGGCTGAACCAACTCATCCATAACGAGGACTGTGCTCTTAGCGGGAACTTTTTCAACAGAACCAAGGTGCTCGGTAAGAGACCAGCCAAGCTCTGCCAGTGCCTTTGTGGCAAGCGTGGTTATTTTTGAGACCTCTGTCAAGCGAACCAGGGCAACGTCGCTGCGCTGAGGGCCCTTCGGCGAAGCATTGGAAGCGACAATAACAACTTGCTGTTTATCGTCGGCAATGCTTCGGATGCTCTTAAAGCCACACTTCTCAAGGGAAGCATGAACATCTCCCAGCGCTTGCCCAGCATTTTTGCCATTAACAACTCCATTGGTTTCCCCATTGGTGTTGTAAGCTCCCTGAATGAAAACCGCGGTGCCGTTCTCAGAAACAAGCTTATTGATGTTTGTGCTGAGAATGTCGACCTCCACGCTTGATGAAGGGGGCAGCTTCACGATGACAAGGTCATAGGCTCCGCCGGGGGCCTCAAAGTTCGCTGAGGTAGGGTCTAAAAGGGTAAACTTAGCATTTGCGGATCCAGTATGACGGTTCTCAGCCTCGAGAACAGCATCAGGATACTTGCTGATGAGTTGATAGGCGCGGCATGCAGCACGAGTTGCGTTCTTGGTTGCAGTCTTTTCAAGCCACAAACTAGAAGAATCGTTGGGGTCCAAGTTGACTTCTACGACTGCTAAATGAGGTTGCTTGTGAGCAGCGAAATCAATGATATTATGCACAGACGAAGCCTGCTTGCTCTTGACAGCATCGATAGCAGCCTGGAGTTTCCTAGCCTCGGCAAGATAACCGAAGTCTGGGTTCCATGCGAGGCGAGTGTAAGGATACGGCTCCAAGGAAGCGTTCTGCGTCTCCAAGCGGTGATATCGCAGTCCCTTCATATCAAAGATAGCATCACCAGTCTCAGGGTTGTATACGGATGCG
Organism: Calonectria honghensis; assembly: GCA_013403855.1. Classification (NCBI taxonomy): domain Eukaryota; kingdom Fungi; phylum Ascomycota; class Sordariomycetes; order Hypocreales; family Nectriaceae; genus Calonectria; species Calonectria honghensis. Next base: position 670,992 of record VTGB01000015.1, read on the forward strand.
TATGAGGAGTAGTGAATCTTGTCCTCAAGGCGTCCTCTGCCAAGGTATTTGGCAGATGAAACAGAGAGACCGACCTCGGGGAGTTGACCTTGTGGGAAGGCAGAGATAAAAAGGCTATCAACTCCAGCAGGAACAAGAAGGGTGTTGACCGCACTGCGATCGCCATCCCAGAGGGAAGGAGATACGGTCTGGAAGCAACCATCCATTACCACGGGGTGGAGAGGGTAGTAAGACTGCTTCCACTTCGAGTCAGGTGAAGTCAAGTTGACCAAAGATCGGCTCTTGGGTTGTCCAAGAGTTGATTCAACTTGAATCTGCTTATGGAAGGTTGGGCCAAAGCCGTAGCCAGCATCCGCCATAGAACTATACCACAGCTTGGCAGGAACAGTATGCTTCAGGGGAAGCTTGAGAGTCTCCGGGTCTGATGGGGGGTTCTTAAAGAGTCCCTTATTGAGACGGACAAAACCAGTGCTGTGGCTAGTGGTGGTAAGGGCCTCACCTCCAACTGCAGAGATAACCTCATACTTGTACCACTTTGATTTGAGTCCCTGGGTAGGAGTAAGGTTCAACATAACTGCAGCATCAGTGGCATCTTCGAGCACCAATGCCTTGGAAAATTTGACGTCCCGAAGCTGGTAGTGGTAGCCTTCGGTTTCCAGCTCCTTCGCTTCTTCCTCGGTGGCGAGAGAAAATGTTGTCTGGTAGACAGCCTCAATGGCCATGGCGACGTAACCAGCTCCAGGGAACACAACATCTGTGCCCATCTTGTGATCACTGAGCCAAGGAACGTCGGAAAGCTTGAGATGCTTCTTCCATGAAGGTGCGTTCCATGAAGTTCCCAGAATCTTGCTTCCCAGGAGATCATGATGCAAGAACTTGCGGAACCGCCATTCCTTGCTAGCCTCACTCTCATGCCAGTACTTAGTAGCGTGGTTCCAGGAGTAGTTAGGGAGATCAACCAGGACAGAAGGCTTGGTTGAGGCGACACCTTCGGCACCATTAATCCTAGTAAGCGGAATGTCTGCACCAGCAATAAACAGCTGTCCAGCGACGGAGTAAAGAGCCTGAATAGCCTCGGCTCCACGTTTGGCGGCAGTGGTGTAGGTGATGTTTGCACCTTCGTTTGGTAGGGTCTTCTTGATCTGTCCAACAGGTCCCGCAAGAGCATTGCTAGGTCCAAGTTCGATTAAGAAGTCGGCTCCATCATCCTGATCCTTCATCAATTCCATACAGGCATCCGCAAAACGGACGGGAGAGACCATGTTGGCTTTCCAGTAACCGACGCCAGTCTCACCGTCAGGAGCAATCTTCTTTCGAAGAACAGATGAGAACATCTTAATCGATCCATCAGACTTTGGAGATCCCTCAAGGCACTTGTTATCAACCAGCAGCTTCTCATAAGCCTCACTGATGGTCCCCATGTACCTTGAGTGGTAGGCTAGGTTCACCTGAAGCAATCGGGCAAAGTGGCCATCAGCCTTGATAGCTTCACCTACGGTGTTGAGTGCATCGACTGTGCCAGCCAGAGTAAGGCTTGAGGGACTGTTGTAGCAAGCAATTTCAACCGCAGGTTTCTCACCCTTCATATTCACAGCCTCAAGATATTGCTGAACCTTGTCAGCTCCCATTCCAACAGCCATCATACTGAGGGCCTCGGGAGTATCTGTGACTTGCTTTCCAGCAAAGCCACGCAAATAAGCAATCTTGATGGCTTGCTCGGGTGTGAGCAGGCCAGCTGTGCAGGCGGCAGCAATTTCTCCAGAAGAGTGTCCCACGACTGCCCTAGGAGCAACGCCCCACAGTTTCAAAACCTCAAACAGAGCGAGTTGAAGAGCCGTGACAAGAGGTTGAGAAAACTCTGGGAGACGCATGTGCTCTGCGGTACGAGACTCGGTAAGCTCGGCGTAGATAGTCCAAGATGGCCTAACATCAGGTGCAAGTTCCTGAAGAGCTCGGTCAAGCCGTTTGATAATTGAGCCTGCAGTTTCAGGAAAGGTCTTGAGCAAATCCCGTCCCATCTGCGGCCATTGCGCTCCCTGGCCAGTGAAGACGAACCCAATCTTTGGTGGGTCTGCAGCTTGCTTGCCAAAAATGACTGCGTCGGTAGGAATATCATCAATCTTGGCTTCTGGTCCCTTGTTTATGACGGCGAAACCACGGTGGTACAGACGTGTTCTTCGCTCAGAGAGTGTGTAGGTCAAGTCTGAAAGCTTGATGCTTACTCGGGGGTTGAGAAGATGGGTGCGCAACTTCTTGATGTATGATTTTAGTGAGTCCAGGTTGTTGGCAGAAAAAACTACAACCTGCGGCCGCGCTTCACCATTAACTGACTCATCAACCTCATCGTCATCGTCATCAAAGAAGTCATCGCTTTCTTCAGAATAGGAGCTGAGGTACTGGACTTGAGGTTGGATGTTGTGCTCCCGAAGGTAGTGCTCCGCAGCTTCCACGATTGCGTGAGCATTGGTACCACCAAAACCAAAGGAGTTGATGCTTGCACGGCGGTAGTTGTTCTTGCTCTTGGGCCAGTTTGTGGCAACTCTTGAAGGACGGAGGTGCAGTTTCGCAAAATCAATATTCGGGTTGGGGGTGAGAAAGGTCGGGTTGCCGGGGATGATGCCGCTCTCAACGGCAAGGGTGGCTTTCAGGAGAGATGAAATTCCTGCTGCATTCTCCGAATGCCCGATATTACTCTTAATTGATCCGATAACCAGGGGATCATCCGCAGGATGAGACTCTTTAAAGACCATGCTGGCACCCTTGGTCTCAATTGGGTCACCAGCAGGAGTACCAGTACCATGGCACTCGAGGTAACCTGTCCGCTGGAGGTCTGTGATTCCAGCTTGCTTATAAGCAGCAAGTGCAGCCGCTGCTTGCGCCTCAGAGCTGGGACTTGCAATACCTGGTGTGCGACCGTCACTGTTTGACGACGTTCCACGAATCACTGCTCTAATGGGGTCTCCGTCACGTATTGCGTCTTTTAGTCGTTTGACAAAGACACAATTCACGGCCTCAGACTTGACGTAACCGTCTGCCTTGTTGTCAAAAGTATGACACCTCCCAGACTCAGAGATGGTTCCTCGCAAGGAACCAGACTCGATGGTGTGTTCAGGATCCATGTTGAGGTTGGCACTGGCAACAATAGCACCATCCATCATTCCTGCCTGCAAATATCTGCAAGCAACATCTAGGGAGACCAAGCCGCCGGAGCAGGCTGTGTCAATGGTCATACTATAATTTCTTTAGTCAGTGCCAAGCCTGGGGTGCATCGAACGTTTCCGTGTGTAGTCTTACCTGGGACCCTTGATGTTCAAAAAGTGGCTGATTCGGTTACTCAAAATGGAACGACCAATACCCATCGAGATACCCCCCGCTCTGTCTTCTGGATCCCGGGCCTGGATGTCACCGAAATCTACGTCACAACAAGGATTCGTCAGATTTGCTTTTTCCACGATGACAATATGCAAGTCATTATGCACTTACCGACTGCATAGCTGGCGACAAAGCAGCCAACCTCTTTGCCTGTCAGGCTCTCCAGCGTGACACCACCGTTCTCCAGACACTCATAGACTACTTCGAGAATCTGACGCTGCTGAGGCTCCATGGCAATAGTGTCTGCTCTGTTGACGTTGAAAAATTGTGCGTCAAAGGCCTGGAGGTCAATGTCCTCGATAAACATGCCTCCAGGAGAAACCATGGTGTGTGTTTTGCGGGAGCCATCAAAGTGGCCCTTGATGTTAAACCGCGACTCGGGAGGTGAGTCGGAGGTGGCCACGCCTCCATTGATGAGAAATTCCCACAACTGCTGCGGATTCATGCAGTGGCCAGGCAGCCGACATGCCACAGACACAATGGCAATGGGCTCCTGAGCTGTGTGTGTGCTGCCCGTTCCATTCTGGGCCGGTGGCATCACCGCGCCAGCAGCAGCGTTGTGGAAGGAGGCCATGATTCTCTGGGCGAATTATGGGTTGGGAATAGCTCAGGAGGAAGAATAGAGTTGGGAGACGGTGGGTGTGGCCGTTTTCAATGAATTCAAATAGCAGATCGTGGAGAATCGATGGTCTGATAGAAGGCAAGATATGATACAACGGGCCGGTCCATTAGCGAGAGGGTCAAATGGACGGTGGACCAGGGTTCTTAAACGCCCATACCATTCATGTCCGGACGGAGCCAGGACTAGGTTGAGCACGCAGGCTAGGAAGCATCTAGTATGGGGCTAGGTAGGGCACACTCCGATAACTCACGAATGACAGGACCAGTCCCTCTGATCGGCAGCAACGGTAGTTGACAGCTGCGTGTTTTGCCTCAGGTTGGTCCCTCGATCCTTCACGCCTCCCCATGAATGCCAGGGAAGGGAACTGCAGGGAACGGCTCTTGACCAAAGCGTCGCCGCGTGCTGCTCCACAGAATGCTTCGATATGCGGATCCTTAGAGGCAGAGCCCCAACTAAAAACAGCATTAGCACACGCCCGAGACAACGTGGGCGACGAGGAAGCCCAGGCTTCGCCCATGGGTTGGGTGAAAAAGAAGCAGCTGCCGGAGCGGTAAGGCGCGGATTCAGTGCCGGAGATGACTGCCGCATGCGAGGCGGAGCCAAGTCGGGCTTTCGTGGACGGCGCAGATAAGTCGGGGCCCATCTCATCGCTTTTTACTGTGGACCGTCTGTTGGTCGTAACAGTTGTTGGACCTGTTGGCCGGATTCAATTCATACCCAGAACTGGATGATCAAAGAAACTTGACAAGGTCTAGATGCGCGAATGCGGCTGTGAGACCATAGCGGATTGGGGTCCACAGGCTAACTCGTAGACTCCTTGTCGTGTTCCACGGTGATAGTCCAGTTTCTGCTGCGGCCCCTGGCTGGTGCGAGTGGACCAGGAGGGCGACCGTTGGAATGCTGCACGACAGAGGGTGGGGAGGGCCCAACTCGAGCCTGCGCTGTCAGGGCAAGTCGCCCAATGGCCTCGCAATTTACCAGCGGGACGGTGCGTGGGCAAATTGCGCGTGTGGATGGGGTTGCAGTTCGAGGAAAGGCTTTGGCGCTACAGTAGACGGACCATTCACATACCATGACCCCGGCCGAAGCCCCGGCCTGCCCGGCAAGCCACCCCCGGCATTTGTCTGCTAGCCATGGCTGTTTTCCCACTGGTACGGTGGGTCCTCCGGATGAGAGAACTCGAGCTTCTAGCACGCTGCTCGGTTGAAGCTTGAGACGGCGGGTCAACGTTGGCTGCTGGCGTGGATTTGGCCCAAAGAGTAAAAAGAGCGACGCAGATGCACGGGGCCGGCCCGTCGACCACGGACACCCGTTCAGCCATGGTTCATGTAGCGCGCTCGCTTGGGATTGGAGCTTGTTTGATTGATTGACGAACGTTTGACCAAGGCCATGGCCATAGCATAGCCTACGGGGAGGGGGAGCGTCCGGGGCTCGCTCCCCCTGGTCTGGTCTGGTGAGGTCTGATGAGGTTTGGTCAGCATGTATTGGTAAACCAGCATCAGCAACGTCTTTTTAGCTCCTCGGGACGGAAAAGGCGGCCGGTCGGCAACAATGGAGTCGGCCGTGGATCGACCCGTAAAGTGCGGACACGGTCCTGGGTGGTCACGGGACTCAGGTGCCATACGGAATAGGCAGACCCAACAACAACCAGTGGCCGACCAACATAGCAGACCTACATGTACTATGGGACATGTTAGCGGGACGCAGCGAAAACCCACCATGCATTATTGCCTCCCCTTCTCACAAAGGGAAGGCATCCTCGTGGCCGCGGGCCCTGCGGACCCCTGGGTTGTCAGTGAGTTTTTTCTCCGCTGCGCATCCTTTTTGGACGCTGTTGGTCCAGTTGCTCGTCGCAGCTCAGGGGGGGTCGCCCGTGGATTCAGTCTTCAACGCAACCTTGCTGGGGGGGTCAGGATCCGCTAGGCCCACCTAGTGTCCACAAGATATGGGCTTTGTCCGGTGGCCTGCCAGAATCCCATAGTAGCGGTCCTAATTATACCCGTCCTGGCTGGCTGGTTCCTGGGATACGCAGGGTGCATTCGGCTCTTCTGATTGAGGACCAGTTTTTAGGTCCCAGTGGTTCCCATTTCCGCTGCTCCGTGGCGCTCAACATCAGAACCAACAACGTTGTAGACGACAGCACGCTGCTACTCGCCTTCCAGAAACGACTTACCGACTTCTGAGTTGCGAAATCCCCTGCTGGTTGCGAGAATCTGTGCTCTCAATTACGGGGCTCAGCCAAGCCTGCATCTCGCCCGCAGCACACTTCTGCGCCAAACCGGCCTCTGTGGCAAGATTCCCAAGGTCCAGGTTCTCCTGGAACGCAATCAACGGCACCGCGACGCATATCGAGCACGCTTCTAATCTCCTTTTCCTTTCCTGTCGTATCCTCTCCTCTCCTCCCCTTAACCTCCCCTCTAGTCTTATTTTCTAAGCTCTCTCCATCACCACATCACGTCACTCCATCATGATCATCCGACATCGGGAAGACGTAGAGTTCCAAACTCTCGATGGCATTTTTCTTCGAGGGTGGCTATTCCCCGCCCCTGAACGGGGCCCCGCTGTCATTCTGAGCCCCGGGGTAAGTAGTCATGAGCGTCCCAAGGGAGGTTGTTATACGAGGCTAACGTTGCGGTGCAGTTCAACTGTGTCAAGGAGATGCTTCTTCCTGAGGTGGCCACGACTTTCCAGGCTGCTGGCATCACTGCGCTGGTGTATGATACCCGATCCATTGGTGCCAGTGATGGGCTTCCACGCAATGACATCAACCCGCAAAAACACGTCGGCGACTACCATGACGCCGTGACATTTTTGCGCAGCCATCCGCTGGTTGACCCGGCGCAAATTTCAATATGGGGATACTCGCTTTCCGGCATGGTGGCTCTGGCAGCGGCCGCACTGGACAAAAGAGTTTCGGCAGTAATTGCCTGTGCTCCCCCGTCAGATGTCGGGTTTCCCCCCGAAAAGCTTCCCAAGATCCTCGCTCGCGTGCAAAAAGACCGCGAGTCGACGGTTGCGGGAAACCCCCCCTGCCAAGTGCCGCTTTTTGACAAAAAGGGCAACACCCTGTTCAAGCTCGCCGTGCCCATTTCGGACGGGGACCACGACCTCATTCGCCAGGCACAAGCCTACGGGCCAACAGTCAACATTACAACGTCGATGCAGTCCTACTACCACATTGCCATGTGGGACCCCTCCAACCTCATGCACCTCGTCAGCCCAACCCCAGTTATGATGTGCGTGGCCGAGAAAGACGGCATGTGCCCGTTGGACGAAGCAAAAAAGCTCTTTGAAACTTTTAGGGAACCCAAGGCACTTTACACAGTGGCAAACAAAGGACACATGGATTTTTTGACCGGAGATGAGTTTCCGCACATTATGGAGGCGCAAATCGAATTCTTGAAGCAGCATATGGGTAAGAAGGCGGCATAGGGTTGCACCGAAGAGCGACGTGCATGTACATGTGTATTTTCCTATTTGGGTATATGATGTTGGTTACAATCATGAAACATTTTTTCTGGACAGATTAGGTTACTCTATATTTTTATTTATTTATTCACGATGATCAGCAGATAAATTTTTGCCCTGCATCTTGCACTGCCGAAGTGTTGGTTGAGATGCCGATGGCCTGGGCCGTTGTTAGCTGCACGCAATCTAGATGACCAGGAACCAGGATGTCTATAAAACACATGCAAGCCAACCGAGGTGCAGACAACATACATAGTTATGGTGGCGGTGACAGTGACATACGGGTGGTGTGTCAATGTAACGGGCCGGTCTACTGTTGGTCTGGACCTGCATACACTTGCAAGCGAAAACGAGTCTGCATGCCATCCAGAAATAACAATATCATGTTGCACGCTGCACTACACCACAGCACCGAGAAGCGCCCGCGAGAAAAAAAGATATGCTCGGCCCAATGCAGTTACGCTGTCCCAGGACACGCGTGGAAGATGCGCAGAGCTGCAACCAACCGAGGTAGCACCCAGGTCGGGGGGGCTCTGCTGCATCACATCCAGCCGGGTTCCGCAGGCCTGGGGTTCCCCGCCCAACTTCAACCGAGCCCTTCCGACTGCTAGCTAAATTGCGCTGGAGTTCCACCTGCCTGTCGTAATGGACAAGGAATCGCGGTCTATATTACAACCCTGGGATGATTATAGGTCCCAGTCCTCCGGAACGCGCATGGTGTCGCAAAAATGATATTTTCGCTGGAGTTGCCGGATTAGTGCTAGGGCGACCCTGAAGCGGACGGACGAACAACGCAAGCAAAACAACGAGCCTGTGCCTAATTTAGCACAAATTTTACTAGGCGATGAAGGACCTGGCCATGCCAAGTGCCGAGCTATCAACCAATTTAGTCCATCATCGGTTCCGGCTTGTCGATGGTAGTTGTGAACTAATGCGTCGCACAGACTACAGTACGGCCCTTGAATGATTGTGAGTTCGCCCCTTGGAAAAGAACCACATATCTCTGCATTTCCAACCGAAATAAACCAATATTATGCACAGATAAGTACGTTGGTCCAAATATAATCTTGTAGGATCTTTCGGAACTATTCTTCCCTTAGATTATTGTAGTGGGTTAGCTGGAGATCAATGTTGTGCATTAGCTTCGGCGAAGTACCTCTGTGGCAATCATTCAAGGATGGCGGCCCAAGCTCCCAGCTTATTCCGTACCTGAGCTCGGCACGGGAAAACCTAGGTGGTAGGGCATGCTAGAGCTCCGAGCTGGGGCGTGTTGGAGTATCCCGCCGCTTGCCGTCGTGCATCGCATGCCACTGCAAGCTGCAACCAACAATTCTGCATTCCGTCCAAGGAATCCCATGGCCCTCGAGCCGCTGAGAGGGCAATCATGGCGACAACATCATTCGTGGACGGCCTCTGGCGCCCACTGCGTCTTTTCTCACTGGCCCCCCGGCCGACGCCGCTGCGGGCCGCCGTCGCAGCTCTCATGAGGCCATCCTTCCACAGCTCCTGCGGCAGCTGCGTTTCCAGCGTCTTGCGTGTTTCGAGTGCCCCCAGTGTCCCCATTACGCGTAGTGGCGGTGGTCTCGGAGCCGCGCCCCCAATAATCCGTGCCATCCATTCCAGGTCGGCGACCTCACTGCCCCTCCCCCGCATAGCTCCCGCCTCGTCCCCGTCACCGTCCCTCAGCATCTACCCCTCGATTCACTCCCAACAGCCTCTCGTGTCAACGCTCGACATCGTTCGATCTCGATCTCGGTCCGCCTCCGCATCTGCCCCCCGTCCTCTTCACCGGTTCCGCAGCTTGGTCTCGCTTCAGCAGCAGCGTCACTGCTCCTACAGGAGAGCCATGTATCGCAACGGAACCGACGCCGCCAGCGCCACCCACGACATCACCCAGGGCCGCCAGGTGCTGCCCAAGAATGTCAAGCCTGTGCACTATGATCTGACTCTCGAGCCTGACTTCGAGACGTTCAAGTATGAGGGCACCGTGGTTATTGACTTTGACGTCGTCGAGGACTCCAACTCCATCTCGCTCAACACGGTCGACCTAACCATCCATGAAACCATCATCGAGTCTGGCGGTGCCACCGTCACGTCTTCCCCCGAGATCTCCTACAACAAGGACACGCAAACCACAACCGTTTCCTTTGGCCAGAAAATATCAGCGGGGCAAAAGGCGAAGCTGACACAGCGCTTCACGGGTACTCTCAATGATGACATGGCCGGTTTCTACCGTTCATCTTACAAGGACGAAAATGGCAACCACAAGTACATTGCCACCACCCAGATGGAGGCCACTGATGCCCGCCGTGCATTCCCCTGTCTCGACGAGCCCGCTCTCAAGGCAACTTTCACCGTGACCCTGATCGCAGACCATGATCTCGTCTGTTTGGGCAACATGGATGTTGCTTCCGAGAAGGATGTCGACTCCAAGATTACTGGCAAGAAGCGAAAGGCCGTGACCTACAACAAGACCCCCATCATGTCGACCTATCTGGTTGCCTTTGTCATTGGTGATCTCAAAGTCTACGAGACCAACAAGTTCCGTATTCCCGTCAGAGTTTACTGCACACCCGACCAAGACATCAGCCACGCAGTCTTCTCGGCTGAGCTAGGAGCGCGAACCCTCGAGTTTTACGAGAAGCAGTTTGGTAGCAAGTACCCCCTGCCCAAGATGGACATGGTCGCCGTGCCCGATTTTGCCGCCGGTGCCATGGAGAACTGGGGTTTGATCACCTACCGAGTCGTCGATCTCCTTCTGGATGAAAAGACTAGCAGTGCAAACACCAAGAAGCGTGTAGCTGAGGTTGTGCAGCACGAGTTGGCTCATCAGTGGTTTGGTAACCTAGTTACAATGGATTTCTGGGATGGTCTCTGGCTAAAGGAAGGTTTCGCCACGTGGATGTCGTGGTACTCCTCTAATGAATTTTACCCTGAGTGGAGGATTTGGGATGGATATGTCATTGATGACCTCCGCTCTGCCCTCAGCCTTGATTCGCTGCGTAGCTCTCACCCCATCGAGGTTCCCGTCAAGCGTGCTGACGAGATTAACCAAATCTTTGATGCCATCTCATATCAGAAGGGCTCTTGCGTGCTCCGTATGATCTCCAAGTACCTTGGAGAGGATGTGTTCCTCGAGGGTATCCGACTATACCTCGATAGACATGCCTACAGCAACACGGAAACCACTGACCTCTGGGCTGCTCTCAGTGAGGCCAGCGGCAAGGATGTCAAGAGCGTGGCTGACATCTGGACCAAGAAGGTCGGCTACCCGGTCGTCACTGTCACAGAAAATGAGGCCGAAGGCACCATTCACGTCAAGCAGAACCGTTTCTTGAGAACAGGCGACGTCAAGCCCAAGGAAGATGAGGTTCTGTATCCCGTTTTCCTCAACCTTCAAACCAAGGCTGGCATTCAGAGCGATATTACCCTCAGCACGCGTGAGGCCACGTACAAGGTGCCTGACTTTGACTTTTTCAAGATCAACTCGGGCCAGTCGGGCATTTACCGTGCCTCGTACAGCACAGACCGGCTCCAGAAGCTTGGCCAGAATGCAAAGGCCGGTCTTCTGGCGGTTGAGGACCGCGCAGGTATGATTGCCGATGCAGGCGCTCTCGCCGCCGCTGGCTACCAGAAGACATCCGGTCTGTTGTCTCTTCTCCAAGGCTTTGACTCTGAGAATGAGTACATTGTCTGGGATGAGCTGAGCCTTCGTGTGGCTTCGCTCCGAGATGCGTGGGTCTTTGAAGATGACAAGACGACGGAAGCCCTCAAGACTTTCCAGCGTGAGTTGGTTAGCAAGAAGGCGAACGAAATCGGCTGGGATCTCACAGACAAGGACGACCACATGACGCAGCGATTCAAAGCCCTCATGTTTGGCAAGGCCGCCGTTGCCGGTGACGAGAAGGCCAAGGCTGCTTCGTTTGAAATGTTTGAAAAGTTCATCAAGGGCGACAGAAGCGCGCTCGAGCCCAACCTGCGAGCCGGTGTTTTCGCCGTGGTATTGGCTAACGGTGGCGAGGCCGAGTACAACGCCATCGTGAAGGAATACGAAACTGCCAAGCAAAGCAGCGAGCGAAACACTGCCCTTCGAGCACTGGGTTTCGCCAGTGACCCCAAGCTTATCCAGCGAACGCTAGAGTACACGCTCAGCAAGGAGGTCAAGACACAGGATCTGTACCAGCCCCTCAGTGGGCTTCGATCCCACAAGGAGGGCATTGTGGCGCTCTGGACCTGGGTGAAGGAGAACTGGGATGTTCTCACCAAGAGACTCCCGCCTGGCATGTCTCTGATCGGTGACGTCGTTGCCATGTCCACCAGCTCCTTTACCCATGAGGATCAAGCTGAGGATGTGAAGCGCTTCTTTGCCGAGAAGGGCACCAAGGGCTTCGACCTGGAATTAGCCCAGAGCCTCGACAGTATCAAGGCCAAGCAAAACTGGCTGGCAAGGGACAAGCAGGACGTAGAGGAGTGGCTTGCCAAGAACAAGTTCCTGTAAAAACCTGGCTTTACACCTGACATGGAGCCAAGGACAATTGCATTTAGAGCATATTTAGCATTCATGTCCCAAGCATTTCAATGAGCAGGGAAAAGAAAAAAGAAATGATGAATGAATGAAACACTTGACCAATTTGCAACGTGTAGTGACATATGTATGCAAGCCAATTTCCAGGTTATACCATAGAATTACATCGACAATCCAATAGGCCGGGCAACACTCACGGATGTGCGCCGAGTTGACTAAAAGAACCAGTCTCAAAGGCGAACCCTGCGAGTATGGCTGATCACATCCTTGTTTAGCAATATCTAATCTCTCCACATGTTATTCCACAGTGTTGTCGTTTGTAACCAGTTGTACCCAAATTTGTAGTGAAGAAGAATTTCATCTCTTGATGTGTCTGTTATACATGTACAAGTATACACGGTAATACACCCCCTCCCCTCCTATATCATTTCATCTCATTCATGGGTTTCCCTTTTTCCATAAAAATCTGTCCATTTTTGGTTTCTTTAAATCTTTCCCGACAGCCAGTCACGCTCCTTGTTCTTGTTCAGGCCAGCCGTGCCCGTCACGGGCAGGCCGCGCTTGGTCAGCTCCTCCTCAATCACCTTCCAGCGGCCGACGGCCTTCTCCTTGTCGATGGGGCCGACCTTTCGGCTATGCACCGTCACGTTGGAAAGCGTTGTCAGGTCCTCCTTGGCCTCGAGGAGCTCGGCCAGCTTCTTGCCGCGCTTAGGCGGGCTCACCGTCAGCGTCAGGAGGTGGGAAGCTGTGCGGGCGGCGCCGAGCTTGGCGTCGGGGATGAGGCGGCCAGTCAGCTGGTACACACGCTTGCGGATCTAGAAGTAATGTCAGTAAATTTTTGTTTCCATGAAGAATCGACAGCAGGGGTCAAGTAAGAACAAAGGAAAGGAAAGCACATACAGCAAACTTGAGGGACTGGTCATCGATGGAAACCAGCTTCCATGAATCATCAGCAGACTTGAGTATCTCCTGAGCCTCCTCGGCAGACATCTTTTCTGCCTGCTCGGGCTCCTCGACCTCGCTCGTCAGGCGCCCAGCGATGGCCTTGATATCGCCCTTGAGCGTAGCCTTGCCGTCCTGAACCTTGACATCGACGGATATGGTCTGGTCCAGCTCGGCCCGCTGGCCGGCCGGCCACTTCTTGACAGCCCACTCGCTGAGCAGACCGGCCTCCTGGAGGGCCAGGGCCTCAACAACGGCCCTCCGCAGCGTCAACTCGACAATGGCTCGGTCCTCAACCTTCTTGGCCGCAAAGCCTCGGAACTCGCTCTCAGGGCCCCAGTGGCCGGGCTGCTCCCACCACGTCTTCAGGGACTTGACCTCCTCCAGCTCCTCAATTGACGCCGCGGGGGTGTACGAGGAGTCCATGGACTCGACCTCCTTCTCCGTGTAGGCCTCAACACGGCCACGGGGCGGCAGCACGATGCGAGATCGCTCCACCTCCTCGGGTGTGTAGTCCTGGCGGCCCTGCAGCTCGACGGCCTCGTCGGGCAGGTTGGACTTCTCCTCGGGCTCAATTCGCTGCGTGTAGGGGTCCTCGGGACCGGGGGCATCGCCCTTCCACAGCTTTCCTCGAATCCATTCGGTGTTCTTGCCCTGCACGCGGGCTGATGTCGAGAGGGCGGCGGCGGTGGTGGTGCGAGTGACGAAGGGAGCGCGGGCGGCGGCGCACGAGGGTGCGATTGCGGCTTGCAGGCACGGGAGAGCCCGCACCCGGGATATTCGTGCCATTGTGCGTGCGGTGGTGCGTGAGCGGAATTGGGTTGATTGGTGGTTTCGGTTCCGGAACCGATAGCAGGGTGCGAAGAATATCGACCAAAATCACATCAGAAGCTCCAATGGTCCCAGAGGGCAACTTTTTCGCATGTGTGGCGCGGTCGGCCAATGGGCGCGGGCGAGGCTGTGGCGGACCCCTCCGGGGCGCTGTGGCCTGGGCTAGGGGCGGGGCGTGCGGGTGGCCCACTCCCAGTGGCCGGGAGCAGCGCATCGACAGCCTTCTGGAGGCGGGACGTCCAAGTGCCAAGTTGGCGAGGCGGCGCATCTTTAAACTTGCGACGTGCCCAGATCAGCCTCTGCGTCTGTCAACATTGCCTTGCAACGCCGCTCGCGCTGCTCTCGATCCTCCTCCCGCCCGCCCCTTTGACCTCGTCCACCGTCGCGCCCCGTCACAGCCGTCAAGATGGCGCGCACGTCTCTGCTGTTACTCCTGCTGGGGGCTTTGATGTCCCTCGTCGCAGCATCCTGTGCGCATTTCCCTCCCTCGCCTTCCGCATGAGAGAGCACCCCTCCGGCATTAGATGACATGCCGCCCGTCTAGGGGTGGGGAGCCAATTGTGAGACACTCTGCTAACCTCGATCGCTTCTCTCTCTCTCTAGCCGCGCCGACCTTTTGCAAATGCACATGCTTCAAGAACAGCACCATCATCCCCCTGGGCCCCAAGAGCGAGACCACGGGAACATCAAGCCTCTTCCTCCGCGACCCGTCCGTATTCGACCTGGAGCTGCCGCCCGTCGCCCCCCGCCACGCCGAAGCTGAAGCAGACGCCGACGCCGACGACTCGGACAGCAACGCAGCCGTCTTGGCGGAATCGCTGTCTCGGCCGCACTCGCATGCGCCCCGGTCCAAGTCCAAGTCGTGCTCCGAGTGCACAAAGGCCTTCTGCCTGAGCCAGGGCATCGACTTCTGCAAAAAGGCCGAGGAGGCCGACGTCACCACCCTGTGCTTCCAGCGCGACAGCAACAAGGACAAGATCATCGTCTGGGGCTTCATCGCCTGCACCGTCGGCCTGCTGGGATGGGCCGCCTTCAAGCGTGTGGCTGCGTGGCGCCAGACCAACCCCGTCGGCGGGTCGACGGCAAGCTACGCACCGATGCCGGGCAACTTTCGATAGCCCTGTGCGTGTGTGTGCCCCCCGCCGCGGGACCTACATGCTTCATTACTAACACAACTGCGTGGCCGGGCCATTTGTCTATTACTCAAACTGGGTGGGTGGGGGTGGGAATACAAGGAGTTTTGGGAGTTACTGTGTGGATATCATTGTGCGGGAAAATCTTTCAACCGCAATCATGCAAAACCCGTGTAAACGTTTACCAGGACACACGCACACACATATATAATGGCACACATCCTTTAAGTGAGTCACTACCGGCCTGCTGGCCGAGTGGATTCTTATGCATCGTGACCTTTTTTTTGAATGCAACCCTAGATACGCCAGCTTTTATGCCCTTCCCACTTCATTTCATCTCATCCAAAGTCAACCCTCCCCAGATTTTGTCCTTCATATTCAAAGCCATATCGGCTCCCGAGTAGGGGCATTATAAACGAAAAATAACGAGAAATCCCAAATACCCATGAAAAAGGGCTCATCCCGGCGGTCTCTCCAAACAGCACGCTATCGTGAGCTGTTTACTGCGAGGCAACAGCCTCACGACGAGCACGAACGGCCTCGGCCAAGTCCTCGAGAACACCGACAGTGGTCTCCCAGTCGATGCAGGCGTCAGTGATGCTGACACCACGCTTCAGGCCAGAGGGGCCCTCGGCGGGCACCTTCTGGTTACCGGCGCCAATGTTGGACTCAATCATGACACCAACAATGGCGGTCTGACCCTCACGGAGCTGGTCACCAACAGTCTTAGCAACCTTGGGCTGGTTGTTGTGGTCCTTCTGGGAGTTGCCTGGACATGTGTGAGCACATATTTCAGAAAAGCGGTCAAAAAAGGGCTCAGTGACTTACCGTGGGAGCAGTCGACCATGATGGCGAGCTTCTGCTTCTTGGCCTCCAGAGCAGCCTTGGCGGCCTGGACGCTCTCCTTGTCATAGTTGGGGCCCTTGTTTCCACCTCGGAGGATAACGAAGCAGTGCTCGTTGCCCTTGGTGCGGGTGATGGCGGCAAGACCCTGCTTGGTCACACCCATGAAGTGGTGCTGGGCCTGAGCGGCGCCGATGGCGTCGATGGCAACGCCGAGGCCACCATCGGTGCCGTTCTTGAAACCGACGGGGAAGGACAGACCAGAAGCAAGCTCACGGTGAAGCTGGGACTCAGTGGTTCGAGCACCAATAGCACCGACAGAGATGCAGTCAGCAAGGAACTGGGGAGAAATAGTATCGAGCATCTCAGTGGCAATGGGCATGCCATTTGAGGTCAGGTCAACAAAGAGCTGTCGGGAGACGCGAAGACCCTTGTTGATCTTGAAAGAAGAGTCGATATCAGGGTCGTTGATCAGACCCTTCCAGCCGACAGTGGTTCGGGGCTTCTCGAGGTAGGCACGCATCACAATGCACAGGTCGTCAGACAGCTTGTCCGACAGGGCCTTGAGCTTGGCAGCATATTCGTGGGCAGCGGCGGGGTCGTGGATGGAGCAGGGGCCAACGACTACGAGGAGACGGTCCTGGCGACCGAGAACGATCTCAGCAGCATCGGCTCGGCCCTTGACGACAGTGTTCAAGCCACTCTCAGTCAGGGGAATCTCTGAAGTCAGGAGAGCGGGGGGGATCAGGGGGTCCTGTCCGAGAACTAGAAAACGACAGAGTCAGCTCACATGTTGGGCGCTCAGAGTGCTTGTAGTGCAAGTACTGCAAATATCTATGGGCAGCGATGTCGCAAAGTCCTTTGGACGGGGAACAAGTGTTTCTCGATATAAACCCATGTTTTTGCGTTTGAGCGAGAGGGACCAGAGGCTGGCAGCTGAACAGTTTCGCTCGATGCTTGCCATCCGGCACATGCAGGATATTTGTGCCCAATATTTTTTTTCACGTCGCCTTCATGGCGAACAATGACGGTAAGGATGACGTGGGGCATGGTGTTGAACATGTCTCGTTCAATTGATGTTTGACTTACCTCGAGTATCGTCAGCAACAACGGGAGCCATGTCTGCACTGGGCATTGTCGCAAGTGTTTGTGATGGTGTTTTGGGAGAAACGGGTTTGGTGGGGGAGGGGAAACAAAAAGTCGGCCAGTGGTGTGGAGGGGCGAAGGTCGGTGTGAAACGAGCCAAAGGTCAACAGCCACGACAACAGGTGAGTATGGGTATACGTGTCGTGTTCAGGAAAAGAGGCAGTATGGTATGAGAAGTGAAGAAGAGAAGAAGAGAAATTGGAGGAATTGTCGAGAGTTATCAACTGCTTGGAGCAAATTGAGTGAGTCAATCCCAAAGGTACTAAAGGTACATTCGTTTTGTAAGCGGCCATCATACATTATCCAAGTACCGAACCCCAGAACCCATGCGTCCACAGCAAAATCAATCGGAGTAGCTTCGGAGGCGGGCCCACCTGGCAAGCATACTACGGCAGGAGCCCACATTCACGGTCAGACTCCGGTATTCCTTGCCCTCAGGGACACTGGGTGAATTGTGATAGATCCAAGGGCGCACAAATGTACATGCATGTACATAATCTGCGTGTGATTTGTCCCCATCCATGCTGATCGGGCGGCCATTGCGACAAATACCAATTACGTCAGGGTCCCAGAAATTTGCAATGCTCCGGGCTCAATTGGGTCGTTTTTTTCCGCTGCGCTGAAGAGCTTGTTCCGGGGCGCAATGGCAGTTGTGTCCCCATTCCGAGGCCATAAAAAACCTCTCCAAGCGATGGCCGAAAAAGGGTGCGACAATGACATGTTACTGCGTTTTGCACCACCACACACCAAGTATTGTGCCCTTGAAATACATAAGACCCTTGGTGACTCGGCTGCAGGCCTAAACCTCCGCGGTTGGCTATCCCGTCCCTCCCCTAGCAAAGTATGCATATCTCGCGTCCATTCACATTCAAAGGCGATGCCGGCATGGCATGTGTACGGCTGGTGGATGGGCGGGAATGAATTAATATGGTGTGGCGCAAGAATGCACAACACCCAAGACACGATCCTTTTTTTTGGTCCCCGCGCGGCCTCTGCCGCTAGAAATCAACACGGGAAAAAATTTACAGGAAAAAAGTCATACGGGAAGAAAACTACGCGGTCGGTCCGACGGGAAGGGTGCTTCTCAGTCTCGCGGTAGTAAAAAAAAAATTTGTCAACTAGGTAGCATCTCTTGCATTGTGGTTCGTAGATCCGGTGGCCCGGCAGGTCTAGGTAACCCGTGTCACGCTGGTTTTCAGCGCACCCAATTGGCGGCTTTGAGAACCCAACGTGTGTAACCGTGTCTCGCGCGAAACTCCAGGACTTCAGCTGCCGAATGGCGAGGGCGCATGGTCGGCGAGCTTCTTTCTCGGGCATGTCTTGGTTTGTGACTGCAGCGGCGCCGACTGCGGCGCATAATTGGGTCTCAGGATGATACCCTAGCATCGAGAAGGAAGCATCGCGGCGTTTGATAGTCCCGAGTTGTGAGGTCAGCCGGGTTCTAAACAGCCCCCACGTCTGCGACATGCAGGATTCAGCGTTGCGACATTGGAGATCTAGGGAAGATAACTCATTCGAAGGAAGATGTGCATGTGGCAAATAGAGTTTGGGAACACCATATGATCAAATGCGCTCCCAATTATCGTTTTCGATGACGAGTCATAGTGACGCATACAGACCCACGCATGGTTGGCGATTCAGAGCACACAGGATACGAAACGGATTCTTTCGAACTCTATGGAAGGGAAACGCAACCAATGAATCAGATATATCCTAGCAGGAACTGACACAACCTTATGCATACTAGAGAAACTGCCTTACTCAATTCATTCTCCGTCAGCATGCCGATCACAGTGCACAATACGACTTTTGACTAATTTTCAGTCCAACATTTTGCCCACAGGTCATTGCCAAAAGACCATTTGTCTTCACAAGGTTTTTTTCCCATTAGCCAAAACAAATAAAAAAAATCATTCCGAAGAGGGAATCATTTACTTTTTTAGCCCTATTTTGCTTCAGAACAATCACTCACAGGTTGGATTATAATGAGTTTTATATGCGTTTCCTACCCTACAGCACAGACACTTTCAAGTGTCAATTGCTTAATTACTAAATCTGCGGCTGACGCGCAGCTGTCAGAGCTGACGGCCCGGGATGAACTCGTCCAAGCAGTGACACCTGAGTGTGTCAAATCTCAAACGGTCCTTCGGCGTATCTGGCAGTATTCGAGTTGGCGAAACGCGACTGAAACTTGACCGAGCAGGATACTTCTCAGTTGAGAGGTAACCCTTGCCGCAACGGGCGAGGGATGACAGGCTCGTGACACAAGTTGCCGGATCCGAACGGCGGCAGTGTGACGGCGCACCCCGGGGGAGAACCGGGGTGCGGACGACGGACGGGCATGGGGTCACAGATCTTTGCTACATGGAGGGTCCTCGCGCTCACGTCGAGCGAGCGAGCCGACTTGCGTGTGAGTCTAGAGCGTCGTTTTGCCTGGTCCGTGAGCACCTAGTCGCCTGTTGGGGTGGGCTTGCCGGCGAGGCCGCACAGCCGGGCCCTTGACGGACCGGTCTGCTGATGACAGGACGAATTGGCGACGAAATGATGCCAGGCAAGACAGCGACGGACGCGGAGAGACAAGAGACGGCATTCCTGTCAAGCTGCACTCAAGCGGTAGCTAATTAGTGGCTGGGCCCGGCTGAACCCAAAATAGAAGCCAAGAAGAACTGCAACGTCTGACCGCAACCCAAAAAGAAGATGGAGCCAATGTAAACAAAAACAGGAATCTTAAGACGCCCTTGGGGACGCGCCGTGACGTTGGGCTATGCGCAATCCAACCCACCCTTGGATGATTGACAGAGGTACTTTCCCCACAACGACCACTGCACAAGTTGGTCTGGCTAGCATAACCATAACTTCCAAAGCAAAAATAATCATGAAAAGAACCCCTAAGGGATAATATTTGGATAAATGCAATTATTTGGGATTATTTTATTTATTTATCTTGGCCAAAAACACCAAGACTTGAGTCCTCTCCATAAGGGCCGCATGCACCAAGTGTCAAACTAACAATCACTCAAGGGTCGTACTGTATGGTGTGCGGCGGCGGCCCACCACAACAAGCACAAGCTTGCTTGCTTGATGGGTTGAGTACTGTGTGGCCTCCTCCACTCTAAACACCACCATTAACAATCTGCTCGTACCCCCTTTTTCCCTTCCATAGATCACATTCCTGACTTTTGCAAAGTCCTAATTGATATTTCCACAGTCTCTCCTTTGGCTACGTGTTTCCCTTTATTCTTGAAAATTTTTGCTACTCCAAACTATACTGCTCTTTAATCCAATTTTTTTGCCCTGCTTCTCCGTTGTTTTTCTGACCCCTTGGCTGCGTGGCTTTGTGGGCAGTGCTGCACTCTATCATCAGCCTCTCTCTGTTCTTTTATTTTTGGAATCCTTCCCGAGGACGCCTTTTTGCCCACCCGTACGCGCTTATAATTGTGCCTGTCAGAAACACCGTCTTATTAATTACTCGATTCATTACCTTTTTTTTTTCTTGTTCGCGCCGAAAAAAAACTAAAAAAAACTCGTCCCGTCCTGACTACGGCAGATACTGATCATCCCGCCTCTCTTTTTTGCGCTGGCTCTGTCTTGATCACACGCTCCCGTCTTGTCACTACTCACTTGTTGCTTTTTTTTCTGATCCCTTTGGGCGCCGTGCATTGCCTGCCACTGGCACCGTCAAGCCTTCCAGACTTTCCATCCGGGGCCAAAAAACAGCCACACGCCAAAAAAACAAACAATACATCTTGGCTCGGGGTCGCTAACGTGCCTCGCGTGCCTTGCGCCAGCCTTCTCGGTACCTCCCCGTCCTGGCACAGCTGACGGTCCCACTATTACGCACTATCACGTATCGCCCTTTGCACTAGACCAGGCCGCCGGGAGCCCAGGAGCTTCGCGCCTCACGCTTTGCGCTTCACGAGGGTCGTACTCTCCGGCCACCTTGGGCCAACCACTGCCACGGCCACCTGCCTAAGGGTCCCATCCTCGCCCTCCCTCGACTCCTCTTTCCGCCCGTCACATTCACATTCTTGTTCTCATTTCCATTCAAATCGCATCGCATTCGCTCTCTCTTTTCTTTTTTCCGCTACCGTCGCCCTGTTTCTTTAAGTTGTCAACCCGCCCCGTCTGCGAACCTCGTACCGCCGCCACCTGCGGACACCATCTCGCCCCCACTCCAACCACCGGGAAAGACAGTGGGAAGAGGCGTTGCTCACCACCACTACTCCACCCGCATTAACACCCGGACCAAGACAACTCTCGCAACAGCTCACGCAGTTGTCCGGCTTCACGGTTTTCCTTCTTCCTGCACTCTTTGTCCACGGGAAAGGCACCGGGTCTCCTCCAACCGCCTGCACCATGTTTGCCGCTACCCCGTACTCGGAGGCGATGTCGGATGCTCAGCGCAAACGAGCTCGTGAGGAGGAGGAAGATCTCGCCAACGCCAGCGCCAACGGTGCCTTGAGTTTTGGAGAGCACCGAAACGTGAGTTCACTTACCCCACCTGCATTCTCCTGCGTAGGCCTGACTTTTGTCTAGAAACGAGTCCAGTGTCTTCCCCTCCGAACCTCGCCCAAGGTCTCGCAGCAATGGCTGCCCTCGTCGTCCACCCCTCAGAACTCCGACTCGGATGATCAGGCGCCCGACGGCCACCTGTGGCCCTGGCCTACTGCGGCCATGGAGATGCAGTCCCAGCCCCAGTCCCAGCCCCAGTCCCAGAATGACGCCGAGATGGACATGATGGATGCTACATCTCAGCACCACAATGTTCAAGAAAACGCCGCCGACCACCGCCCCGATAACGCCAACGGCCGAATGCCTACCCCCATCCAACCTAGCTTCGCTGCTCAGGTTCGAGGCCAACAGTGCGAATGGGCCGGCCCGGGTCCGGCTGTCAAGACGCTCAATGGCGTTGTCAACCTAGGTCACCAACAGACTGGGTTTTCCGAAGACCAGTGTGTTCCCCGCACCATGTCTTCTTCCAATGCTTGGCAGGCCGTTCAAAATAACCGGCGCCTGCCCTCTCCTATTTCGGAAGGCGACGATTGCATGGGAAGCCCGACTATGGTTTCCCCGGTCATGGCGGTAGACGGGGGCATTCCCGCCCACCAGACTGCCAACCTCGAATACATCGCACCTGAGCCTTCACCTCCGCACGCGATGGAGCACCCAAATGCGATGATGGATGTTGAGTCGCATGATTCGTCATCACATGCTTCGCCACCGCCAACAGAAGGTGACGAGGATCCGACGACCCCTTCTCCTGGCCGTCAGGGTCATGCTCGCAATCGTCACACCATCAACAACTGGACGTGGCAGCCGGGCATGAAGAAGAGCTTCAGTATAGGGTACCGATCTGACTGTGAAAAATGCAGACTAAAGGTACCCGGTCACTTCAATCACATAATCATCACCTAGGAGGATGAATCACTGATTGCGTCGCCCGGAACAATTGCGATGTTGTAGGATAGCGGGGTGCGGCAGTTTGTGAAGGAGGATTAACTGGAGTACAGCGAAACGGACTTGTTTTTTTGTTTTTTTTTGGACCGGAAGGAAGGCTTGCAGGTTTGACTTGAGAATGGAATACGGATAATACTCTCCAGATTTCTTTTGTCGTTAAGGGCGGTCACATACTCAGGCGCAATGGCTGTTTTTTTTTTCTTTTGTCACAGGCAGCTTTTTGCCAATACGCGTGTTGGTTATATTCGCAACATACGAAGGAATTAGGATCAGGATTAAGCAGAACAGAACGACCCGGAATGTCGTCAACATAGGAACAAACGAAGGAATGCAATATAACCCTTGCATGATCATCTATTTGGTACATTTCTCTGTAAGACCCTTGCTAAAAGGCTGAGGTCTAAACGTTTGTACCTAAAATAAATAAAAGATAAACCCTAGATACCCCGAATTGTATTTTAGAGGTGTTTTTTATTCAGCTAACAGCAGTGCTTTTTCTCGGTTTCTCGTACACCAACCCTTTCTCTTGCCTTCTTCCATCCCTTTTCACATATATTCTCATCCATAGCCAATGTTTTCGAATCATTCATCCATGATTCAAATTCATCCTCTGTTATTTTCTTCAGAAAGCTCCTTTGAACATTGTCTATTTTGTTCATGCTAGCATGGATCTCATAATCTAAGATTGGTTGGATCATTTTCTCTTGTTCTTTGACAAATTTTAGATCATCTTGGCTTTTCTTGTTGCTTGGATCCATCTCTGCCCATACCAGTCGGCAGACTCGCTATCAGGAGGGCTATCGCCTTTGTAGATGACACAGTATTCGAAAATTATTTTCTTTGAGATGGCTATGTGCAATAGTTGTATGTGCCTGTCTGACTGCCATCTTCTTTTGGGGTAGCCGGGTTGGCGGAAAGCCTTGTCTGTAGTTGTTTTGCCAATTCGATTTCAGTGCTGGTTGTTAAGAAAGAAAAACTCGGGTCGAGGGGTGAGCTTGTTGCAAGTTGGATAGTTGGTTGGTTGGGTTGCTTAGAGGTGCGTGTTGGGTGTTGTTGCTCTGGAGAGAAAGGAATCTTCGTCTTCGCGCAGGCTGGGCATGTCAAGTGTTGGATGGTTCTTCAAATTTCTGGCTCAGAGAAGGCCTTTGGACTTCAATATCATGGTTTTATCACATCTGTATCAGAGAAACCTTTGAAAAGTTTCCCTATTGATTTGCCTTCAGGCTCTAGGGACCATCGTGGTCGCTGCACCACAAGATTTGAAACTCTATATCCAGGCAACCTGCTCCTCGATTTTTTGACCTTATTGAGCTCTGTTCGATTGCACAAGCCCGACGACGATGACCGTCATGTTTTTAAAATGTTTTCATCTCCTCGCGTGTAGGTGACTTGAATAAACCGAGGAGTGATACGGAGAGTGAGATCATTTCAAGCTTTGGCCCGGCCAAGTAAGTTTTGGTGTATCAGACCACACTCGTCGCATGGATGTCAACACAAATCATGTCGCCGAGACTGATTTGGTGGGGAGATGCAAACATTGTCAACTATTGGAACACGCTCATTGCTTGCATTCAATCGCTTGGTATTTTAAATAATAAGGTAAAGTAGGGCTTGGTTTTTCCCTTGGTGATACATACAACGAGATGGACCCCGACGCCGTCTAATGCACTGCCAATCTACACAGTATGATACACTCTTTTTGCCCGGAACACATACATCCCGCCTCCCTCCCTCGCGCATGGCTCTTCTCATCATGTCCCTGTTGCCGTCAAAAAGTCTTAATCGTGGGTTTTGTTTGTATGCCGTCTTTTTTTTTCTTTCTTTCTTGTTTCCTCTCCCATCATGTGCCCTCTTTCGGTTCACTCACCAAAACTTCCACCACGACTTCTTTGTGGGCTGGCCTAGGCTGTCGACCGCTTGCTGGGCCTTGTCCTCGATTGAGCGGACCAGGTCGCTGTCGCGGATGCCTGTCCTGTCGTCCTCCTCGCTCAGGCTCTCGTAGCCCAGGCGCTCCTGGGAGGCGCCGACGTCTTCGCCCTGCTCCTGGCGGCCCAGCATGCCCGAGAAGACGCCCATGATGCCCTTGCCCGTCTTCTTGACCTCTCCCGGCTCGGCGCTGCCGCCGTCAAAGGCTGGCTTGACGTGCTCCTCGAAGTGGGTGCGGGTCATGGGTGCCGACAGCAGGGGTGGAAGCTTGGTGCCCTGGGCCTCGGCGGCCCGGTTGGCCTCCTCGACAAGCTCGATCTGCTCCTCGGTGGCGTCGCCCTTGAGGTAGGCGAGACGGGCCGTGGCAAGCTCGTCGGCCTCGAGCTTCTTTTGGGCTTCGACCCATTCGGTGCGGCGGGCTCGGTTATATCGGAGCATGTCCCATACGGAGTAGATGCTGACCACACCAGCAACAGCTGCAAGAAAGAAAGAGCGTTAGCATCTTAGCGCAGACACGAAAGCTTGCTCATCCCGGTATGCTCGGCAACATGCTTGCGGGGTTTCCCGAGGAGGTGGCAGACGTACCAGTGAATATCACAATGCCTCCCACTGTCCACCGGTGTGCGACGTCAAAGAAGCGCCTCGAGACGTCGATGAGCTTGTCTGCTTTGCTGATCTGGGCCTTTTGGGCGGCGAGATGGGCTTGTCGCAGTCGGCGGACTCGCTGCTCGGGCGTCTCGCCGGGGATGCGCGGTGCCTTGGGGACGGCGGCCGATCCGCCGACCGACTTTGATGTGGCATGAGGGATGGTCGAGGTGAAGCGGGTTGCGTCCTTGACGCTGCGGGGCCCGATTCTGGACGCCATGGCGGGAGGTGTTTTGTGTGGGCGGATGTCTTTTTCGCAATTCTTTCTGGCAGCGTCGTCTGTGAATCGAGGGTACGCCGGAGACAATTGATTGAGCGAATTGCTCTAGGAATGTTGCGAGAATCGGATCGCGGGTCTCGGTGGGAGGGAGTTCGGGATGCGAGGAAGTGGTGTCATGAGATTTTTCCTGGACGAGCAACTCGTTTGGAGGGCCGAATTGCGGCCTTGTGATTGGTACGGAGTAGCCTCGGGTGAGAGGAAATGCGCTGAGGGACACTGCGTGAGTGAGGCGCCAACAACAGTGCTGGGAACCAGGAACGTAATTCAATTAATTAATTAATTTCAATAACCCAGTTGGGTTGACTATGACAGCTGTTCACGATGTGGAGCGATATCCGATATTTAGGTTGTCACTCTTGTTTTGGAGCCGACGGAGGCTGGAGAGGCGCCAGCATCGCCGAACCAGGTAAATGGTAATATGGCAGGAGGGCGGGCGATCAAGGTATTCTTCGCCGGATAGAAATATCACACACATCACATTCCCCGAATCGGCGACCTTAGCTATGAAGTCTACATTGGGATTTAGTTCACAGGATTATGGCACTCCATAATGCTTTTCTCCATCATGCAAGTCTGCTCAGTCGTCACTGCAACTCCGCACTGTCAATGCGCGACAAGACGCGCCGACTTGGCTAACGGCATCAACAACAGATGGCCAATTTAACCTAGCGCCAGTCCATCTTGCCACATTATGCAGACCAACCTCTTCCTCATGCCGGCGCATAGAGCGTCGTTCACAATGAAAATGGTAAATCAAAAATTGCACCCACCATGGCCCCGAAGGACAATGGAGTATGGAGCGACTCCGCGATGTGCAATGCAGGCCCTCCATACTAAGGCTCGCCAGTCTTGAGCGGCGAGCCTCTAGATAAGGTAAGTATGAAGAAGAAAGAGAAAAACAAGCAAAGGGTGAGCGGGAGACTGGAAATTTATAGATGCTTGGAGACGGCTGCCTTGCTCAGGCTGCAAGGCCACAAGTGTGAAATGAGATTGGCTGGGAAGGACCCACTTTAGCAGAGGCCATCTCCCACGGCACCTTGTTGTGTAAGTGTGCAAGTGTGCAGCCTGGAGATGGTCATTGGATTTATGCGACAAACTTTTGGCATAAGCCGCTATAACATGTGACATTTTGTGAATTACTTGCGGATTATTCTTCAATTGAAGATTAGTGATGAAATATCGCAAAGAGATGGCCAAACCTACTTTCTCTGTATTTGAACAGAGCGCGAAAGGCACTGTAGAGATTGTGTGCAGTAACATGCAGCGAACATCCTGATGATGGTCATGAACATTTACGTGCATGCCAGCAACCACCTTGAATAAACTGCCCTCTAGGTCTCAGTGGAGCCACACCCCAGTGTCCTGAGGCCGTAAGGCGCCAACCCCCGGAATCTTGGAGGGATAAAAAAACGTGCGGGAAGAAAAAAATGCACGTGACGAAAGACAATTCGTGCGCCAAAGACCCCACCACAGTACGTACCGAGCGCGTAGGGTTAGAAAACCCTCCCAGGAATTCGTCAAGCCTCAACCCTCCGAAATTTCAAGTCCCACGACCGACCCGACCATCGACAACCGGAGCCCGTTGATCGCAAGCAGTCAAAATGGTATGATACCACGCCCAATGCGATGAATACGCATGCTGTAGAAGGCATTCGCTGACATTTTTATCCTCAGGCGATCAAGCACAACCAGAAGCTCATTAACAACCGTGAGCAATCCCGACGAGCGACGACATCTGAAGGCAGCGACTGACTTCTCCCACAGATTTCCGCAAGGATTGGCAGCGCCGGGTGCGAACGCACTTCGACCAGGTACGATAGAAGCCCAGGAGGAATGGCGTCGTTGCGCCGTCCACCGCACTCGAAAAAAAAAATATTCGAAAGGTATTGACCATTTGGTGTAGCCCGGTAAGAAGCTCCGAAGACGTACTGCTCGTCAGGCCAAGGCTGCTGCCCTCGCCCCCCGCCCCGTCGACAAGCTCCGTCCTATTGTGCGATGCCCTACCATCCGCTACAACCGACGAGTCCGTTCCGGCCGCGGTTTCTCTATCGATGAGCTCAAGGTACGATTCGAATTCCTTCCCAGGAGCCTTGATACAAAATTCAAGGGCCTCCTTTTTTGACATTGGGATTGTGTGTGTCTAACAACCTGTGCAGGAGGCCGGTATCCCCAAGGCCTTTGCCCGCACCATCGGTATCTCCGTCGACCCCCGCCGCCAGAACCTCAGCGAGGAGTCCCTGGCCGCCAACGTCGCCCGCCTCAAGGCCTACCAGGAGCGCCTGATCCTCCTCCCCCGCCGATCCAACGCCCCCAAGAAGGGTGACACCAAGACCGACGTCTCCAAGATCGAGAAGGTCTCCAACGTCGCCGCCGCTCTCCCCATTGCCCCCACCGACCTTGCTGTCAAGGAGATCAAGAAGAGCGAGATGCCCGCTGCCATCGAGGCTGGTGCTTACCGAACCCTGCGTGTTGCTCGTGCCAACGCCAGATACCAGGGTGCTCGGGAGAAGCGTGCGCGGGATGCGGCCGAGGCCGAGACTGCCAAGAAATAAACTTGCAAAAAGGGAACTGGTGTTTGAGGGTTTTGCTCTTTGCGTCTCAAAGGGAGGGGCAACGTCGGTTCGAGGCCCTGATGAAATGCTTAGCCGGGTTTGGAGGGAAAGATACTCTAGGTCCAGCTCAAAGAATTTATTGCATGATCACCGGCTTTGTTCTGTAATCAATTGGTCAATGACGGCATTCCGTGGGCATCGTGTGCAGCTTAGTTGTCTTGTGATTTAACATGCATTGGCCTTGCGTAAAAAATAGAGGTTTATTCATGCTTGCTTGCTTCCTTGCTCTATGGTTCGCTCATACGTAACCATTTTGTTGCCTGCCTATGCTGACTGTGCCTGCTGTTTTTTTCTCTCTACCTGTCTAATAGCTTTAGGCTCTGTCCTGACCAAGCATCTCTGTGCCCTGCCTCAGCAACTCCTGCAGTAAATTGAGCTGGTCCACAGTCGAGACACCAGTCGAGTTCTTGACAATTTCCGTGCACAGCACCAGGCAGTTTTCCCTATCCACCTTGCTCATATTGGCCTGCTGCTTGGGATCAACCTGCTGCGGTTCCAACCCGAGGCCCTCTGGAATACCGCTGGCATCAGCACCGACGACAGATGCGGCAGCTTCGATTTGCTTGGGCTGGTTATTGCTCTCCGGAACCACATCCTGACCAGTGATGGAGCGCGAGAGGGCATTGGTCACTTCTGGTATGGCCAGCGTGCTCGCTACAACTGCCGCGCCATCCTGAGAGCGAGACATGAGAGCAAAGACAAACCAGGCCTCGGATCGGAGAATGGGCCACTTTTGCTGAGTGACAAGGAAAGCGAGAGTCTTGGTCAGGTCGTGCTTCTTGTAAAAGGAATCTCTGACACGACTTCCCTTCTCGTCGCTGTCTGTGGTTGGTGGCAGCGGCTCCTTTGGCTCAAAGACATAGCTCTCCTGTGATGAATCCCATGCCGGAAGTACAGGGAAGACGGGTGTTGTATGTAACACGCGGCAGAGAGCTGCAATACTGCGCGCTGCCTCGAGCTTTGTAGGCTCGGCGTCGGACCGACCAAACACGGAAAGGATGTCGTGGACACTGGTGTGCTCATCCGATGAATCAGACTTTCGAGGCGCACATACTCTGCGGACATTGGGAGGGCAGTTGACAAGGAGAAGCCTAGCCAGTGAGACTGCTGCAAACTGGACCTGTGGGAGAGTGTCAAGAATCATGATGCGTGGAATAGCGGCAGGCTCGAGCAGGTCACCCAGAAGCGGCTTGTTCTTGGCTGGGATGGCAAGGTTCTTAATAAACGACAATGCCGAGTGAAGTAGTTGAGAATCAACGATGGACGGATTTGAAAGAAGGTTGACGAGAGGACTGTGAGCCTGGTGAGTGCCTACAAGTGCTATGGAAACCTCGTCAGATCGAGAGAGGTTTCCGAGAGCGAGACAAGCCGCGGATTGAAGTGAGGGGTTCGTTCCTTGGAGCCAGGCCAACAGTGACTGCGGCACCGAACTGTCCAAGGGATAGTAAATTGGAAACGAGTCATTCCCGGAGAGGTCTGCTAGGGTGGTGAGCAGAGATGTACGCAACTTCTTGAGCTGCGTCACTGTGTCTGGGTCATCCAGGTCCTGGGGATCAAAGTATGTGTGGAGGTAGTGGAACGCCGTCATGAAGACATCCATCTGCTGGGTAGCAATGAAGTTGGCCTGGAAAGCCTCGTTGGCCAGGTAGCTAGCAGCCGCAGACACCAGCGAGATGAAGTCATCCGCATCTTCCTTAGCATGAGGGCCCGTAGCCAGTCTCAGAAGCACCTGGGCGGTGAGGGGGTCGGCCACGGCGGCTTCGCCATCCTGAGAGCTCAAGAGCGTCAGGATCTTGCAGAAATAGGTAATCAGGGGCGCAAAATTTGGCAGACTCGGGGAGCAGAGAAGAGAGACGAGCTGGACGTTGAGACGCGACTCTGATGCCAGCTTCTGGGCCGGTTCTATGTTTGAGTGAGCTACAGCACAACATACTGAAGTATCAGCGAGACTTACCATAGTCAACAAGGATATTGAAAAGCACTGGGATGACGTATGGAATTAGGCCCTCGTTTTGCAGATGACGTATAATGGAGCCCAGATGGTTTCCCTCAACGACTCGGCCACGGTTTTCATCTGTGTCTGCGCACGAGTTGCCAACAATGCGGAGGGCATGGATTTTGATGCCCTGGCTCAGGGCATCCACGGCGAGAGCCTCGAGGAAGAAGGCGAGAACACCCGAATCTCCATATGGAAGCCTCCATGCAACTATATTCGGGATCAGCCATAATGTCTTAGACGCAATAGAGAAAATTCCACTACTGTAGGGTGGCCCGGGCACCGTGGCCATCTAGAAAGCACGGGAACAACGGAGAAGTCAAGGACGCAATCACAACCTACCATCTCGACTGCCATCGCCTAGAGCTTTGGCAATGGTCTCTAACTGCTCTGGGCTCTGTTGCAGCGCCTGTTGACATGTGGCCAGTACATTGGCCAGCACTTCTGTTCGCCGCTGTTGAGCACCCTCTGGCTGGGGCGTCTCGTCATAGGCATCAGGAGACAAGCCGCTCCCTTCTTGCTGCAACAAGGCAACAACTTCATCGGGACTCATCGCCATAGCTTTTAGTTCTGAAAGGAAAAAAGATGTTTAAAAATTGAGGTAGATTCGGCCAAGCTGTCTCCGACTCTTCTAACTTGGTCTAGACAGGGACCAATGTGTATTAGTCAGGGTTCCCAGTCCTAGGCTCGGCAGGTAAAAGACGGTATCCCAGGCAGCCCAAGGTATGTAATCTGTTGCCTTCAAGGACTTTTTGCCTTCACCGTGAGAGCTGAACAGGCGTCAAGTCCCCCGCCCATTCGTAATACGAGTCCAATCACCGCCCCGTAGCGCCAACCAACCAAGCTACTGCGGAGGCTCCTCCTTATTCACCGCTGGGTCCTTTTTTTTTTCTCGGTGAGCTGCAGGTGAGCGGCTGATCGTCGGCTGATGGAAATCGGCTGGTCGGAAGCGCAAAATTCCGACCTCGGATTTCACCCGCCAAATAGTATGGTAGGGAAAAATCGATGAGCATGCAGCCACTGTCAAGATCTGTTCCACCGTTGTGAACGAGGGACGCATCCACGTCGCCGTCTAGGTTTTCTCAAATTTTGTCCTCTGGGACCGATTTCCACTAGGATATAGCCTATCCTATCTTATTTTCTTGTCACAATGGTATGCGCTCATCCCACTTTGCCGCAATCCCTCACTTCTTCTGCCCGCCCCGATTCTCTCCGAATGCCCTCAAGGTCTTGCTTCTTGTTGAGTATGCTGACCGCGATGTACTAGGCGCACAAATTCGTCATCACCGCCTTCCTCACAGGCTCCCGAATTCTCGGCCGCTCCTTCGTGGCCGCCTACAAGCAGGCCCAGGCCGCTTCGCAGTACCAGCGCGCGCAGGCCAAGCTCGGCAACAGCACCGGCGGCTCCTTCGCCTCGGGCATGACCCTCGACGAGGCATGCAAGATTCTCAACGTCAAGCCCCCGGCCGGCGGCAAGGCCAACATGGAGGAGGTCCTCGAGCGCTACAAGCGTCTGTTTGATGCCAACAACCCCGAGAAGGGCGGCAGTTTCTACCTCCAGAGCAAGATTGTGAGGGCAAAGGAGCGGTTCGAGCGGGAACTCGGCCCCATCCGAGAAAAGGTCGAGCAAGAGGTCGAAGCCAAAGAAGGGTGGAAGCCCAAGGTCTACAAGGACAGGTGAGAGAAGCCCACCTGACAATGGCGAACGGTAAAACCGGTCGACGGAGGGACCCTGGCGACACAGAGCCGAACCGACTGTAAGATACTTGGCCCGGGGCGGGGTGGCAGCACCCAGTGTTGGGCCGCACCATACCTATGCCTGGCTGTGTGCGCCCTGGGCTGATGAGAGAGAGATGGAGTTTTGGGCTTCTGTGTGGGAGAGGGCATTCCTTCATGTATACTTGTACATCTTCACTCGACTGCAGCATGGCACGGCGTTTATGGGATATCTGGGGGCGTGATGAGCCGCTGGAGGTTGGTTCTAGACGAAAAAAAAGACGACCCAAGTTATGTTTTAATACAATGTACCATATAAAAGATGATGCCCCAGAAGGTGGTCCATCGTAGAGTCTTTTACTCTATTCTAGAAGCAATGTAATATGCCATGACGTTAAGAATGATGGCCCAGTGTTTCTTGTTGTATTCTGGCTTGGACGGGGAGACACAGTGCAGCTTGGTGTGCTGGCTTGGCTTTGAAGAGTGAATGTCTGATACGAACTGCGATACTTGGTCGAATTCACAGACGGACTTCCGAGACACGGGAAAGTGTTGGGATGCAAGCATATGGGTTTCTAGGATGGCTCAGCATGGTGATCCACAGAATTGGCCAGAAACCTTTCAATCTCTTGGTAGTATTTCCGTCGCCCAAACTATCAATTGGATAAGATGGAACTTTGAAAAATATTACCACAAGTCAATTCCAATGCACACCATCCGCGCCATCTATACAGAACACACGATTCACGCGACTTACACCACTCAAACCACTCGGACCACTCATCCGATGCAGGCGATTCAAACTAAGAACAAGATTCAATTGTGTTTTACAACGGCCCATGGCACAATTCTAGTATTACATCAAAAAGATACTGTGAGTCCACCTGCGTCAGTTTTTATCTGCGTCCTTGGTGTCGGTTCGCTCGTCGTTGTTGTGGGCCTTCCAGCACTGTCTGAAAGCAGTCATCTAACGCACTGTCAGTTTGGCTGCACACGAGAATCGATTCGCTGCAGCTCGAGTTGCAATGAGTTCAAGGAAATGTGTGAGAGAGAAAATCGCTGAAGATGGCTAAAACTGTACTCACTTCTTCGGCGCAAGCTCGCCAGTCATGCTTCTCCCAGTAGCAATCTGTCATTTTGGTGTTTTCCTCTGTTGAAACATGTTCAGCAAATCCGGCCCCAACGGTCACGCCAACAAGCCGGATCACCACCGCCCTCGGATACTTGCAGGACTATGTGAAAAAAATCCTCAAAAAAAAAATCAAGTATCCAGGCGCATGTAGATTTACATGCCATATAATCTTCTTGCTCTCATTTTTGGGGGCGCTGCTTACCTGCGCATCCAGTGCTGTAGATCCGCTTGTCCCTGCAGAAAAGTCCTCGGCTTAGTGGCTGTGACTCCTCCCAACGAGCCAGACCAGAATCCAGCGCATTTCAACGGAGAACCGGAGACTCACCACTCGTCTAGCTCATCGTCCTCCTCCGCAGCCGCCTTCTTTGCGTTGCTGTCTTCTTTGGCCATTTTTTCTTCCTCTTTTTTTATTGGCAAAACCACAGTTCCTGTTTGTCGCGCTGGCTTGATTGAACAGAAGAGAAAGTGGTGTGAGAAGAGGGAAAATTGGTCAGGGCGATATTAGACGAGCGATCAGGTCAAGTGACGACCAAAGTGATTCGAACCACGCTCGGAAACTCAACGGCCAGGAGCAATGGCGCCTAGCAGGCTCAATGTCCTCGTCTACACAGGTTAATACTTCCCCGACACCTTGATTCGCGCATTGTCTTATTTGTGTCCCTGTTGCTCACTCTATTCCCCGCTACCGAAGGCGTCGGCACAACGGTTGAATCTGTTCGCCACTGCATCTGGAGCCTGCGCCGCCTGCTGTCGCCGAACTATGCCGTGATTCCAATCACCGATGCGGTCCTGCTCAAGGAGCCTTGGCCGTCCACCTGCGCGCTGCTCGTGTTCCCGGGCGGCGCCGATCTCGGCTACTGCCAGGTCCTCAACGGCGAGGGAAATCGCCGCATCAGCGACTTTGTCCGCCGCGGCGGTGCGTACCTGGGCTTCTGCGCCGGTGGCTACTACGGCAGCGCGAGGTGCGAGTTCGAGGTTGGTAACAAGATGCTCGAGGTCATCGGTAGTCGGGAGCTCGGCTTCTTCCCGGGGACCTGCCGAGGCGGCGCCTTCAAGGGCTTCGAGTATCGCAGCGAAAAGGGAGCCAGGGTCGTGAGGCTGAAGGTTCACAAAGATGCCTTCAGCGGAGAGGTCCCTGCCGAGACCCTGAGCTACTACAACGGAGGTGGCATCTTTGTTGATGCTGCCTCGGCCAAGAGCAACAAGGTCGAGGTTTTGGCCAGCTACGAGGACGAGACGGACGTTGACGGCGGGGATGGCAAAGCAGCCGTTGTCGCATGCACTATTGGAAATGGGCGAGCATTGCTCACAGGACCCCATCCTGAGTATGTGTTTCTTTGAACGCGCATGGGCCCTGAATCGCTAACAACTTTTCAGATTCGCAGCCGTCAACTTACACCCACAGCCCAACGTCCCAGAGTATGATGAGTTGATTGGCAAACTCTCAGACAGCGACAAGTCTCGGGTCGACTTTCTCAAGGCCTGTCTCTCCAAAATCGGTCTCGAAGTCAGTCAGAATGATTCCGGTGTCCCGTCGCTCTCGCGCCTCCACATCTCCTCTCTTGAAGAGACCGGAGTCTCGGAGCTCCTCACCGAGTGGTCCGACATCATCACCAAAGAGGATGGCGAGGAATGGATCAAGGGCGAGGGCGATACGTTCCACATCCAAAACGAGGATACCATCTGGAACGTGGAAGCACTCCAGCAGTCTCTGCCTCAAAAGGATCAGCCTGATGACAGCACTAACGGCATCACCGACTACAGCAAGATTGTCAAGAAGATTGTCCCCCATGAAAAGGGACACCCTCACCCCAAGCTCACCCCGCAGTTCAATCATGGCCTGTACTTTTCAAGCCTGCGGCGATATCAGCAGATCGAGCCTGAAGCCAGCGAATGGGGAAACTTGCTCATGTATGGCGAGGTGTTGACTAGCACAAACACCATCTTGGAAAAGTATATCTATCAGTAACACAGGCTTCTCTATGCGTGGTGACTAACTGCTGATAGGAACCCCAAAATCTTGTCCACACTCCCCACTGGATTCACTGTCTCTGCCACCACTCAAGTTGCTGGCAGAGGTCGCGGGTCTAACGTTTGGGTGTCTCCTGCTGGATGCCTCATTTTTTCCACAGTCATCAACCATCCCGCTCATTTGGCTGTCAGCAGACCTGTCGTCTTTATTCAGTACATTGCTGCCATTGCCATTGTCGAGGCGGTGCAGTCGTACGACCGCGGATATGACCACGTTCCGGTCAAGTTGAAGTGGCCCAATGACATCTGTGAGTCACCTCGTCTCTTCTGCGCACGTACTTGGACCTAACTCTTTATTACAGACGCCTTGGACCCTACAAAGTCTGGAGACAAGCCCTCGTACGCCAAGATTGGAGGCATCCTATCGCAGTGCAACTACTCCAACGGCTCATACCAGATCATCCTAGGCATTGGCGTCAACACCAACAACCCCCGTCCCACCATCTCCATCTCCGATTTGCTCCCCAAGGGTGTTCCGGAACTTCACATTGAGACTCTGCTGGCCCGCATCCTCACCCGCATCGAGGCTATCCACAGGCAGTTCCTCCGGGAAGGCTTCTCCCGTGACCTGGAGGGCCGGTACTACCGTCACTGGCTACACACGGGCCAGGCCGTCACGCTTGAGGCGGAGGGCGGCGTCAAGGCCAGG
Organism: Calonectria honghensis; assembly: GCA_013403855.1. Taxonomy (NCBI): domain Eukaryota; kingdom Fungi; phylum Ascomycota; class Sordariomycetes; order Hypocreales; family Nectriaceae; genus Calonectria; species Calonectria honghensis. Next base: position 706,318 of record VTGB01000015.1, read on the forward strand.
GTCTTGGGCATCACCACCGACTGGGGCATGCTACGCGCCGAAGAGGTGGATTCGGCCGGCCGGGGGACAGGCAAAATCTGGACGCTGCAGAGCGATGAGAACAGCTTTGACTTTTGGAAGGGCCTCGTAAGGAGAAAGACGTAGAATAGAGAAAGGAAAAAAAAGTCTTTGTTTGTCATTATCTGGTTTGCGCAAATAGTAAAGCGGATTTTACTCAGCCCACCACAACACGGGGCCAGCCGTGTTCACAGTACCGGCAAACATGAACAAGCTTACAGTGGTGAACAAAACACCAACATCCGCTCAATGAATCAATGGCCGCGAACGGCTTGTCCAAAACGCAACGTGATCTCCAGCCTATTTAATTTCTTGGCAGGGCTTCATCTTCGTCTTTTTTCTGTTTACTCGTTTGCAGCTTTGTTCGAATCCTCGCTCCAAACAAAGCTTACACTAAATGCTTTCGCTCTTTTGAGCCCGGCTCATTATTCTCTCGCTACTGCCCTTTCGAGACATTTGGATTTTTTTACTCGTCTCGCTTTTCTATGTGGCACCTCTATTTTCTGGCCTGCGCCTGTATGGTCGCTGGCCGACCCATCGCCAATACGCCCTGGGATTCCTCAGAAGAAAGACTGGCTAACTCGACATCGCACACGATACACCATCTCCCAAAGACGCTTGGCGCTCATTATCAACCATTCTACATCAACCAAAAACACTCGCCCCTGTCGGAGACACGAGAAATTGTCAAATGGATCGATGATTTCGCTACAGCCGACGACTCAGCCCGCCTCGCGAACCGGGACACCAAGGCCACATCCAAGGAGTTCGTGTTTACTCTCTCCATTTCAACAGAGGACCTGTTTCCCTCGGAGACCGAGTCGGTCGTCTCAAAGAGTCTGTTTCCAGTTTTTAGAACGAACATGCCTCATCGACCAGAAACTTTGGCTCTGACGGGCACGTTCGAACCGATTCCCACGGCCACCTTTCACATCCCCAAGTCCATCACGGTGCCGACCATCATCATTACTCGACCTTCGACCACCTCTTCAATAACTACAATATCCTCTATTTTGCTACCCAAAGCACCCGCCTCCTCGGCAGCTCCGAGCCTAGTGGACTCAGACGCGGGTCCGGATCTGGACACACCCCCCAAGGGTGAAATTGCGAGCATTGCCTTGGGAGTAATATCCATTTTGCTTTCCATGATAATTCTCTCCTATCTCTGCAGCCGATGTGTGGATAGATATAAGAAGCGCACCCGCCCGAAACCTTTCAACCCACAGCTCAAAGGCTTCCCGTATCCCGACCCTCGTCTGTCCCCCTCATACACTGCCATTGCATCTCCGCGCGACAGTCAAAACGAATATTTACCACATAAAGAACCACATATGGCGACATTTAGCAGTAAGCCCGGGCACCAGATTAGTCACACTAGTCCTGGTCTGCTGGAAAATGAAGGCTTTCCGGACCTGGCACGCTGTGCCGCGATACAAGATAATACACTGGTACCCAGCGAGACGGGAGCTCGAAAATGCAAGCCAACGGGACCAAGGGGATATAATGAGGGCACCAACCACTTATCGCGGTATTCTTCGAGTGTGTATAGCCAGGATGAGGACTGGCGAAGTCATGTCGAGTCCCCCTATCAGCACAGGCCTTGATCTTTCAGAGGCAGCACAGTTGGTCATGATGACTTCTTTTTTTGAAAAATTCCTTTTTGGCGTTTGGCACTATCTGAGCAGTGATTCATGTCTGCTCGGCACTGCCGCCGATCATGTTTATTGTGAGAGAGTATCTTTGCACTTGGCTATGAATTGACGAAGGGATGAGAGCACATGAGCTATGTAGGAGTTGAGTTCAACTCTGGCGCTTGCTTAGGGTAGGTGGTGAACAGGCGGTGGGTAAAACCACAATACAACCCTTAGGTAATTGTCAGCCCAACATTTTGCTTCAAAGAGCCCTTGCTAAAAGACTCCAGATCCTTTGTATTTTTTTTTGGCCAAAATAAAACTCGAACCAATATATTCTCTTGAGAATAGTTATTGGGCTTTTATATCGGGCTTCGGAGGTACAAATCCCAGGAAGGCATGGTTTTATCATAGTATATATATAGAGAATTGATATTTGGCGTAATAGCTATTGTTATTCGGCGTAATAATATCATATAACCACGAAATCTTCTCCCGCAACAGCTTTTTTTCCTCTTTTCCTTTCCTTTACACCCAAAATCACACACATAGCCAAGCAGTCACAGAATCAGGCCTAAATATCATTCAATTCATCGAAAAATCACTCTATCCTTGAACCAATTGACATAAATTCCCGCATTAAGCCAACGCCTTAATAAGGCTTAACTTGCCATAGCTATAATACATTCATCTTCCTCTAGCATTACTGACACGCTGTTCCTCAAAGGCGTGAGCCTGATCCGATTGCCGCGGTCTTGTCGAGACCTTGTCATGCATTGGGGTATATTTCCCTGTGAATTCAATCGCCTTGTCGACGCCGTAGCGGTGTGGGCTAATCTCCTAAGGCCTTTATTGACCTCAACCTCTAACTATAAGAGTATTTGTCGGGCGCTTGGCTTTGTAGCAAGTCGGCGACCGCATGGACTTGGCTTGGCTAAAGGCTTTAGGTTTAGGCTTGCGGTCGGGCTCGTGGTCGGGCTCGCGATCGGGCTCGCGGTCGGGCTCACGGTCAGGCTTACGATCAGGGTCACGGGCAGGGTTATTGTGAGCCTTTATTGCTTAGTGCCATTGGCTTCGAGCTATGCTAGAACCTTTTGCTTGCTATTTATAGCCTTTTGCAGTTGCCCGCGAAGGTCCTTGATGGTATTGGGGTTGCGGATATAAAGGAGTGGCTCCTTAAGGTGTAACGCTGGTGGTTGGGTCAGGGACCCAACCTAGCGTTATATACGGGTGTGTGCCACAGGGTAAACGCGGTGACTGCGTTTACTGCTGGATCTTTTGCTGTAGCGGTAACCGGTCTATTGCACCAACGTGCGATTGGCACCGCCGTTGTTACAATAGGTCCTAGGTTATAGAAATCAATGTGTTTTCCTGTCAAAAAGGTAAAAAGCCCTACCAATGGCTTTTAACTTAAGGTCCCAGGGATCATTATGCTTGTAATCAAATTGTTGGCTCAAACCAACCAGAGGAATAATTCCATCAAACTCTCTTTTTAATTTCGTATAACTCAGAGTGGACCCATTGGTGGCGTGTTTTGCGGATTCCACGAGCCCCTAAGGTTGGCGGCTGTGTCAGCCGTGATACCACCCACGCCAATGTCATGAATTTGTTCAACTCGGATAAGATAGATGGCACCTTTATCTATGCCATGATAAGTGTTTATATGTGAATAATCCATATTAGAGAGATAAAATCCTTTAATCTAGCTAGATCGTAATCTTCAGTTATATTTGTACAGACAAACAGACGACCGATTATCTCCACGGGGTTTATAGGATGCAATTAAGCTTTCGATACGCCATAACTAATTGAGTTCTCGGTATGGTTACCGGACCCACCTTTCCTTCCACTCATTTTACTAATGACACCCGTGTGTCAAATGAGCCTTGACTTCCACGTAATATTCGCTCCTCTCTTTCCTATTCTGCTTGGTGCGGCTCACAACATCATAGTTGATAGGACGGAAGTCGGCACCATTTGACATCACCAGAGGCATAATTTTGGGCAAGTTACTGCGCTGGGTGGAACCAGCCACGCGCCGAATATGATCACCCTCATCCAAGTATAACCTGCGCCGCAGTCAGGTAGAATAAATATGGCTTGAAACTCCTCTGGAATTTTGATCATTGCTAAATCATTATACGCTCACTCATTCATTCCTGAATTGAACACTTTATATTATCATTTCTCCCTCTTTATCATTCTAAACACCTCGACAAAATGAAGTTCACTGTTGCCCTCGCCGTCTTCTCCGCTCTTGCTGGAACTGGACTTGCTGCTCCCGCCATGGAGAAGCCCGACGTTCAGCTGGCCGAACGTCAGAACCTCGGCATTTGCGTAAGTACACCAGCCGCACAGCGGAGCTGCAGACTATGAACATTATTCGCTAACAAGTGTGTGCTGCTAGAGTGAATATATGCGCGTAAGTATTGATCAGATGAGGAGCCAGTCCACCAGGGGTCAAGTTTGCTGATGAGAATTGCTATCTATAGAAGCTTTTGGGTGTAAGTATTAAATCCTGATGAAAGAATGGCTTATTATTTTAATTTACTCACACGAATGGTCTTAATAGCACTGCGTAAGTATTTTCTTCTAGAGCGTGAACGACATCCAGTTTGCTAATATGCATGGGAACTCTTCAGTAAACGCATCTACCATCGAAATACGGAAAGGGCCTTCAGTGGTGGCTTGGAGCTCTCCACCACCGTGTGATGGATTGTGTGAATTGAACCTGGGGTATATTGATGACCTACCTAAATCAAGCATCAAGGCCATCTCCGCTGGTTTGTCTGAGACCAGTAGATATATCTAGGTTCAACATGATATTAGGCATAGAATTTGAAACTCTATATCCCGGCAGCCTGCTCTTTGTTTTCTGACCTGTTCTCATGAACTGCCTTTACAAATTACTTTAAAACAATTTATTGGATTTTTTAGAGTATTATTTTTGCTTTAGAACTTGTGGTTATTTTGACTGGGCCAACTTGTGCAGTAACCATAGGCTGGGCTGGTCGGCCCCAGTTGCAAGCAGCACTGGCTTTGGTTGATGCAGCTGTGTCCAGCCTGCAACAGCTGCCCGCATTAGACGAGCGATCAGTTCAAGTCACGACCAAAATATTCGAACCCTGTTCGGAGAAACCTTCGCCTGAACTTGGTCACATCATTCTTGTCTGGCTCAACAAGGTTGCCTTTCCCTTTTTTGACACCAGCACCTGACCAAAGCTGCTCAACATGGCGCACCCTTTAGAAGACGACAAGTGTATCCTGACTATGAGAGGTTTTCGCGATCATTATATTGGTAGATAGCTCCCAGAAGAAGTTGCATGTATCGAAAAGCATGCTGAAGATCGCCCTTCATTCACTCAGCCTTCTGACATCGTTCCCATCGACGAACGCGACGAGAGGGTTGCTCGTGCTAGGAAGGTTCGAAAAGCTGCTAGGCTTCTGACTAATAACCCTAAATGGAAATTTACTGCTGTTCAGTATTCGGCGGTCCTGGCTATGCCGGTACACACTTTTGGCGAGGATCCTGTTCAGCACAGTGTTGTGTGACATCTCTCCGTCTGGACTTCGCATGTGTCTGAATTGGAGCTTCAACCGAGAGCACCAAAGATGTTTCGCGATCACGCTGGAATTTCGATTTGGCATTTAACATAAGAAAAACAAAAAGCACCCAATTAAAAAAAGGGTTATGCGAAAAAAAGATGCCTAATCCTGGCAATCTCTTATTGGTCGTCACTTAAGATGCTGTTTGTTGTTATCAACTGGCACTGTATAGGCACTGTACGGCAGTGGCGCCCGGGCCATTGATAAACGCCAGCTCCAAAGACGCAAGAAATTGTTCCCGGCCTGACGTGCAAGTCTTTTTTGCATCGTGCGATCAACCTTGCTGCCCGCCCCCCCCATTGCCCGCCGCCATCACCATGTTTGCCTCGCGCCGGGCCCTTGCCGCGGCCCCCCGACTCCCCCGCGCCGCCGGCCGGTCAATTGCTGCGTCCCTGGCGCGGTTTTCCTCCACCGACGCCGCAGCAGCAGCAGCTCCAGAGGCAGAGCCGACCAAGACGACGACAACAACGACAAGGAGCGCTGGGACTAGCATACGAGCGGCCGTCGCCCCCAAGCCGCGGCCGGTCCCCATCAAGCCCAAGGCCCCGACTCCTGCCAAGGCGCCCGCGTCAACAACGGCGGCAGCGGCAGCGGCAGCTCCCAACATCAGCACCATTCCCGCGCAGCTGGTCTGGAACCCCAGCCCGCCCCCGCCGCAGAGCCCCAACGCCAGCAAGCCCGACCTGAACATTGACTGGGAGAGGAGTTATTACGGGCTGGGCACGAACCCCGTCACGCCTGAGCAGTTTAAGATCCTGACCGAGGCCATCAACCTGGACGACGTGGTGGTCAAGCCCGACGGCATCATCTACATGACGGAGATCAAGTACCGGCGGAAGCTGAACGAGGCCTTCGGCCCCATGGGCTGGGGCATCGTCCCCCGAGGCGAGGCCGTTGTCGGGACGGGCATTGTAACGCGGGAGTATGCCCTGATTGTGAACGGATGGTACGTTTGCCCTCCGCGGATTTCTCTGCCCTACCCTATTCCTTTTGCTCACATTGTGCCAATATAGCTTCGTTTCCCAAGCACAGGGTGTCAACAACTTTTTCGGTCCCGAATCCATCCCCACCGCCGTCGAGGGTTGCAAGTCCAACGCCTTGATGCGATGCTGCAAGGACCTGGGTATATCGTCAGAGCTCTGGGAGCCCAGGTTCATCAAGTGGTACACAAAGCACTTCATGACCAGCGTATGGGTTGAGAACGCCAACACCAAAAAGAAGCGCCGCTGGTACTACAAGAAGGGTGATGACCTGGACCTGCCTTACCCATACAAGGCATCGTCTGTCTAAGAAGGATTCGACAAGTTTTCGAGGCGGGTCGAGCACATTTCTCGATACGTGCCAAAACTTGCATGTATAAAAAACCTACAGCATGAAGGAACACATTCAGCAACGTGTATGATATGATTAAATAAAAAAAGGTCACGGACGAGGGTCGGAAGATACGATATACTGGACAACATGGCATGCAAAACCGGCGCATGTAGGGCGAATTGTGCTTTGTATAAAGAAAAGAAAGGGACGGAGAGCTGGAGCTTTGCATGATTCAGCGGCGATGACCAAATCACCCCCAAATTTAGAGATTTGGGGGAACCAAGACACCAATTCCTGTCTATACCTATATATTTCCATTTGTAACAAAAACACTCACAACTCAGATGCGAGTTCTCCCGTTGTGCAACGGGATGCAGCGAGAGAGGCCATTGTAATTCAGCCAAAGGACACCAAACCAGCGCCGCAGGGCGCCGCCGTAACCGAGGAATAGAAAAGTCTACCCAAAACCCAAAAACTCCTTGCGAGGACCAATCCTACGGGGGAGGTTTCTATCTCTCCGCGCCGGTGCTGGTGCTTCCTCCCTGGTTGTTGCTGGCTCCCCAACCCCACGGCATCCACGAGCCGGACGCCCCGCCGGCTGGAGTATCACTAGCGACGTTTCGTCTGCGGAGGGACCCGTCGTCCTCGGCACCGCTCTCGGCGTCAATCTTTTCAAAGTCAACCTCGCTGCGACTCTTAGACAGGCCAGCACCAAAGTCACCCACAGGCCTCTGTGTCGGCTCCTCGGCGCCGTCATAACTCATGGAGGGGACGCGGCTGTGACCGCTGCTAGCATGTTCCTGAGCGCGCTGGGCGTCGGTGCGCAGCTGCTGGGCCTCGCGTTCGAGGGCCGAAAGGACAATGTTGAGGCGGTCGCGCTGGGCGGCGATGAAGGTCATCTTCTCGTTCGAGTCGCGCAGGTGGGACGGGATCAGCGTCGCCGAGTTGGAGGCGCTCCAGCCGGAGGCGGCTGGGGCAGACCCGGGGCCGCTTGCAGGGGTGCCTGTGTTAGTGGCCGCAGCGACTGCGCTGGAGAGCATGCTGTAAAAGTCGGTGCCCGTGTTGGAGGCGCCGGCCCACCTAGCAGCCGGGACGCTGAAGCGAGATAGCAGAGACTGGGTGTAGCCCTGGGGCCCAGTGGGCTCGGGAGGAGGGGCGGGCTCGGACGGGGGAAGCCCAAGCACCTTGGTCTTGAACTGCTCGATGGCGAGCTTGAGGTATTCCATGCCCGCCTCGGTCATACGGTTGTGCATGCTGGTGATGAACTCATCGATCTGAGACTCGTTTTCCGCGAGGAAGGGGTGAATTTGCTCATCGTAGAGCACGCGGGCGCCCTGCGTCTGGGGCAGGATAAGGTAGAGGAGGAAGAAGAGTCGGAAGTAGCCATAGAAGGGGATCCTGTTTGCGAGGGAGCGGGATGCGTAAGCTTGACGGACCACAGACACGGCGAGGTGCAGGCGCAGACAAACCAGGATACGATAAAGTAGACCCAGGACTCAGCGAGGAGAAAACAGCTGATGACAACCCAGTACATAAGCCATGGCGTCAGCTGAGCGGGATCGGAGGTCTTGAGGGCCTTGTAGGAGGCGAAGATGGGGAAGAGGAAAGAGGCGACGGAGCTGTTGAGGGGATCGCGGGAGAGTTAGCGAGCTGCATTGAGAGCTTTGCGTCTTTTTTGCCCATCATGATAAGTAAAATGGGAGGTGGAGGAGCACTTACGATAGGAGCATGGGCAAAAGGTCGAACATGATGGCGACCTGCGATTGCGTCAGTGGACGATAGAGAGAGGCTGGAGCTCCCCCGATCGTGCACACGCTGTGTAGTTGGGAAAAAAAGGAATCTGAAGGATGAAGAGGAGAGAGCGGCTGTCAATCTGCAGAGATGTCCTCCCCTTTTTCCTTTTCTCGTTTGCGGCGGGGATGTAAAAGCAAAAAGCAAAAGGTTCGAATATGAAGAAAGGTTAGGTTGGACGTCTCAAGCTGGTTGCTTTTGGGCTCGCGCGCGGCGCCCGGTCCATCCGCCTTCCGCAAATGGCTGCGCGGCGATCTACGAAGGGCGGGGGCGGGGCTCCTTCGGCGGGCAGTGTGGCTCCTTGGGCACGCGGACGAGCCGCTGTAGCGCAGGCCTAGTGTGGAGGGGTAAAGAAAGGCCCAAGAGTGACCACCCCTCAGCTCGATCGGAAGCGAAGCAGCCACTGAGAGGGCGCTGGAGGGGCGCTGCAAAGCACCTGAGGAGGTTGAGGTTTGACGGACCACCCCCCCGTGATCAACTGAGGCTTGTCCCCGGGATTAATAGAAGGGTGCGTGCTGCACTATTGCCCGATGCCTGTGGGTACGGGCCAAAGGTAGCCTGACACGATGACGTAGCGGGGACTGTGAGGGATAGAAAGCAATGAGGTGCGTCTGGGCAGGTGCAGCGATGGGCTCTGCGTGGCTGCAGAAAATACAAAACAAGGCCCTTTTTATGTTTTTTTTTCTCTCCTCCCCAAAGAACACGGTTTCAACCCTCCGCCTTTTGCTTTCTTGTTGGCTGCGTGGCTTCTTTTTGCAAAAAATCGCTGAAAGTTCTGTGTCCTCTTCTTCCTGCTGGTGCCTGGCTTCGCTTTCCTGGGCTGCAACCCCGGCGCCGGTGGCCGGGGTCATGCTTCAGCCGCCATTCGCGCGAGGCTGAACCAACTATGTACTCGCTCTTACACGTCTCATGCGACATGGTACAAGCTTCCAGAACAGCTCGTGCTTGACCGCCAAGGATCCGCCCATCCGGAATGCACCGAGCGAGTAAATCATTACCCCTCTTCCCTTCTCCTCTCTCCCAGTGAGACGGCGTCGTCTCGATCAAATTGTCAACAAAAGAAGACCACTTTTTCGCCGTTGGGATGTGGCGGTCAGCTCCAGATTGAGACAAAGACACTATCCAATTCCGGCCATGTGCTACACCACCTCGTGTCCGTCGGCTTCGGAGGAACCGGGGCGGTTCTACGGCGGTGCTAAGGCACCCTCGATTCCGTTTAGGCTGCAGAGAAAACGTGGAAGCCGGCCAAGGGCCAGAGCACCCTGAAGCTACTTGTAAGCTCTCGGAGTCTTTGCCCGTAATGGCGATGCGCTTGTTTGCATCTATCGGCGCTTACCTTTCATAGCAAGTCGACGCATGCACCTAGAATGCCTGGCAGGAAATCGCCTGGTAGTGTGAGGTTACTTATGCTGTAAGTCGCCATTGATTTAAACCAAAAACAAATGGTGATTGGCGAGAGAATATTTGACCATTAGATTCATCGTTTTATTTGCACCAAGCCCGTGTCGCCCTGTCGCTTATCAAATTCTAGAACGAGAGGCAAGGCGCATCATTTCACATCAAAACATGCGTATCCACTCAAGTATACAGTTAGATTCCCATTACTACTCTACAACACTCGCTCCAGTGCATTTTGCATCTGCGACTGACAGCTATTACTTCATCTTTCCTATTCGATACACGGCTTATAAACAAAAGAGCTCCCTATCAGTTACCCTTAGTGGCAAACGATACTCGCTGAAGAGCATCTCTGAACACATGCAGCTTGCCATCTGGCTTCGATGATACTCTCCATGCAATATAGCCGTCTGGTCGAACAAGGGCAGCTCCTGTCTCGCCGATTCCGAAATTTCGCTCCATGCTGCCACTTTCCACCTCCGCCACGTCCTTGTCAACGTGCACAAATGTGACGTCTACACCAATGGCGTCGCCCGCCTCTTTGGACGCCTGCTCCCACGTGTCGTCCTTTGAGACAAGCACCCAGCCGTGGTAGAACAGGTCCAGGCTTGAAATGACCTCACCACCCTGTCGCAGCGGCACATGCGGCGCTCGTGTTCCGGGCTGCCCGGCCCATTCATCGGGTCGCTTGGCAGCGGGCAGGCTCTCGTCGGCACCCATGACGCCCTCTGACCTGTAAATTTGTCCCAGCTCCATGGCTACGTCGTCTAAAAGTGCCGAGCCCTTGCCAGGCCACTCCCGATCAACAATGTACCGGCTGTAGTCATCCCGAATGAAGATTTGGTCGTGCCGGACTCTAGCTGCGGGGCGGCGCTCCGCATCGTACGTATCGAGCAGCCCGGGCCGTGACACGCTGTTTAGGACGGATGCAAGTTTCCAAGCGATGTTGTGGGCGTCCGAGATGCCCGTGTTGGCGCCGTAGCCTCCTCGGTTAGGCGGGAGGGCATGTGCGGCGTCGCCTGCGATGAAAATTCGTCCTGAAGAGAACTGGTCTGCGATGAGACCGCTCAGCTGCCACTCTCCCGTGGTAATGAGATCTATTTCGTCATCTGGGATATCTTTTCCCACGGCTTTGCGAATCGTATCCCTTTGGGCAGCCTCATCCATTGCGTCCTTTGTAGCCTCAGACTTGTCTGACGGGTTCCACATGACGGCCCACCGGCCGCTGCCGTACGTCGTCATGAAGCACTCGAAGCCATCCTCACGCCCCTCAATCTGGAACTGGACAAACCCGGTTTCCAGGTACTTGTCCAGCTGAGGGCAGCGGAACAGAATGCTGCGCAGCACCCGAAGGTGGCCAACGCCGCTGCGCTGGATGCCCAGTGACTCACGGATGGGACTGCGGGCACCGTCGCATGCGACAAGATATTGGGCCTCAAAGCTAGACTCGACGCCATCCTTGTCAACTGCCGTCACCTCGACGCCGTCTTCTGTTTGCGACCAATCTGTCGCCTTGTGCCCAAGCCTCAGATCAGCGCCAAATTCAACTGCACACTCGCGCAGTACCGGCTCGATCTTGTCCTGGGCTGTCGTGATGCCCACGGTGGGCGAGAGGTCGGCACCAGTGACCCCCGGAGGCCCTTTCTTCCCGGGGCTGCTATTGGGCCGGCCGGCAGGCTTGGGAGTCCAGAGCTTCTCGTCCTCCCATTCCCCTGCAAGACTCTTGACGGTGATTCGGCGCGGAGGACCACCCTTCCACTCCACTGCTGGGAGTCGCGAGTGAATGCCGACAGCGCGGAGCAGCTCGATGGTGCGCGTCGTGTAGCCAATGGCGCGTGGGTGAGGGGAGCTGCTCGGGTGGCGCTCAAGGAGGATGACTGGTACTTTCCAAGAGGCGAGGAAGAGGGCTGTGGAGAGACCAACCAGGCTGCCTCCAATGACGATGACGGATGTCTTGTTATTCTTCCCCATGGCGGATGTTTGCCCCAGTGTAAAAAAATTGGCGAGGGGGTTTATGTATAATGTGATAGGTTAGATGGTGTTGAATGAGGTGCTTGCTTTAGGTGCGTCTGCAGAGGTAAGCTGCATGTGTATGTGGCTTGATGTGCGTGTTGAAAAAAAAGACGTTGAAAAAGATGAAGGCATCCCGTTCTTTATAGAATGCCAACATTTAAATGTTGAGCATATTGTTTCTGCTCTGTAACTTGCCTCCGGGCCCGGTCATGGTGGGTTTCTTGGCAGTCCTCCGGCCGATGAGACCAGGGCCGTGGCCGAGTTCCCCGGTCGGGCCACTTAGAAGAAAAGTGGGGTTCCCATTCGGTCCCGAAGCCGTGTCATGATTGGGTCCTCGCAGTTTTGAATGATGCGAAAAACCCCTTGTCGGTGTTTCCTATTGAGGCCAAATGCATAATATCATGTGAAAAAAGGAATCCTATTTGGGATACAATTCGGCTGATGTCCTGCCATCCATCGCAATCACGTTTCAAGGTAAAGGAAACGGCACATTCTTGTTGATACCTGCCTGCTGCGGCGGTGTCTCTTCTAGGCTGATTAACTAGCCGAAATATCAGGAGCTCTAGACTGCCACCATAACCCCGAGGGTCACTTCACCATTTTTGTCCTAGATAGCATCCATATGATTCCAAGAAAACATGATTCCCATTGTAATACTGCACCAATTTCTTTTGGCGGAAAGATCCACGTATCCCATCATCCGCAACTCCTTTCCTCAGAACTAAGTTCGCACTCTCTTTGGCGGACTCCCTCCACCTCCGGAGCCGCTGCTCTCCCCGCGCCGGCTCCGGCTGTCCTGGGATCGCTTCCGCGCCGCGCCCTGGCCGGCGAGATCGACTGCCGGATCGTCCGGCACCGTCAGGTTCGGCGTGGCGAGCAGCTCGGGATCGTACTCGGGCGAGGTGGACGGCGGCACCAGGCTGCGGTAGCGAGTCGGGCTCGCAAACAGGCTGCTCTCCTCGCGGATCTGGCGCGCCCCCGGCACGACGAAAGGCGAGCCAGATGCGGGACGGAGCAGCGGCAGGTGGGGTGGTGTTTCAGCCTTGGCGACGAACTCGGAGCCTGTCGCGCGGCTTGGGCTTCGGAAGAAGAGGGATCCCTCGGTGCTGCCGCGTCCTCTACCATCTGGTCGCGGCTCGGACTCGTCGTCGTCGGGGATCACCATCGGACAGTCTCTGTCGCCAGGGGGCGAGCGAGAGCCTCCCGCGGGCTGGTTGGCGCCGTCTTGGACAAAGAGGGGGCTCTCGCTTCGGCGGCCGCTGAACCGCTCAGAGCTGTAGACGCGGGATGCGCTGGCTCCGATCGGGCTTGAGTGCTGGCTTCTGGCGTCGGACTCGATGGGGTCGTCGTCGCTTGTGAGGTCTATGATTTCGCTGGCCGGCGGGGGAGTGTCTTCGGCAGCCTGGGATCCGAAGCGATTGTTGTCCTCCTCAAAATCGAACTCGATGTTCATCGGGTCATACTCTTCCTCGTCCTCTTCCATGTCGGCATCAGCATGGCCAGTGTCTCCTCCGCTGGGACCTTGGGGAGCGGACTGGCTGGGACCCTGAGTGGCCTCGTCACCACCGTCGTCCTCATCGCCATCATCATCGCCATCATCATCGTCATCATCATCGTCACTATCCTGGCCTTCATCCTCGCCTTCATCCTCGCCTTCATCCTCGCCTTCTTCCTCGCCTTCTTCCTCGCCTTCGTCCTCATCTTCTTCCTCACCTTCGTCCTCCTCATCTTCGTCGTCTACATCCATCTCATCTTCGCAATCGTCTTCTTCATCTTCAATGATGATCGCAGCAGGACCCAGGGGAACGTTTCCTAGGTCAGCCATGGCCGGGACTGGTATCTCGCGACGCACCCGTCTGACTGCCGACTGCACAGCTCCCAAAACTTCCCGGGAAGGGCTATAGTAGCCCACCAGCTTCGAGAGATGAGTCAGAAGGCAGGATTCGGCCTCTGCAGCTGACTTTTCGCGCGTGATGGCATTGTTCAGATCCATGGAGAAGGTCCAATCTCTCACCATGCACTTCTGTCGGCATTGAAGCCACTTGTCGTAGTCGATGAAGTCGACCCTCTCGAGGCCGCGGAGCATGTGGACATAGTCTAGCCCCTGCAGAGTTCGCAGGGAGCGGAACCCTCTGAAATTGGGCTGGCCCTTGGTCTCGTGCTTCATGTGGTTGATGATGCCGCCGGGCTCGTGCTGGCGGCGCATGTACAATTTGGCCGACTCCTGGATGTAGAAGGTGACAGTCTTGAGCCACTTGGCTTCTCCGAGCCACGAGAGAGGCAGCGTTCGACGGGACGTGAATTTGCCTCGGTGGTTGGGCTCAAAGGTCAACTTTTGCGAGCCTGTCCAAAGGATTTCGACGTGCTGGACTCGCTGCAGGCGGGTTTTGATTCCCGACGCGAAGCGTCCCTATTCTCCGAGCGAGGAGAAACAAAACCGGTTTTGCGAGTAGAAGAGGTGGACCCCGATATAGCTCCACTCCTTGCAGACGACGAGCGGAGCCAGGAGGACTTGAGGCTTGGTAGCCATGGATATGTTGACCTTGCGAGTGCCCACATGGAACCGGTGCAAAAGAGTCACCCTGCCGTTGATGTTGACTGGAACAACCGTGGGTTGGCGGTAAGGGTCCAGGCGCGAGATTGCGTGGACGCTCTTCCCGTCAAAAACGAGGACCATGCGGAGAATTCGGACGAGAACATCGGAAGGTAACCACTCAATGGGCGAGCCCTCGCCTGGGTAGTCGGTGATGGTAGAGCGCTCGTTGCCGAAGCCACCCTCGAGACCCATCTCCTCTCTGGCAAGCGTCTCGTCCTCGTCCTGGGTGGGATATCGAATGTTAAGATTTGGGTGAAGCTTTTTGGGATGGGTGGCCATGTCTATGTGATAAAGGGTTAGCAAGAAGTTGCACGAGTGTTAGAGCAAGAGGCAGTTGGGACTTACTATTGTCTTGACTGACCACTTTGATTACCTCTTCCCATGTCTCCAGGGGCTCGCCGTCTCCATCGGCCGATACTAGGTCGTCATAATTTTCCAGCCCCTCGTGCCCTTCAAGGAACTTGACTAGGTCCCCTTTCCATGTCTTGAGTTGTGTGTTAGCGCAGGTAGCACTAGGAAAGATGCAGGAAAACTTACAGGCTTTGTCTTGACGCGAGTACGACCTTGGAGCTCCCGGATTATCTCGTCCCTCTGGCCAACCTCTCTCCTGTACCGGTTTCTCTCCCTTCGCAATTGGCGATTTTCCTCGCGGTAATGCAAGTACAAATCTCGGTAGTGGATGAGCATGCCTTTGACGTGCAACCAATGCGGCCTGCAGGTTTCCACGCAGTCAAGGGACCAATCGGGCTCGTCAATGTCTTCATCTACGAGGATGTCCTCGTTGCCGTCGCTGGACAGAGAGCTCGTATAGCGCGAGCTGTCGGACGGAGGGGGAGAACCATTGGCTGAGCCAACCAAGGTGCCGCCGGAGGCATCGCTCCCTGCCTCAGACATGTTGACAGATGTAATCAAGGTGTGTTAATGCAATAAGAGAAAACGAAAGGGGGCAATGGTTCAGGGCTGTGTGCAGATGAAAGTGAGGATAAAAGGAAGGGACAAAAAGAGAGATGAGAGGGCGGCTTAAATAGTTCAAGAGGGCTTAGGATTTGCTTAGGATTTGTTCTTGAGATGCCTCCAGTAGGCGGCTCATCGTGTAAGTGGGCCAGTTTGTTTGTGAAAGAGGACAAGATACTCGCAGATACCCTTTTCAGGTTTCAACCCCCCATTTTATAAGAGATGCAAAATCGCAAAATGCATTTATTTCAAGTAAAAATAGCACCCGCGGATGCAAGTATGTGTTTTGTTGGCAGATGGACGGGATGAAAGAATTGAACTAATACAAGGGCAGGCTAAGGGTGAAGTGGCTGCAAAGCACTCAGCTAAAAACCCGCCTGTGGTTATACCATTTGTCTTGCTTCTAGGTCATCATTGTTTAGAAGGGGACAGGGACCACCGGTTTGTTCCTTGCAGATGACACGGATTCGGAACCAGGTGCCCAATGATGGCCTCACCTTACTTGGCAATCTAATTGGCTTGTCGGGCATGTTTATTGTGAGTTGCCTGGCTTGGACTTTGATCCTCTATCTCCAAATGAACCATCCACGCTACTGCGAAAGGAACCTTGTTCATCACAAGTGAATAAAATCTTGTATAGAGCTATCAAGGATCTGTTGGCCGTATGGGCTATAGCCAGACAAAAATAAGATGCTAAAATAAGTCATTCTTCGTAGCAAAGAGCCTTCCAGATCCTTGTCGTCATCAACATATCTTGATATGACCATCTCGCAGTCCGAAAATCCTCATGCCACTTTGGCGTTCATGAAATCATACATTGTAAGCACTTCCCCTTGCACCGCAAATTCTCACACTCTCAGATCAGCCTCTGCGCGAAGGCGTCAGATCAAGCATCTCAAAGTCATCATCGTCATCGTCTTCGATCACGTTCTCGTCCATGTGTTCCGGAATGCTGTGGTCCTGGCTGAGGATGTGATCGCTCATCTCTTCCCCCTCACACCACCGGTCCTCCCATTCCACCAGGATTTCCCGAAGCTTCGTATGAAGAACTTGCTTCTTCTCTTGGACGGCGGAGCCCTCTTCGTCGTTCTCGAGTAAGTTGTTGAGTAAGTAAGCGACTTGCTTCTTGGCACTCTCCACCGCGAGAGATGCGATATCTTCAAGCTTCCCAGGTATTGCACCCTTCTTTTTCGTGAGCTTTCTATGAAGCCCAGTCATGACATTTCGGCACATTCGCTTGATTCCTTTCTTCACCTCATCACGAATGAGTTCTTGACGGCGGACAAAAGAACCCGTCCCTCCTGTGCAACGATTAGCTTGCGTGCCAAGGAGCCATATCCTGTCGGGATAAAGCTTACGAATGCTAAGCGCCCGTGCGAAAGTGGGAGAAAGTTCCTTCTCCAGATACTTGATAACCTTTGGGTGAGTTTTGGCGGCCTCGTCTGAAAGATTGTCCAAAGTCATCTCAATATTGTTGCCGACAACGTTTCGCAAGTTGTGAAGGATGGGCGCAAGGCCGGTAAAGGCCGGCGCCAGTTGATGCATATTTCGAAAAACAGTTGCTATGAGTTGCTCCAAGTACTGCTTCCACAATCCAACAAACTGCTCCATCATGGGTTTCTTCAAACTGGGGAGGTATTGGTTGAGCCTCTCATCCCAATCGTCAGCAATTTTGTCGAGAAGGGGAGTGGCCCTGGAAGTCAGGAAAATTAGCCAAGGCTCGGTAAAAAATAAGAGCTGCACCCACAAGTCTTCCAGCCATGTATATGTTTGTTTCATCTGTCCCTTGCTGACAAACTGGCTCCCGTCGCGAAGAAGAATGGCTTGGAATGTGACCCAATGCATCTTGTCACTATTTTCAAACAGCTTAGGATACTTGTACGACCACCGAGCAACAATCCTTTCCGCTTGGGCGCAGAGATTTTGAACAGCCTCATTTCGATTGGAAAGAGGGTCAATAGACTGGATCCGGTCGGCCCAATCGTCAAACATTTCCCTGAATTCCTGTATCCACACAAGTCAGTACTCATCAAGGCGACAGAGCGAATGGAAATGCTGTTACCGCATGAAATTTGTCGTGCGTCCCTTCGAGGACGGCCTCGACATCAGATTTGATAAACATGGAACTCAAACCTGCGCTTTTCGATTGTGAGTAGCATCTCAACTTTTCCATCAATACTTGATAGCTTGTCAAGACCTCGGTTAAGTGCTTCTCCCTGTGTTCAATGGTGGCATGGTGAAGCCACTGCTCCACCGCTGGGATGCCTGTGTATATCTCTTGCGGAAAGCCAGGAATCATCGGGGCTTCGTTCTTGATTGCCCAGAAAGCCTTGGCCGAAATAGGAAGCACTGGGAGCCAGCACTCATCATCCAAATCGGTGGAATCTTCTCGTTCACGTCGAATGACTCTGCCCGAGAAATCTTCGTGCAGTCGTTGCCGAACATTTACGTTTCGAGCCTTGATGGCGATGTGCCGAAGCGAATACTCCAAACGATTGAATTCTATCGTCAGTGCTTTGGACTTCGCGTGGAGGCCTCTATAAGCCGAGGTTGCTTGGAAATGTGACTCTTCAGCATTGACCTTGGCTTGCTGGAGCTCTTTTATTCTCTTCCAAACATCCTTCGCCATACCTTCTATGCAGTGTTAGTATAACTAGTGAAGCCCTCAATTGATGAGACAGTTACCTGGAATCGGTTGCGTTTCAGTTGTTTGCACTGCAAGTTCATATTCGGATGTTGTCTCATCCACAAGTTGGTGAAGTCGCGGAATATCCCTACCGAGAAGCTTGCGCTCTTTCTTGGCCCCGCGCTGTTCCAAAGGGATGGCCTTGTATCGATCAACTTTTGCCATGACCTCCGCGTCATCCTTCAGGTCAGGAGATCCTTGAATGTACGGCATGAGATCAATATCATCCGTCTTGGACAAGACGACGCAAATTCCGCGCGGGTTTAGTTTTCCATTGAGGCGCATCTGTACCTCTTCATACCCGTTTCTCATGAGCGACCTGCCTTCTTTCTCATCTGTTGCTCGACAGATGGGCGTAACAATCATGCGGACATCCAGCGACTCCCTGAATTTTCTCGCCACTTCAGAACGGCTATCCACAGCATCGCCACATCCAGGAAGATCCACTAGATGAATGCCAGTTTTGAGAATGTCGGCCTTGACAAATATGTTGACAGTGTTGACCAGGGGCCATGGCTTGAAGCTTTTGGTCTTGACCTGCTTGTATCTTTGGTCCTTCGCCAGGTTGGTCTTGGTTGAGTCTAAAAAGGGCTTGATCTCGTCGGCAAACTTTCTCTCGTTAGAACTGTAGATGCGGCGGACGCCTTCTTTGATGAGGCCAAGAACAGCTTTGTTGGATGTGATGATCTTTCCCACCTCGGCCTGCATCTTTTCAACAGTATCACATTTCTGGGCAATCTGTTCCAAGTCTTTATCCTTTAAATCCCACACCGCAGCGATCTTGGGTAGCTCATGATCGATGTGGCTTTTTGCAACAGCCAGGTCTTGGCATCTGGCATCTTCATCATCGTACTTGGAGTTGGTGATTTCCTTCAGCCGCCGCATCTCGGTGAGGAGAAGTTTGAGTCCCTTCTCCAGCTCGCTCCGCTTTCTGAGGATAATTTCTGCACGGTACTCGTGACCAGGGATATTGTCGTAGTTCCATGATACCTTTGCCGCCACGGCAGTGGCGGCGGACTCTTGTCCCGAGGGTAATAGCTCTTGGACTCGCAGTAGAGAGCCCAAAAATGAAGACTTGCCAGCGCCCGTGGGACCTTCTACGCCGACAAGGACTTTGAAATTGCGCTGACGGTTGAGGATGGCTTCTAATACAGTTTCAGGACACCCAGAACAGCAAACAAAAATGATATAGCGAGTACTTACTGTGTTCAATAGTCCATTGCTTGATGATATCCGCTCCCATGACCATCGCATCGCTTGAGCCGGTCTTGATGCCTCTCAAAGCAGGGTGAAGTGTATCCAGCAGGTTCTTGCAAGAGGTTTGCGCTTGTTCAACAGCGAACTCCTTCGCAGCAAGGCGGTCGAAGTCTGTTCCTTTCTCGCACTGAATCCACCTATACTGCTGCGACCTTGTGGGCATGGCCGTATACGAGATTGCCCCAGTCCATGGGCTCTCAGGAAGCTCAGAAATCTCAGGGTCTTCTGTCTGTTCATGTTGCTCGTGGTTCGTCTTCATTCTCTTTGGCATAGGAGAGTTCGGTAACGGCCGCTTGCCGTTTGCGTTCAACTCCATGACGGTGAAGTTGTCTCGGGATGGGTTCTAGAATAGAGAATACCTGTGTTTGATAAAAGGATAGAGGTAAAGATAAAGATAGCAAACCCGGTTGAAGTAGTAATGAGAAAAGAATATTGAAAGGCGAGCTTGGTGCCTCTGTGTAAAGTTGAGTAGAGATGTGGGCAAAGGAAGAATACAGATAAGCGGTAGCTCTTTTAGTGCGTCGATATGCTGAAGCTAAGTATGAAAGCAACTGATTTCTCACCAAATAGGCCCCTTGGTGCACGGGCTGCGAGCGCAGCATCTCTGTCACTTGGTTACAGCTGGTACGGCTGTGCTCACTGGGCTGGCAGCTTCTAGTTCAGTCTTGGATGCAAAATCATTTAGCCGCTTCTTTCAGTTAGCATTGCAAACTAAAATTTGTAATTGAAGGCAAATAATACAATGTAAGTTTGATCACGGACTCATGCTTAGCGCGGTGCGTATCCTGCACGAACTCTCGCCTTGATCACCCTACAGTGTCACTTGTAAGCAGAGGTACTAATACAAGTGTATACTGCCAAGCTTTTATATTGGCACTTATTCAGATACTCCAGATACAATACATATTTTGGGTTCATAGAGAGTTGCCTGGTTGTTGTTCTGGTGCGTCGAAGCAGGATACATTTTCCATCCCAGTCTGAATTTGGCAAAGTAAGAGATGGGCTACCCATTCATCAAGGGTACTTATAATGACGCAAAATATTGTCAAGAATTTCCTTTTAAATTATGTATTCAACTCTCACTAGGTTGATAGCCTCAGTGATTCTACCATCGGTAATCGATGTTGCCCTGTTACCAATACATCTATTCGTATCCATCTGCAACCCGACTTACCGAATCATCAACGGCCTATTTTAAGCTTAAACAACCCCGGTTCCATCCTTGTACGGACTCAGGGCCGCCGCTCCGTGCCCCGGCCAAGGCGAGGGCTGAAAGAGGTATGTCGAATGAGGCACCTGCATGATGATGTGTTTGATCCGACATGATCGGATCTAATAAACACAACCCCCGCCCATTTTTCAAAAAGTCAATCGCTGACACCCGAATCTCAGCATCCCACGCCCTCACTACAAAGATCATCAACTCCACCTCAAGTTTGAGGTGACTGCGACTAATATTATGGCTTTTATTCGGCCATATGAGAAGCGGGACTTTGAGGCCACGGCACACATTGTAAGTTTCTTGGCAAATCAGTCTGCTTTGCAGTTCCACCCGCTAAGATGGTCGGTTGCCCTGAAAAACAACAGTGTCGTGAGACACTCCCACCTTCGCTCCGCACGTCGCCAGCCGCGCGGGTGCTAGCGCCGTACCTCTGGACGCACCAGTACACGCACCTGTCGCCGTCGACGTGCTTCGTGCTCGACGACGGCACCGGCGCGGCGGTCGGCTACTGCATCGGGTGCCCCAGCATCCCGGAGTTCCTGGCGGCGTACCCTGCGTACGTATCCGATGTGCTCGACAGCTCGGCCGACGTGCTCGCCCTCCGACCCTCCGACCCACTCGCACCGGCCGAGCCGTGGGCCCACGCCGACGGCTCCATCAACGGGGCGTGCCTGGCCCAGCTGGCCCACGACCCGCAGCGGCTGCTGCTGGCGGACAGCAACGCGGCTGTCGCGGCGGCGCGCTATCCCGCCACGCTGCACATCGATCTGCTCGAGCCGTGGCAGCGCAGGGGATGGGGCGCCCGGCTGCTGGAGCGCACGGTGGGGGCGCTAGCCGGCGAGCAGAGGGAGCTGCTGCGGCGCCAGCGGTGTGCCGTGCCTGCTGGGAATGAGGCTGCTTATGGTGGTGATGATGACAATGACGACGGTGACGACGGGAGGAGGAGGACCCGCCAGGCGTCCGGGGGAGGAGGAGGAGTCTGGGTGGGTGTGGCCGAGGACAATGCGAAAGTGGTGCCGTTTTACCAGCGGATGGGCTTTCGGCTGTTCACAGCGGGTGGTGGCAGCGACCGGGATGCTCCTCAACACCAAGAACGCAGTGACAGTGACCCGTCTCGACGACAGGCCGACAACGACCATGACAGAAATGGCGAGAAGGCCGAGGCCGAGCGCGGCGCCGAGGAGGGCAGGGGCAAGCGCAAGGGTGACAGCGACGACAACGACCAAGGAGGCGGCGGCGGCGGCATTGTGCTTGTGCGGGAATTTCTCGGAGGACCGGCGGAAAACCCCGGAGGCACAGAGTGAGGCTGACTATTGCCGTTGACGAGATGGAAACATGGATGAATGGGGGGGGAGACGTGGGGAGGACGAGCGCCCCCCGGGCGGCGGCGGCCTGCGCTTCCTCCTTCCCCGTAGCGTGCAGGACAAGGTTGCGTGCCGGGAATTACCTGCGTCGATAATTTCCTGTGCTCTTTACTTGATTCAATTTCCTGCCCGTCGTCGCCCATTCCTTGCAAAATAATAGGTCAAGCATCCTCAGGTCATGGAGGCTTGTCTTACAGTGGAACATCACATGTTGGGCGGTTCATCGCCCAATGGGGTCGCTCGGCTCTCTCGCAACACGGGGGAGTGCGAGCCAGTGAGAGCAACCGTCACGAGGTGCAACGCAAAATCGCCACTGAATCAACCTTTTCCATCTTTCACACCTGCTGACCATTGTTTGCCGTCTGAATTAAATTTCTGAGTCACGCATGTCAAAGTTTTATCACATTACAGAAAAAACGTAAAAGAGTACTCAGAAGATAATTCTCGTGTAATCAGTGTTCACTATCCTACTGAACTGAACAGAGTGCGGGCATTCGCATCAATCCGTTCAAAACCCAGAGCCAAAAAGTTACCACAGAAATAAAATCGTAAACGCCCTTGTCCTTTCTCCCCTGCGAAACCTGCGGGTTCTTGCACCCACCCCTACTCTCCTGAAAAGGTCCCCAGTGAAAAAACAAAGTAGTGATACATTAAAGAGACGTGAGATTTTCTTGCGCGTGTGCGGACAAAGTTCTTCTGCTTCCTATTCTCTCCGCCTGGAGTAGGAACACATCATTTCATCCGGCGCAAACTGGGTACGCCGACGCCAGAGTCGTAAATAGGGTATCCGTAAAAGTTGATTTTGTGGTGAAATAGAATAAGGGTGTGGTTTGAAGACAGCGTGTCGAAGCGAAAAAGGTGGTATTCTTAGGTGATTCGTTCATTTCGTCATGATTCCTTCACAGCCCTCTCGGGAATGCGATTGGAAATTAAAACTGCCACCTGGGCCTTGTGTCATCGTAAGAAAATGGATGTTGGCATCTAGTGGAGCAATGTTAGAAATGGGGGGTGCGCGGGGCGTCATGAGGACTCCGTACCAGTTGCGACAAGTCATGACAGCGGGATGTCGTGGAATCATTTAGCACAGAGGGCACTGGTTGCACTGCTTGTGGCCGCAGGCGGTGCAGGTGGTGCTGATGACAATCATGCCTCCACACTGGCAGCAGTACTCGTAGGCAGGCATGTTGGATAGTGGTATTGTGGTGGTTAGGTGGTGGTTTGGAATTGGACCGTGAGGTGCGTTGTTGAATGAGGTTGAAGTGGTTTGTTGGATGTCGAGGATTGTTGAAGTGTGATGAAGAGGAAAGGGAAAAAGAAGTCTGAACAAGAGGGAGGGAAGCAAGACTATATAGTCGTGAGAGCAGGCAGCCAGGAGGCGAGGAGAATCAGTCGAGGTAGGAGCCGGAGGACGTCGGACGGAGACGGGGGCGTGGGAGCCGTGGAGCTTAGCTTGGTAGCCTCGAGCTTAGCCTCTTGAAAAAGGGAAGCCGTGGAGCTTGAAGCGTGGAGAAGGGCGTGCGAGGAAGGTATGGCATGGACATGGGGATTTCACGGCACGTCAATGGCATGGCACGCAAGGTGTGTCCCAGGCTGGTCGGGGTGCGGCAGAAAGAGCAGAACGGAAGGGGGGCGTGTTGAGAGCAGCGATCTCACTTACACGCAGCCAAATGGGTGCGCGTATGCGTGCTTAGCGTGGTGCAAAGTGGGAAATGGGTGTGCCGCTGGTCCCCACACGGTAATAGCTCGGCTCCCATAGGCTAGGCGACAAACATGAAGACATATACTTTTTACACCTTGTTTCCTCACTGATTTCTGCTGCTTTTACGTACTACCTACGCCGTGTCTCACCTTGGCCTCTCGCTGCGGCTCCCGTGCTGTGCTGTGCTGCAACGTCAATATTTGGCAGCAAGCACGGATGCGTTGCCTCTTTTCGTTCCCGAGTGCATACCTGCCGTTCCTAGCCCATGATTTCAGAAGCCAATGCCTGCTAGAAGGAAAGAAAGCAGACCGAGATGGACCGCATGGTGCTCCGTCGCAACCCACGGCCCAGAAGGAAAAAAGATTAAGACCCCTGGTTGACATTTTTTTTTTAGTGCTGGGCTTAGGCTGCCGGCGGTCCTGCACGACGGCGTCACGGTGGAGAGGGTTAGTGGACGGACCACCAAAGAGAGTAAAAAAATTATTGTGGTTTTGCCCTCGGGAGGAGCAGGCGGAAAAAAGGCCCGAGGGTGGTGCAAGAAGGACCGAGCGAGGAGAAAAGTCCTAATTCCGAGCTGACTTCAAGAATGGAGAGAGATGTGAGTGGAGAGCCAGAGCAAGGAGCAGGAGAGTGTGGGAGCGAGGAGGAGGAAGAGGGGGTGGTGGTTGGCGAGACACGGACATCCAAAGCGGATGTACGGAAGAATGATGGAAAAAGAATAATATATGAAAAACAACATTAGCTCGTTCCTTGATTCGTTTACTCAAGACAGTCTTCTCTTCGGAGTGCGCGATGTCTTTTTCTAGCTTGAACGTTCCCCTTGGTTTTCTTTAGAATCCCTTGGACCCTTTGATAGCCCGTCGCTTGGTTGTCGTATTTGCCCTTGGGTGCAACACTTATTGCCCGTATTTCCCATCCGTCGTGCTCTCCGTTCATGCTGCTCTCACATGCTTTTTCATGCATAGGAACCCTAAACCCTGGAGAGCTCTGACTATGGACAGGAAGAGCCGTCTGCATTTGACTGATTCATAGCGCCACGCCCCGTCCCGTTTGCTTGGGTTTTGCTTTCCCCATCATCTCTGCTTTCCCCGGGGGGAAAAAGACGACGGGGGGGCCGCCGCCTGGGCCTAGATTCCTTTTTTTCAACCCTCGCACCACCACCACCACCACACACAATGCGACGGCGCGCACAGAGGCTCTTTTTTTCACCAACAGGGTTTGCGGGGTAGTAGCAAAGCCAAGCTCGCTTCCCTCTTCCGCCCCCCCTGCTTGCCAGACCCAGATCTCGCGAGTGCCCATTGGCCGCCACCGGCGAAGCCTCAGCTCGACCATCTCTCGGGATGACGCATTCCTGTCGGTAATGGCACGCCGCGTGCAGCAGCAGAGTGGCAGAGGTGACAGCGCTTGGGAGAGCATCCCTCGGGCGGCGAATCGGATGCCCGCACGCCGTCCCCACGACGAACCATCCAGCACGCGGTTCCCAGGGTCCTCTCGTTGCCTGTTGGACCGAACCAACCCCACGCCCACCCTCCGACTCGGAGCTAGAGCCAAAGCATAACCACTTCATTATGAAACAGTATGGGGTAAAATCCATCTCATTTCCCTATCTCTCGCCTGTCACCGTCCAGCCCGCTCTTACGCGGGGTGTGCCTGCTCTGTGTGTCTGCCGGTCTAGTCCTCTGTCTGTCTCGCATTGTGCATTCAGCTCGATTGGCTTTTCTTTTTTTCGACCCTCTTCTTCTGAGCTTTCGGGGAAACGGCCGGGCAAATGGCCGTCTCCTCTTCCCCAACAAAGTCTTCCGTTAGATCGGTCCGACGGCCGGCATTGGCCCAAGCTGACTTGCAAAACCCCAGGAAGCCGTGGTGTTCTGCCGACGCAGCTTACACGTGGGGACGGCGTGTTGTCCCAGTGGTGGGAAGACAAACCACCACCGTCCATCCATTGATTTGACCTCTTGCCATACTTTGCTCACAAGAAGCAATGACAGCCGAACGGCCTTGAAGTCTAAAGTCCGTCGTCCGACGTCTAAGTTTCAACCAAGGCATTGGATGCCCTGCTTGACCACCCTTTACAAGCAGCCAAGGCAACTCCACGAATAGGAAGAGCAGGCCGCAGTGGCCTGTCGCGCCATCACATCGACTCTTCCACTCTCCTTGTCTAGGGATCACAGTACACGCCCCAAAACTATCTGCCGGCATTCATGCCTCGCGCTGCTCATTCGTAGACAGATGGACGATCAACATGTCAAAGCACTTGGACGCAAGAAAAGGAATATAGAAAGTCAATCGTGGCAAACGCATACCTCATCGCGGGGTTCCGGCGTCACCCATGTGGGCATGTCAACGCCATTCACATCTGTCTGGAACACGATGGACGGGGTTCAGGCGTGTTTGCGCGACTAGAGGCCTTCTTCCGCTGCCAATCAGATACTCGCGGTTCGCCGTGTCTTCCATTCCGGCCAGAACGCTTGTTCTCAAATGTTGCCGCAAAACGTGGTGGCTTGCGCCGGCTGGTGGCTTATTACGTAGTGCGGGCGATTCCTTGGTCTGTATAACTTGACTAGGCGCCGTGCGTTTGGATGCGGGCGCAAGTCCAGAGCCGTGTTGACGGCAGCGATCAGCTGTGATAGTGACGACCTGTTGTACAGGTTGATTGATGTCATGGCCGGCATTGCTTGTAGTCGTGTGCAGCTTTGTGGCACTGCAACCGTCCCGTTGGGCTCTTGGACCCTTGACCCGCAGTGGCAAGCTGGATGCCCTCAGTCCCGTGACGATCTGGGTGCCCAACTTGGAACAAACGACGCCTGCGCAGGGTCGATCGGATCCGTTACAGTTCTAAACCATGGATATCTAGATCCCCCCGGTCCTCCGCAGACTCCCGCGGGCCGGGGAGACGAACCCAGGCTATTCCTCTTCCCCTCCTCCTCGCCTCCATAGCGCCGGCGAGGTGGGTCATGTGTTCATGACTCTCGGGCTTGGGCTTGAGGCTGAATGCTTCCCCCAAAGGTTATTGGAGCGGGACGCACTTGGGCACTCAGCCATGGCTTGTATCAGAAAGGCATCATGACGTAGTGTGGTTCTTTGAGGCTAGAAGGCTTTCAAACGCGCCAAGGATGGCGAACAGGGTACTGTACAAGCCTTGGACGTTGTCAGTTTGACACTCTGGTGCATGGGCCCTCAGAAAGACGACACATCCTAAACATTTTGAAGAGAATAAAATTAAATTAATGCCCAAATAGTTATATTTACCTATACCGCATATTCTAGGAGTTTATTGTGATTTCCTTTGGGATTATTTTCGCCTTGGGTATTGGCAGCAGCCATTTGGGAGGTACTTCCGTTTCAGTTCATCAAGAACTGAGATCGCCGCTCACATGGGCACCCAACGTGGGGAAACGTTGGAGACACGGGATTGGCTACACGGAACCAGGTATACGACAACACCACACAAATGGAAGGGAAAAAAGTTCCAAAGAATGTTCAGCCTGCACCTTTCTATAGATAGTTCAATCTCATTTGTATTTCCCGGAATGCTTGCACATTTCTTTGTAATAAATTGTGCTGGATGCCGAATTTAGCAGAACAGTAGGTAGGTACCTGACTCACGGCTGAAGTTTTGGTGGCGCTGGCCGTACCTCACTGCCTGGCTGCACAGCCACAGGGCAAAGCCTTCCTGTCAGCCGCCCAATCTGCCTCGCGCAGGCACACACGATGGTGAGCACACAACAAGCCGTTGGTGCAAGGGGAACCGCTGGAGGCTGCTTTGCGAAATGGTAATCGGTGAATGACTGGGCTCACAGCGCGGGCTCGCTCTTGGCGGCCGCAACCGTACTCGTAAAGATCCGAGAGGCTCAACTAACGGGCCGGTTGGTTGCCTTACGTACAGCCTTGCCACCATATCGGGCCTTGGGCTGACCACTCATATGCACTAACCACTCCTTTGCGTAAGCTGAGCGAAAGTCCATTTTGCAAATCCTCAACAAAGTATAGGCGAATTGGCCACGACGAAACAACTCAGTCGATTGCCTGGCACCAGACACTCTCCCTCTCCTCGCTCTCGTTCATGGTGCAGCCTGACAGGTGGCGCCCAAAATAATCCTTTGGTACGCCAAGGCGGTTGGTTCCATTTTTGAGGTCCTAGAAGTGGAGTAAGGCTAAGTCATCCCACCAGGCATTCGCAACCCAAACAGTGGCTTTATGCTGCGAACAGACTGACTCCTGCTGGCTGCTTGAAAAACAATGCTCCCTATTAAACCCAGTGCCATCTTCATTTTGTAATTTCGAACCGCCATCGACGCTCTTTCAGTTTTGCTGTCTATTTCCTCACAAACCTCTCATCCTTGACCCCTCATCTGTTGCCCATAATGGTAAGTCAACACCCATCCGCCCCCCAGCACAGACTATACTTTGCGAGTTCCAGACCCCTGAATATCTAAAGCCCCTTTTCCATAGGCTACTAACACCATGGCTACAGAGAGTCCCCATCTTCAATAACACCACCGTAACCAAGGATGGTATTGTGCAAAATGACAGCACGCATACTCTGCCCACGCGTGTGAGGAAAGACCAGGATGGGGATGAAGGTGTTCCCGGTGTGGCCAGCGGCGAGGCTGCTCTTCAGCTAGAACCAGTCCCAGAAAGGGATTCCCTGATAGTCCAGGTGAAACCTCCTACACAACCCAGCGCGCAAATTCCCCATGTCCCCACCGATATCGTCCTCGTTATCGACGTCTCTGGGAGCATGGCTGCCGCAGCACCGGTCCCGGGAGAGGACCCCAGCGAGGATACGGGTCTTTCGGTTCTCGATTTAACCAAGCACGCTGCGAGAACCATCATTGAGACGATGAATGAGAATGATCGGCTAGGAATCGTGACGTTTAGCAGCAAAGTCAAAGTTCTCCAATCCCTCACTACGATGACGGATGCGTACAAGGACATTGCACGCAAAAACGTCGCCAACATGCGACCCCAGGACGCTACTAACCTCTGGCACGGTATTCTGGAGGGTCTCAAGCTCTTCAAGGGACATGAGTCGTCAGCCAGAGTCCCAGCAATTTTGGTTCTTACCGACGGAATGCCCAATCACATGTAAGTTGCCCGTACCACCTTCCCCTTTTTTATCAACATTAACCAACACTTGGTACTTCAGGTGTCCTCCTACAGGCTATGTTCCCAAGATCCGAAACATGGGACAACTGCCTGCCACCATCCATACCTTTGGCTTTGGCTACAGTCTCCGTTCCGGACTTCTCAAGTCCATTGCGGAAGTGGGCGGAGGAAACTACGCCTTCATCCCGGACGCCGGCATGATTGGCACCGTCTTTGTCCACGCCGTGGCCAATCTGCAGAGCACATTCGCCACAAGGGCCGAGCTCAAGCTCAGATACTCCTCCATGATTGAAGTGGAAGAGACAATGGGCGCATCAGTGGATCAGCAACCCCCCAAGGCTCTCGAAAACGGTGTCACTGAACTTACCTTGGCTCTAGGAAACATACAGTTTGGCCAGTCTCGCGACATCTTTCTGCGTGTCAAAAATCTAGACCTCCTCAGGGGTGGTTCTGCCGAGGTAATCCCCGACATCATTGAGGCTACTCTCAACTATGTCAAGCCCAGCTCCACTGCCAGCGATCCTTCCGTAGTCACAGCCACCCGTAGCATGCTTGATACCGCGGACCTACCTGCGGATGAGATTGCCTACCACGAATCCAGGTCCAAGATATGCAACTTCATTTCATCCCTCTTCCCCACTCGCCCCGATGGCGAACACCACCACGACGCATCGGTTCTCCCTGACAAGGTGGCAGAGCTCAAGGAGCTCTTCAACAACCTTCCTTCCAAGCCCTACCTCGACGACAGAAACGTCTCCCTGAAGCAGGACATTTCATCTGAAGAGCCCAAGGGCCAGGTCTTCCTCGCCGTCGACTCTGGCGACTTCTTCAGGAAATGGGGCTGCCACTTCCTGCCCTCGCTCCTCAACGCGCACACCCGCCAGATCTGCAACTCGTTCAAGGACCCGGGTCCCCTCCAGTACGGCACCGACAGCCCCCTCTTCAAGGCGTGCCGCGACGCCCTCGACAGCGCCTTTGACAACCTCCCCGCGCCGGAGCCCACGCCCATCACCCGCCACCGCCACTGGGGCGGCTCGCGGTCCCACGCTCACGCCTCGGCCGCCGCCCGGTCCTCGATGCCCATCAGCATGAGCCGCTGGAACAACTCGAGGGGCGTCTGCTTTGCGGGCTCGACAAGCGTCACCCTCGCCTCCGGCAGGACCGTCGAGATGCGCAAGCTGCGGCGCGGCATGAAGGTGCGCACCCCGCTGGGCTCCAGGAAGGTCGCCATGGTGCTCCGGACCCCCGTGCAGAGCGAGGTCCTCTGCCGAGTTGGCAAGGTCCTCGTCACCCCATGGCACCCCGTATCAACCGACTCCAAGACCTGGAGCTTCCCGGCAAACACGGCTCAGGGAGCTGTTCTGTACACAGGTTCCATCTACTCGGTCCTGCTGGAGCGCGACCGCAACTCGGCTGCCCACGCCATCAGAGTCGGCGATTTCTGGGGCGTAACTCTGGGACACGGCCTGCTATCTGGAAACGACGCCCGCGCGCACAGCTTCTTTGGCGATTACAATGCGGTTGGCAAGGCCCTCATGGCATTAGGGCGCCGCCCCAACGGAATCGTGATAGGCGGAGGAGTAGAGCGGGACGAGACGACAAACTTGGTCACAGGATTCAAACATCACAACAAGATTGCCGCGTAAAAGGCATTTAAAAAAAATGACCCGAGGCAATGAGTAAATAGTTACGCCGATTAATGTTAATCATCCGTCATCGGGATGAAAACCTAAGGATTCTTTCTCAGAAGACTCTATAATGATGGGACGAACGAAACAACTAGAACTCAAATTCACTCGCGTGGGAACAACATCTGCATGTCATCACTTGACTATCTACAAATTCATTTTATCAAAACTATTCAAAAACATTACAGTCTTGCTTTTTGTGACGTCCCTTCATTCTTTGCCCGCATTTCCACAGCACAATGCAGGACCGTAAGTAGGGCTGTGTGCCAAGGCTGAAAAAGGTATACAATTACCAATTAATTGCCTAGGCATCAGCATATGAAAATATCAAATTATTCGTATTCACCGGTGAATACAAAACATCTTAATATCAGGCTTCAGTATATAAATCATGTCGGTATTCGGAACAACCCATCCCAAATTTGCTTCAAAAGCGGTGCCTTTTCAAGATGTACGCATCATGATAATAGGAAACAGCAATGATAAATCACGGAGACAAACTATTGATGTACTTTGTAACCTTCCATTTCCTTTTTTAACTTAACTCTGTAATGAGATACTAAACTTTAGGTGGTATTCCACGGCGCCAATGTCGGCCTCTACTCCCAATCCTTTACATTCAAAGCCCAACACCTTCCATCCCGCTACAATGTGCTATGCCTGTCCATTCTTCTTCCAAAAAAGTAGGTCCAATCACTAAAAACCGACGCCAACTCTGAATCAAAGCCCTGCTTGATCCCCTTCGCCAGGCGATATCTTTGCGCCAGTTCCAAACTGCCGTTTAACAAAAACAATCAAGAAATATAAAGACATTCCACACAGAAAGTTATAAGAGATACAATGAGTCGCCCCAAAATATACAGGACGGTCACGTCTCTTGTCAGGCACAAAATAGTGCCGAGCCAAGAGAGAAACCAATTAAAGCTGCAAGGGGGACCGTATGTGAAAAAAAGAAGTATAGTCATCATGTGTTCAGAGTGGCCCGAACTTTTTCGAAATTAAGCCAAAAGAACATGTGTCAAGAGAAACTAAATCATGCCCCCTGGCAAACCACCTCGGGCCATGCCAGGTGGCATCGGTGGTGGTCCTCTCGGGTGAGGGGGGCTGTTGCGAAGAGAGTGGGCTCGAGCATTCATGCCATTCGCCTCGCTCGTCGCCTTCCGGAGTCGCTGTCGGTATTCTGCGGCGGTTTCATCATCGCTCATTGGAAAGCCTCCAGCGACACGCCCCTCATCGGCACTCATAGGGCTCACGGGGAAACGTTGCTCGTTCATGGTGTTTGTCTTGCGTCGAGGGTTGATAGGAGGTAGAGGGGGAGCCGCGGTGGGAGCCGCCAATGGTGAAGGGATGGGACCACGCAGGCCCGCAAGCCCACCAGCAGGCATCATTGGGGGATCGGAAGGATCTCTTGGTCGAGTCATCTGCTGCACCTGATCGTAGCTGAGGGCAGGTGGTTCGCCAAATTGGTTGAAGCGGGCAGGGGAGGCATTGCGACCTTGGTTCGCGTGCATCATGCCTCCCTGTCGGGGAACCCCAGAAGAGCCAGGGGAGCCCATGGTAGGCTGGATTTCGTCCCGAATGGAGCCACTGCGAGCACGGCTGCCAGATCGGCCATCGTTGTTGCTGTTCTCAGAGCCGCTTCGGTCGCGATATGATGGACCACGAGAGTTGGATCGAGAGCTACCACCGTTTCTGAGATCGTCACTTCCCATTCGGTTGAAAGAAACTGGAGGAGCACGTCGCTCCCGAGATGCCTGTCGCGAATCAGGTCCTCGTAGGCTTGGGGCCCTTTCTCGGGATGGGGGTCCCTGGTATCGCTGCTGCACCTCCATCTCCTTCATCTTTTGCAGCTCACGGCGAGCCTGTCGGAAAGCCTTGAGGCCGGCATGGACACCGTCAGATGAGCCGTCATTGGCAGCTTCGAATCCGTCCTCGGATTGGCGAAACTGTGCCTGCTGCTCCTGCTTTGCGTCATAATCGGCCTGGGCCGACTCTGGGCGGGGGGTATACGGCCCTGGGCTCTGTGTAGTGCTTCCCAGGCCTAGGAGCTTCTTTGCCTTCGTCTGGCCCTGCTCACTTCGGGTCTTGTCGACCAGGGAGCCTCGGCTAGACTTGGTCTTCAGGATTCCCAAAGCATTGACCCTAGGAGGGGGAGGGAGCTCAGACAGAGGGGGGGCAGCAGGAGCAATGCTGCCGCTGTCTGATTCAACATACGAAGTTAATCTCTCACGAACTCGACGGGCACCATCGGCCAGGTGGCGGGCAAAATCATCGGGCTCATTCTCTTGCTGAAGATCAATCTTGGAATCGTGAGCAGACGGAGGAGCGGCTGCGGTGCGATCCTGGGGGTCAATGGACGACCTAGATCTGGTTGGGCTGGGCAAATCGGTGTCCATAGACATGGCCACACCTTGCTCAATCGACTCCCAAGTGCTGGGCTTGGTTGTCAAAGGCTCATAGATTTGGACATCATCGCGCTCGGGAGGGAATCGAGATGCAAGATCAGACTCATTGGGCACACTTCCGTACACAGAGGATGCGTTGCTATCGTGCCTCAGGTGGGCACGAACCATGCCGCTCAAACCACCTGACCTAGGCCCCAAAGTAGGGGAATCTTCGGGCGACTCGTGGTCTTGGCTGTCGTCGATGGTCAAGGGAGCTGGAACTGCTGGCTTCCTGAAAGCGGGGTGCTCATTATCCGCAGGCCGCTCGACCGTAACCTGTGGTGGTCGAGGAATACCAGCACGAATGGGAATGTTTTCAAGCATGTCGTCTTCATCGTCGAAGAACGTGGAAACGTGACCCTCTGGTCTGAGTCCAACTGGCGCCTTCATGGAAGCATTTGAGTCGTGCTTCTCCGAAGATCCACGATGAACTGATGGGGACCGAGATCGCGATCGAACAGTCCCAACTGAAATGCTAGATTCGTTTCGGAAGCGCATTGTGGGAGTCTCCCGTCCCTGCTGAAGTTGAATTTGACGCTGAGCATATGTCGATTCATCGTACATGGCGGCTTTCGCCAATACACTCATGCTGGCGATCTTGGACTTATCAGCAGCTATGAAGGATCGAGACTGTGTCTCCCCAGTCTCACTAATTGGCGGACTAAGAGGAGGGGTAGCACCAAAGGCAACACGCTCTTCCAAACCGGGGAACTTGTTTTGGGGCTCCAATGGGCTTGCCTGAGATGAAATTGTAGTAGGAGGGCTGAAAGACCGCAGGTTGGGTGCGCTGGCTTTGGTAAGAACGGAACGAGAGTTGGAAAATCTTTCACCAAAAGTCGCGCTTGCTGGTGAAGGTGTGAGCTCAGGTGTGCGGTTGGTGAAATTCCGCTGCTTGGAGAGGGTATCGATTCTCGAAAGGGCAGATGTCTGCTGGTTGTGCATTTCTTGGTTGAGGCCTTGTTCATACAATCGGCGTGAGCGTGTAAAGCTGCGCTCCAGCGGAGGAGTTGGGTTTGCTGCAGCTGCGGCCGCAGCGTTCTGCCACTCCTTGATAGAAGCGGAAGGCTGTGAAGAGGTGATGGAGGTTGCAGCAGTGGAGTTGCGAGCCCCCACAGACGGGCCCGACGAGGTTGTGGAACTTGTTTCTCGTCGTCGGTTGTAATCCGACTGGGGAGAATCGGGACGCGTTGGTTCCAAGTCGAAAGAATCACTCTGCTGGTCTTCTGGGGCTTCACCATCCTTCTCAGATTGCCGCCACTTTTGGAAAGCGGATTGAGCAACATCGTGGTCATATAGCGCTCGGCCGGAAGTAGCTCCACCGTTGGCAGCAATCTTGTAAATCTTTTGTCGTCCTCCAAACAGATTATTGCCTTCAGTTGGTTTAGCACGGCTCATGATACTCCCCGAAATTGAAGAACCATCATCGGAATTGTAAGAGCTATCACGAGCGAACGGGGCCCGGATAGACTCAACCTCGGCAATGTCACCCAGTCCTCCACTGAACCCGAAATCCATGAGCCTGGATTGCCTCTTCGGGAAGAGCACGCTGTCGTCACTGGCCTTTCCAACCTTGGTGTTCGGGTCATCTTGCTCGCGTAGCATTGAGAATCGGGCTGACAAGCCAGTCATCAATAGACTTGTTCTGAAATCATCGCTAGGAGGGAGGGCGGCGGTGAGATCAATCTCTTCTTTTGTCTCTTCCTGTAGCTTTTTCTTCCCGAACATTTTGAAAGGACTGGAAGACTCAGACTCGCCCGACGTGCGCGGGGGAGCCGCCAAGTCGTCCTTGGCGGTCTTCTTCCCTTTTCGAAAACGGTTCATGATAGCGGATGGTGGGGAGTGACTTGTTGACTTGAAAAGTCGTTAGCTCGGGTGTCGTCTGCTCTCTGAAATTCGAAGTCGGCTTCAATTCATGTCAGGCTGTGTGGACCGAAGCGTGTTTGGGTTGTTTGCGGGAGGTTGGAGCTGTAATACTAATTTAGAGTCAGCCCAATCATCAAAATGCACACAGTACTCGAAGAGCCACCGATATCTGTAACCTGTGCCCGGACACTCGTCACGGCCATCTACGGTCGGATCACGGGGGCATCTGCAAATAGAGCTTTGACCTCGATGCACTAGCAACGTCTAGAAGAACGCCATATCCAACGCTCGGGTTACAGGTTTGCAGAAAATAAGAAATCGTACCTAAAAGTGTTGCTCAATCGTATCTGAAGTGTTGTTGACAAGAGACGTGGGCCCGTGAGACTCAGGCCAGCAGAGCCAATACACTCCTTCGAGTGCAGTCGATGCTCGAGGCCTGTACCTAGGATGACAGGTAAAATGCGGGAAAAAAGAGAATGTTCGGTTGCCGTTGAGGGACAGTTCGTGTGCCACGAAGTTGGTTATTTGCTCCGGGCCAGAAACAATGAAAGCTGCAGCAGAAAACACAGATGGCCAAAGTGGTGGATGTTTGAAACGGGTCGGAACGGGTGGCCCCAAGGGGGGAGACTTAGTCGAAGCGGACGAGCGAAAAGCGTGTCTCAGAATCGGCGGAGAAGAGACAAAGGTCGGCGGGCTGTTTTTCTGTGCGTAATGATCGTGGATGGTTCTTGCCTGCGGATCTCTGAAGGGAGGACAAGAGCTTTTGGGTTAGGAAATGAGATGGAGAATGGCAATGACGGGGGGTCAAGGGAGTGACCTGGCCAGCAGTAAAGGGCAATTCTTCGGTCAGTGAGAAGAGAATAAGAAGAAATGCAGCGAGAGGCACGCAAGGAAACAGAAATCGAGTCGTAGCGACTGTGACTTGCTTAACCTGTGACCAGAGGTGACAATGGGAAAGGAAGAAAAAAGAGGAGAGGCAAGAGTTGAATGGAACGTGAATGAGATGTCCACCCCCGGCTAGACTGAACCAGGGTATTTCTTTCTTTTGACGGGACGAGCGAGAAATTGGGCCAGGCGATGAAGGGGGAATTTGGGATTGACAAGGCCAGTCCACAGTAGAGGCACTAGAGATGAGTGGAAGAGGAGTGAAAGGGGTGTGTTGACCGGGACGACAAGGGGGGTGCGTGGTGTCAGGGGTACCGGACGCTATGACTTAACAGGGACTAGGAAGGTACGAGGTGACACGGTACGTAGCTTTCTTTTTTTTTTGCTGCTTCTCGCCCGTCCCCTTTCTAGCAGCTCTCTGGCGAGTCCCAGAAATCAGGAATCAAGGTAGCCTGTACTTGGCATTCCTCGTATTCATTGCCCGAGATAGAGTATTGACTACCATGTAAGTGGGATGCATGTCTGGCATTCATCATCTGGGGGGCCGCAGAGGGAGGGCATTTGTCTTATGAGACGGGCATTTGTACGCGCTCCCACGGCCAGCAATTCTTGTTTACCTCTTCTGCATGGCCATACTCGGAGCACTCGAAGCGAGGCGAGTACAAAACAAACCGTTTTATTAGCCCATCCCTTCTCTTACTCATCTCATTGAACGCGTTGTCACCGCCATCAACTCCATACACAGCATGTAGGCACATCCTTCCAAGTTGTGCCCGCCGCTGGGTTTCCCACCAGTCATCGTCGCTCCCCAATGATTTGCGGATGGGTCGATGGGTCGCTGGCGACAGGGGTTCCGGGTGATGCCCTTGAAAAGAAAGCAAGAAAAAAAACACTGCAGCCAGATGGGATGGGATGAACGGTGCAGCTGCCGGGCGTGCCTGAGTCTGCTAGCTGCGGGGACGGCGGGGCGCGTGGCGTTGAGTACGTACCCCGGCTCAGGGACAGGGAAGGCGCAAGTTGAGTTGAGTTGGCTTTGGCTTTGGCCCGGCCTTGGGCTCGACGGCCGGGAAGGATGGAAGGGAAGGAAGGAAGCACTGGCCCACCCACCGCCACCCACCACTCAGCACCGAGGTTGAGCAGTCAGTCGCGCTGATGGTGCGGCAAGGGTGGAAAGGAGCACCCATGCTGCACCGCAGCACGCACGCCACCTCTGTGCCATTCCTAGCGAACTGCACTGGGCTCCAGTGGGCTTGGGCAGTGCTGGCTCCGGGGGCTGTAGGGGCCTTCGTAGGGGACCCCGAACTCCAACTTCAGCGCTCTCTGCTCGAGTCGTCAGCGCCAGCACCAGCCCGGTTCGTCCGCCCGAACCCCACTGGCGAAATTCAGCTCACCATAGTGATGCATGCATCCCACAGCCAAGAAGGGTGATTTTCATGATCTTCCTAATCCTGTTCATGCTGCCAGCCCTACTGTATCATCCCTCGAACCTGAAGACCATCCGGTCGGGTTTGGCATGCCACGGCCCAGACGCTGACACTGCAGCACCGACAAAGTAAAACGCACAAAGGACGAGGCGGGGTCGTGAGGCCAATCCGGGCGTCTGCAACCATCGTCCGAGAGGGTTTGAGGCTCGCCAGGACCCTAGAGTCTCACAGCTCCAGTGCGGCACAGAAGCATCATGAGCTCATCCTGTTGTTTCGTCTTCGCGGGCTGGACTCGAAGGCCAAGCCCAGCTATGCCCAGTCGGCTCTAACATCAAAACCTTCTCGCCCGTCAGTAGCTCCAACCATGCACGTCTCACTTCAAGCAGCAACTGAGTCTCAGCAAAAAACACAAAGCGAGACACCACCTCGGATCCTTCGCCCTGCCCTGGCGTCTGACAGAGTCCCGGGTTGTCTAAGAATGCCGTTTCCGCATCCCCGTCCGATTTCCGCTTTTGAGTCGCCCGTCTGCCGGCAGCCGTCGTAGCCCCATTTCCCGGTCTCTCGTGTTTGAGGATATCCCACCTGATGTAATTGGGACTCACTCTATCCAAAAGAAGCTGAATGGTTCACGTCATCTGGTCTGGCAGCCCAGGCAACCAGTGGCAATCACGGACAACAAACAAGGCCTCGCAGAACTGACTAGTCATCAAGAGTTTGCGAGCTTGGACAAGATCAGAGTGTTTTTTCCCCGCCACCCCACCACGGCCAAACCACTGCAAGAACGGCACACGGGCTCTTCTGGCGCCTCGTTCAAGAACATGAACCTGCGACTGAAACTGAAGCACCGGAGGGACAGCATCCGGGTCAGTGAATACTGTGTTGTGCGAAAGAGCGTCTCAAACTCGCGACGGTTTTGCGGTTCGGCTGCA
Source organism: Calonectria honghensis (assembly GCA_013403855.1). NCBI lineage: Eukaryota > Fungi > Ascomycota > Sordariomycetes > Hypocreales > Nectriaceae > Calonectria > Calonectria honghensis. The sequence continues at coordinate 744,248 of VTGB01000015.1, forward strand.
ACGAACTGACATGACAAAGCTGCTGCATTTGCTTCTGCAGGTTTTGCTTTTTGCCCGACAGATAGCATTCAAGGACCAGACAGGCCATACGTAGACCCTCAGCCATCCCGCCCTCTCCCGTTCTCGCCCTCCTTTTTTAATCCAATCAACCACCCCGCCATGTTTGTTCCCCTCAGCTCTGAGAAAAGAGATCGACGGAGATGGTGCGCCCTCAGCATCATGGTCGCGGCAGCCGTTGGAACGGCTAGTGCCTGAGTGCATCTAGTACCATGCCATCCACTCGCTAGTGTCCTCCTGTCCCTCCCCGTACCACCAATAGCCCTGGGCGGTCATCGCGGTCGTCGCGGAGGAGTTGAAATCGAGATCCGGATACTGGGTCCGTCACAGCAAAGTCTAAGGGTGTGGCACGACAATGACTACCCAAACCAAGCTCCCGAGAGTGCTTGTTTCAAATCTAGCGAAAGCGAGTCTCAATACAACGGCGATTATCTTTCATCAGCCTGGCTCGCGCGGGAGTGGGCTCCAGTGCAGGCCATGTAGGATTTCGCTACCACTGCGTCATGATATCCGGCGTAACATGCAGTTACTATCACTTATCACTGTCACAACGATGCTTCTGGGATCGGGAGAGGCGTCTGAAGTCGGCAAGCACCCCATCCCTGTGCCGTAGTCGTTGTCGACCGTTTGCTGCAGCTTCATGGGGGAGATCTGCCCATCCGCCACAGAGTCAGACCTCATTCCTCCCGCGCACATGTGTTAAGCCCCCTATTTCCCCGAGAGTTGGTGTTGTGTAGGCTATCGGCCCCTGATTTTCGCCTCTGTGTGTTGAGACGTTCTCCTATCTAAGGAAAAGAAACGAGAGCCTGACCAACCATTTTTGAATGCTTAGCCTCCCCGCATTGCATCCAAAACCCACGGTCGACGCCGCCAGCGCCAGTGAGTCTTGCGACAACACTGACACCTCTCCGCTCTCGGCCGCTACTGGCCAGAGCCTGTCGGTGCGCTCGTGTGCGTTTGCCACTACACATTGGCCCCAGCCCTGGTGCAAACAACGTCGCTGGTCCCTGCCCAGATGCACGCTTGCTGAGGCTCACGGACGAGTGATGTTTCCAAACCTATCGGCCAGCCACTGACCCTCTTAGAATTTCTTCTTTGTCTGCCGCCCTCTCAGCTCGGTAGGCCTGGATGACAGGACCCAAATAAACGCCATGTCCACCCACCTGATCAGACATCGCCGCGCCACAGACACCGCACCTGCAGGCCCCGAGTCGTGCATCGCGAGGGCTCATTTGCTCGCGTGGTTCAGGCTCCGGCCTCATTTTCGACTTTCTTTTTTCTCGCCTCGCCAAACGTCCATCCCATAAAAACTACGGCACGTGCGGCGCATGGTCCCCGTTTGATGTCGATCACTGCACTTTTTTCTGACCACAAGCGCTGTAGGGCTCCAGCGCTGGGACGTCGGTCGGCACTCATTCCACCTGAGTGGGCAAGGAAGAAAAAAAATAAGGCCTGAGCAGCGCAACGCCCAAGACACGGAGAAACAACCATTCAGCTTCGACTAGGAGATGGTCCAAGACAGAAAACTCACCTAAAGCGCGCCATGACGTGTCTTCCGCAGGCAATACTTGGTTGGTTCCTGACTCCGCAGCGGGATCGCAGTCCCCACGGCCGCGAAGCGATGCGAAGGCATTTCCAAGACGACATGACAGCATTGTGGTGCATAGTGGTAATCGCTATGCATGTTGACAGCGATATGCCCATGCAGGCAAGACGATCACAAGCTGCCCCTTTCACTCGGCAGACCGACCTGTCGTTTTTTACCATAATGGCCGTAAATCTCCCCACAACACATTGTCAGGGCATGTTCCGTCAAAGTACCATCCAGTTCAAGCCGGCTGCCCCTGATCATGCGGGCCTAGAGGCCAATTAGTCCACAAGTGGAAAATGGTTCAACCTATGCCAGGCCCACGAGAGAAAATTTGGGAAAATGGGCAAAATTATGACGAAGGATGTTATCCGGCCCCGCCCGCAGAGTTCTTTGTGCGATTTCTCATCCATGCCGCGCGTTCAAGAGAGCAAGAGGCGCCTAGGACCTGTCAGGGGCATCGTGTGGCCATGGTATGCAGCTGGATGGCTCTGGGCGCACAACATTTTTCTGCCAATCCCCCCCGCCACCAATATCGCTGAGTGTCACTCCCCAACTGTAATGTGCCACTGACAAACATCCCTTGTCTGTGGGCACCTCGCTAGCAACAAACGCCCGATCCTGGCTCTCGGGGCGACATTCTCAGCGGCCGAGCCTAGGAGTGCTGTCCGCTGATGCCTGTCAAGGTCCGCGTTCCCCCCCTTCACAGACTCTGTGTGATGGACTGTGGTAGACCAATCACAGTGCTGTTCCTGAGGCTATCCCGCATCTGGTCATGGCTCGCTGTGCCACTATTTTAGCTGCAGAAGGGAGGGGGATGATGAGGCGGAAGGGGGTGCCGGTAGCACCCTTGCCCTGTCTAGTTATCAAGGACCTGGCTGGGGAAAGAAGCAACAACCTAGAAGGAAAGGAAGGAATGGGTGGGTGAAGTGGGTGACATCGCGAAATCGGATCTACCAGCACCCACCCCGTCTGTCTGTTCTCCGATCATCGTTGTCCATGCTGCCCGGTAATCTGCTTGGTTTCTGCTGGTCAGACGCTGCCGCAGATAAATCTGCCGCAACCTCGATACTGGCTCCCGGCCTGAGGTTTGTCCACAGCGACGCCCATATTCTATTAATGTTTCTCCGTGGCACATCCCTTTCGGCTAGCAAGCCCACCGTCGTGGCGCCGAGGGCTATTAGGACGCTAGCCAGCGGTTCACAAGCGGTTGTCGTTCCCCGAGAGCTTTTTTTCTTTTTGCAAGGCTTATGCCTCGTGGGCTCCAGAGGATTTCCTGCTCCAGCAGCGTCCACAAAAAAATGCCTCTCTGTATTCGACCTTGACCTCGGACTTTGGTCTTGAATTCGCAGTTAAATCCTTTATGCTTCTGGGCTTGTCCTGCCGGTCAGGGCCCTGGTTTCCTGACCACCTCGCCGGGACCGTCTAACGGCTCGCCTCGCTCCCAACCGACATGGTGATGGGCGCTGCGCCCCTGTCAGCGATGGCACCTTGCCGGCCTGGAAGGCGAGTCTTGGAGCCTGAACGGAAGCCAGTAGTGGATGATTCCATTCGCCTTCTTGGCGGCCCAATCTCCAGGTTTCCCCAGTACAGTCCAGAACGCCGCGGTCCCGACTCAATGGTGGTTGCTCTCCCAAATCAACCTGGCCCATTGTCATGGCCAGCGCCGAGTCCGCCACATGGTCCGAGAGTCTGCTTGATGTCGCTCAGTCGCCATCCTTCGGCCCGCCGTTGCCTTAGCTAGACAGGTTGAAGATCAAGCCTCGTCACTTGGCATGATGGTCAGACTGGGCTGGGTCCGCCTCTCACGGCCACATTCTGTCAATGAGCGCACAATGACTGCTGAGCGGGTTCGTCTGTGCATTCGCTCGTATTTGACTTTCGTCACATCTCGTCACCAGCCCCGACACCTGGCAGCGTTTTTTCCCCGACAATTAAACTGAGCTCGGCCGATATTCACAACACGTCATCGATTTCGCTCGGTCTCTGAATTAACTGAATCTCTCTACCTTGTTTGCCATCCCCTTAGCAAACAGTTGGGATCGTCGTCCCGGCAAGCTGGCTCCCACCCCTCCCCTGCAAAGCACCAGCAGGGCTGCATGAGGACCAATCTCCGCTCCAGGCTCTGCTCACTCAGCCTCGTGATGCCTCTCCAACGGGTGCCCAATGCAGCTGGGAGCGGGATCTATCGAGCTTTATGCCAGTGCACTGTTCTTATCGTGTGGTGGTCACTGGCACGCAGCCAATCAAACTACCCTAAATTTGGTCGTGAGGCTACTGTCACTGGGTTCGGCACTATGGAAAGCCACCCGCTTGGTGTAATTTCTCTACCACCGCAGAGTTCACCACGAACCGTCGCATTGTGGGCAAACAGTTCGCTTGAGAGACAGGTGTCGCGCCGCAGGGCCAAGAGATTACGTCTTTCAAGCCCGTCGTAGTGTCATGCCATGATGCATGACGGGTTGTCTCTGCCTTGCCCTTTTTGGGGGAAGCAAATGGTTCGTCCATTTGCCTCGAGCCTAGCACAAGGAACCGCTCCCTTAGTAGAATTTCCAGAACAATCAAATCTTGCGAAGACTAATGAAGACGTGCATGTGTCAAGATAGAAACCACACGTGGAGATGGAATCATAAGCACCCTTTCTATCTGCAAGGGCGCGTTCGTCATCATTAGGTTATTTGGCGCTGCGCGACACACGAGATGGTCCCACATCCCCAGTTCGGGGACTGCCGTGATCGACCCCTACTAATATGGGAGGAATGGGATATGTCGATCCATGTGGTCGTTTTGGCCAGGTTTACTGCATTTATGTGGCCCAGAGTCAATTTCGTGCGACACTGGAAAGGAGTGAGAGGTACCGGGTAGGCGACCGATGAGAGGCACGGTAAACTCTCAGCTTCAACGCCAAAAATTAACTAACTAGTACGTTAGAAATCGGGCTGAATTTATTCCATTCTGATGCGGTTGGCTTATTTTGTCGCTTTTTAATGCTTCTTGTTTTTCGGCGCTAGTCTGTGTTATAACTTCCTCTGATTTATCAAGGAACCCATATGGTGCTGACTGCTCGCTTCGTAATACCTCGCTGCTTTCTACTTTTACCACCAAATTAACAGTCCAGGGTCCATATGCCCTGATTAATTGGTCTCTGGCACATTAGGGTTCACATTTATCCAGCCCTGTGTCCTGAGTTAGATAGGAATGAGGGTGTCTCCAGAACAATGTTAAATTCCAGCAAACTGAGACAAGAGAAAAAAAGTCGATCGGTCTCAAATACCCCTACTTTCTCTATTTTACATGGCATTGGCCGTCTGATTTTTGCTGATTTCCTCTCATCCTAAACGCTAGTGATTATCCTTCACGACGTTTACATTTGTTAGGCGAGGATGATCTCTCTCGGCTTAAACTTGGACAGTTCTGCCTCGCCCACCGAAAACAGATATATCAGCCCGGTCCTGTGGAAGATCCCAGGACTCTGCTCCTCTACGATAATTGCCCCCGGGTAACTGGTGCTCGACAGGAGCAACCAGCATTCCCGAACTCGCTCACGGTCCATATCCAACATGGCTTGGGCTATGGGCGTGTCTGCGTCTGACGTGAAATAAACGCGTCCCGCTTTATTCGCAGTCGTGGAGGGATGGCAGACGACAGGAATCATGATGGCTCTGATTTTTAGCGTTCCCTCGACCGTCACGGCTGTCATATCGTCCAGGCCAACGCTCACGTTGGCTTCGAGTATTTTCATATCGGAATCTCTAGAACTCTCGATATTCCGAGGGGTCTGAAAGCTGATGACGCCGTCGACGCTGGCCCAGCTCCAGGTGGGCGCTCTTGACTTGGGCGGCCACGTCAAGTTGGCCAGCTCAACTATCCCTGTTGCCTTCATCATGGGTTTCCGACCCACGTCCTTTGCGCCCCAGAATAGTGATTTTGCCAAGTCATCCGTCCAGTGGCCCGCGGCGTACTGGCCTCCGAACCCTGCGGAGCGAAATTGGTCGGCGGCTCCGGCAATGGCCGAGAGCTTGTCGGTGCCGTAGGTGAGGCCCCTGCAGGTAAACTCCTCGACGATGCGGTACCAGAGATCGAACCTGGCCTGGGGCGACGAGACAAACTTTCTGCGGATCTCGGCAAACTGCTGGGTCGGGCTCTGGTAAGTTCGTATGCTGGACAAGTCCGAGTTGCCGGGGCTGTTGCCGCCGGCCTCCCGGGCGGTGATTGTCCGGCATTCCCAGAACATCTGGTCGTTGCTGAAATGGAGAAGCGCCCGCGAGAGCAGCCTCTCCTGCATGCACCAGCCCCGCGTGTTGAGGACGCAGTCATCGATGGTTTCGATGAACTTGGGGAGGTGTTTTCGTACGGAGAAATCCGAGTTGATGATGCGCTCCCTGGTGCTTCGCGGCTTGAGAAACCCGTCAGTGCTCTTGCTCGCGTGCAGAGGAGAGATTGTCACGATGGCGTCGCGGTATACATTAGCCATCTTGGCCGCTTCCACTTTCCAATCTTCTGCCGAGTCCTGTATGATGCAGAGGGCGTCGATCCAGACGTACCGTAGCCCTAGCTCTCGCGTGACGCGGACCGTGTCCTGAAAGTTCTGAGGGAGGTCTTCCATCGGGAGCTGCTTCTGATACTCGTCAATGTTGGAAGCAAGCGTCCTACAGGGGATCTCTCCGCCCCAGCAATGCGTCAGCGCGACGTAGGGTTTCTTCTCATCCGTGGTGATGAGGAGTTTGGGCACATCTTGAGAGCCGACACCGACATCAATAACCCTAGTTGGAAGGCCGGATGCGACTGCTTCGCACTCGTTGTGGTTTTCCTTGCAGTTATTGAGCCAGAATCGAGCAGTATCAAAAGCATCCTTGGACAGGGAGTTGTCAGGGATGGCTCGCTCAAAGTCTCGCTCTACCCATTTTCTGTCAGGAGGATGACTGTCGGAGGACACATCCGTGTTGTACGGTCGACGACGACCGAACTTGAACATGTGCTGGGGCAGCCCGTAGGGATACGTGAGGGAGGTCCGCTCCTGGGCCGAGAAGGTGGCCACGAAGTTGCCTACGCCAGTCCATTTGCCCGAGTCAACGGGGAAGAACATCAGAGGCTGCTCGCCGTTCGGCCCATCGGCGTATTCCTTGGCGATCACGTCACACAACGGACACGTGCTTGCGCTCGCACGAAGGTCCTCGATGGTTTTGTGATGGAAAAAGCCGTAGCCCCAGCTGTCGTCCCATCTCGCATTGAGGACGTTATTAGTCCACGCCTCGCTGGGAGCTGCATCCTTGGGTGGTCGAAGGCCCGAATCCGAAAACTCGACCACGAACTGTTGGCATAGCTCGCATAGCGCGACTGGTGGAATAGTTTCCTCCATACTTCTAAGATGAATCAGATCAGTGTCGATGTTATGTTTTGGGGTGACCATTCAGGTTACGGGCGCAAGAATTTGGGATGACGGTCAAGCGACCCAATATTATCACGAGTGCAGTTCGGCCCAGTTTAGTGGATTTCAGCCTAGCGTCGTGCATCTGACTACGTGTGAAACTTGGTCAGATTTCAAAGAATCAATAAAAAAACACCGATTGGGGAAATATCGAATTGCCAAAACTCTGCTTTGCATAAAAGTAGCGTGGGATAATGTTTCAATGAATGTGACGGTTGATGCAGGAATGACGCAGGAACCACGGTGATGAAGAGAGCTTGGCCAAAGGGGCCAGTCGGGAGTGCAGATATATTGCGACAACACTCAGGCTCAAGCTTATCTAAACACAAAGATCGACGACAGTTGCCCAATCAGAATGCAGCTACAGCCTATTGAGGTGATGGTCAGAGGTTGATTTCGCCGAGAGGCTGAGTGGTTTATCAAGGCGAAAAAGAACTGGGCAAAAGGTCCGACCTTTTCGGCGGCGATGTAGGCACAGCGGCAATCCAGGTTGGCAAAAGTGCGCACCACAGCCTGTTGTTGATGTGCGTATCTGGGTATTTGGTGAGACGGGAACCGGGATGTGCTGAAGATAGCACTGTTCCCGGGCCATGGTTTCAGATTGTGACCTCACTTTCTTGTTGAGCCAAGCACGGCTGGCGGGCTTTGGGAAGCTGAGGACTCGAATCATTCTATATCTCTACATCTAGGTAATGAAATGGAACGTGCAGAACCAAACGCGGTGCTTTCATTGCCAATCCTAGCTGAAAAAATAGGAACTGGCATTTTTCTCCTTTTACGTCTCCTGAATATTGACACTATTGCCATCCTATTGGGTTCGGCGTCCCGTGGGCGTCCGTGGGTGGTTACTGGACGTCACAGGGTGACCCGTAGATATCACATGTATACCAAGCAATAGTCACAGCTATTGGATAGAGCAGGATACCCGCGCCATCTGATCGGACTTTGGCACGTGAAGCCAAGGGGTTCCAAAGGCAACCGACAGCCTGGTTACCCCCTGCAACGAGGCTGTATTGGCTGTTGGGGATTGTGACGATGGAACAGTGACAATAGGATGGGATATTGCCCGGATGATCTGCGAAGCTCGACAAAAGTTCCCGCGGCGTGGGTAACCCCGTTTAGAAATACACAGGCACGGGCTGTTGCTGTGATTAAGAATATCCTCCTGTTTTTATATAAACTAACCTTGCATTCTTTTCATCCCCCCTTTGAAACTTTTTACATGAAAAAAAAACCCACCCTCATTTAATATTTTTATCCCATTACATACAAACCGCAGAAAAAAGATGCCCCTCCCAGCCTTGTCGAATGGGCGCAAGCCCTTCGGCCCCGGCGCCGACTGCACGCTCGATCTCTGCCCGCTCGAGGCCAGCATCCTGCGTCACAGGCCGAGCGTCCCCGCCAACGCCATCTTCCTGTCCGCGTTTGCAGTCTCCATGGCAGTGCACGTGTGGCAGGGCTGGCGGAGGAGGACGTGGGGCTTCACGGCTTGCGTGGTTGCCGGGTGCTTGTTGGAGATTGCGGGATACGCTGGGCGCTTGAAGCTTTCTGACAATCCGTTTCACTTCGCGGCTTTTTTGATACAGATTAGTACGTGATCCTTGCAGAGTTGATAAAAAGCAGCGTGTAACGGGGTGAGAGACTCGGTTTGTTAACATGTGGGGTAGTTTGCCTTACAATCGCTCCCGCGGGCATCTGCTCGGCCATCTACGACCTCCTTTCGCAAGTGTATGTTCATCACACGGATGCCATGTGAAACTACGCTACTAACGCATATGAATCTGTAGAATAAGCCTAATAGACCCGTCCATATCCCGCGTCGGCCCCGTCTTTCTCTTCTGGTTCGCCATGATTAGCGATGCCATTTCGCTCGTTCTGCAAGCCGCCGGTGGCGGCATCTCCTGCGTCGGCATTACAGAGCACGACGTCAAATTGGGAGAGAAGATATCCATTGCTGGGTTGGTCTTCCAAGTCTTCACCCTGCTTGTATTTCTCGCCGTCTTTGCGGACTTTGTTCTCAAGGTTCGCTACTCGACAAGCCGGTTCTGGCTTGACAGGAACATGACCGTCTTTCTCGCGCTCCTTTTTGGTTCCATGTTTTTTATCCTCATACGATGCGTTTACCGTATTGTAGAGCTCTACAAGGGCTACTTTGACCCGTTATTTCGCGATGAGGCCTTGTATATCGCCCTTGAATCATGGTATGTCGCATTGGGCTTCTCCATTTTCCTCATGTGTGGGTCGCTAACGTGTCACAGCATGATGTGCATTGCTGTCATTCTACTAAACTTTGGTCATCCTGGAATGATTTTTAGCAATCCGCAGATGCTTGACTTTGAGAGTTCAGAGACCCTCCCTCGGTACATTACCAAAGACACTCCCTCCACTGACAGTTCCACGCACGGCGAAGTCAAAGTCTTAGATCAAAAAGACATTTCCTAGTATTCTATCTTTCATCTTTCCTTTTTAATCGTTTGCTTTAGTCCCCTTTTGGCGGCAGGGTCCCCCATGAGACATCTGATGCCGGAAGGAAGGGAATCAACTGCAACGGCTGGACCGGGCAGTCATGGCGGTATATTGTATTTAAGGCATGCAATGCATTGGCGTTGAGGGGATAAACTATAAAATCGCGACTGAATTTACAGAAAAAAGAGATATATTGACCAACTGTCCTTGTTGTAAAATCCTTTCGCCCTGGCCTGCAGTATAGGTCACTTGATGCTCCTGCAATGCATCTACGGCCAGGCATTAGAGGTATTATCCTCAATATTATAAATCTTCGCCTATTGTAGCTCAGTACACAAGGGATTGCCTTGTTTATTGTTCGGATTCATGCTCTGCATTGATATTCACTACTGCCCCAATAGAAATACACTCAGTAATATCACCTTTCCACATACAACCAGGAGCATCTTTTTAGCACTCTACGACGAAACCTAGCCCAGAGGTGGTTCAAAGACGTAGCATTTTTTGGTATTCACAATTTTGCCTCTCTATGCGTAAATTATTTGACACGTTTCTCATTCAGGGAATCTTTTTCCTTTTTGCCCAAGTAAGCCGCCCCCCCCTTTGCGAAAATTCTATACAAACGGGAATCGCAACTACCAATTTACTCGCGGGCAAACAGACCAGCCATGCCCATGCCGGTGCCGACGCACATGCTCACGACACCGAGGTCGCCGCCGGTGCGGCCCAGACCGTGCAGCAAGGTGCTGGTCAGGCGGGCACCGGTGGCGCCCAGAGGGTGACCGAGGGCGATGGCGCCGCCGTCGGGGTTCACGCGGCCCTCGGCCAGGGCGCCCTCGAGGTCGAGGGCGCGGACGCAGTGCAGGGCCTGGCTGGCAAAGGCCTCGTTGATCTCCCAGCGGCTGATGTCGGCGTTGGTCAGGCCGTGCTGGCCGAGGAGCTTGGGGATGGCGATGGCGGGGCCGACGCCCATCTCGTCGGGGTCGCAGCCGACCGTGACGGCGGACACGAACTTGCCGATGATGCGGTCGCCGAGGCCGAGGGCGGTCGCGGTGCTGCGGCGCATGAGGAGCGTGGCGGCCGCGCCGTCCGAGACCTGGCTCGAGTTGCCGGCGGTCGAAGCGCCGTCGGGCTTGAAGGCGGGCTTGAGCGAGCCCAGCTTCTCGGCCGTCACGCCCTCGCGGATGCCGTCGTCGGCCGTGATGGTGACCGTCTTCTCGTCGCCCACCGCGTTGCCCTTCTTGTCCACCTCCTGGAAGCGGGTGGTGACGGGCACCGTCTCGGCGTCGAAGAAGCCCTGCGAGCGGGCGCGGGCCGCCCTGGCGTGCGACTCGGCGGCAAGGGCGTCCTGGTCGGCGCGGGAGACGCCGTAGCGCTCGGCGACGTTCTCAGACGTCAGGCCCATGGGCATGATGCAGTCGCGGGCGTGGTGGTTGGGCGACTCCTTGAGTTCGGGCCACAGGTCCACGGGGATGGCGCGGGAGCCGTAGTTGCGCGTCATGCTCTCCATGCCCGCACCAATGCCGGCGTCAATGGTGCCGACCTGGATCTGGGCAGCAACGTTGGCAATGGCCTGCAGCGATGACGAGCAGGCCCGGTTGACGGTGTAGAAGGACGTCGAGTTGGGGTAGCCGACGTGGTTCATGGCCATGCGGCCGGCCTTGGAGCCGCCCAGCTCCGAGAGGACAACACCGACGGCGACATCCTGAATGACGGCCGGGTCAAGGTTGGGGTGGGCTTCGATCGTGGCCTTGAGCACCGTGGCGAGCAGCTCCTCGGGGAAGGCGTCCTTGAGGCCGCCCTTGTAAGAGCGGGTGATGGGGGTTCGGAGCGAGGAGAGGATCACAGTGTCGGTGGGAGCCTTGGCGAGGACGGCCGAGAGGCCCTTGGGGAATGCGGGAGGCATGGTTGTGAGCGGGAGCGAGATCGGTGGTGAGGTCAAGATGTTCCCGGATCCAACTCGGGAATTTCGGGATTGACGTCGGCAAGGCTCAACGGCGACAGATCAGCAATGCGCAGCAACAATGCAGCCAAAAGCCACCAGAAGTCAATTGAGCAAGGAAGAGGTCACAAAGAAGGGAGAAAAAGGAATTCAAAGAGTTGACAATGCAAGAGAAAGTAAAGGTGCTGGGCCGGCTAATCAATCATCCCTCTAATGTACTTATCCGCACCCGCTTCCTTCTCTCCCCGGTTCCCGATGCCGACCTCGAGCGGGTGGGGGGTGGCCACTTGCCTTCCGCCATCCCCCACCCCGGCTCCAGGTCTCGGCTGTTGGCATGTGGCTTGAATGCGTGGCTGCCATGTCAGGTCCCGTCCAGTGTGAGGCGGTGCACGTTACCCCACCAGCCTACCCCACGTGCTACCTACTCGAGTTGGTGGGGAAGGGATGCAACGGTTCGCTTGATCCTTCGCCAGACGCAAGTTACACAAGGACAGAAACTGGTTGAAAAGGACAGGTCAGTTTTACTTATATATTCTTCTATGTACTTGTTTGTGGGTCAAACTAGATGGCACGCTAAATCTGCCTGTCATCCCATCTCTCGTGGTATATATGTATCGAGAAAGCTTGCTGTGATTTTCCAAGCCCTAACCGGGTGCGTCTTCCAACCTGCACCTCCCGCCGTGGTATCTATGCGTGTCCAACTTTGTTGTTACATCCGGGCTTGATATTTTTTTTCAATCTACTGGCTGTACTGGATTCCCAGTCCAACACTTCTCCTTCGATCATCAATCAGTGGCCCTCCCACGCGCATCCTTTTGGCTGGGCTTCCGTGCTCTCGCCGTGACTCCTCGCTTTGGTCATGGCTTCCGCTAAACTTGCGTTTATCATCCCCCTTGTAATTGGATAAAATTTTTGTCTGCAGCCGGGCAGATCTTTCTATAGGAGAGTTGGTTTCTCCTGAGCCAGCCGAACTAGCCACATCGAAGCTCTGCCGCGGATCCCGCCGCAGCATCTCAGTTGCGGCCTGGCTAGCCTGGCTGTCGAAAACCTCCTCATCATCTTCCTCTCGGGACCGACGTTCGCCCTGTGGTGCTTTGGATGCCTGCGATGCGAGCGAGGCGGCCGCAACCGACTGCATCGCCTGCCGAGCCAACTCCTCATTGTCTTCGACTGAAATAGTGCTCTCGCGGCTCTGTCGTCGGCGCTCCGATTTCGCGACTGGTGTGGTCGGCACGTATTGTCGCTGGGAATACCTCTGTGGTTCTGTTTGCGGCACCAAATCCACCGAAGGGAGAAGAACACTGTGCTCGCCGCGGGGGCGGCTCATGGGTGTGACTGGCAATGATGACATGGATTGGGCATTGCGCTGATGCCTCCTGGCCTTTTGCGGCGGGGGTCGGTATGAGGGGAGGGGAGTCGATGGTGCGCTGTTGTTGTCCTGGCTCATGGCCTGGAGAAGAGCCGAGAGACCATGTTCGCCCTCGCGGGCTTCGCGGGCGGAGGACCTTGGGGTCTGTCGGGGTGTGGAGCGGTTAGGCTGGGGCGTCGATGCCGCCTGAGTATGGTGTTTGGGAGTGAGGGCACCGTGGAAAATGCCACCAGGGCTGCACATGCTGTGCAGATGCTCTCGGTTCTCGCGAATACGGTTCAGCAGCATGTCCCTCTCCTCAGTCAACCCAATCGTCTCCTCCTCTTTCTGCTGAATCACCTTCTTGGCCACCTTGACTCGTCGCTGCAGCGTCTCCGTCTCCTCAACTGCTGCCTCGTACCACATTTTCATCTGCAAGTACTTCGCCTGGGTCGACTCGGACGACGTGCTCAACTCACGCTTCGCTTGACGGGTGTGCTCGGCGGTCCTCAGGGCGTCTACCTCGCGGCGAATCATGTCATGCTCCACGGCGGCCCGCTTCTGGTCCTCGTCGGCCTGGAGGCTCAGCAGGTTGTACTGCAGCTTGTGGTGAGCAGTCTCCATCTTCAGCTTCTGGTTCTCCACGATGCAGCTTTGCAGCATGGCGCGGAGCTCGTCCGCAGAGGCTTCCAAAACTTGCTGGGGCGCGGGGGGGACATAGTCGGTGGAGAGCTGGCGCTCTCGAAGGTTGTTGAGGATGGTCGCAGGAGGGGAGAAGAGGGTCGACTGCTGCGAGTTGGAGTAGGTGCGCTTGGTGTGTCCATTCTGGGCCTGGTTGACCTGGGTCGAAGGAGGAGGGGTAAGGGAAGAGGGGATCACGGTGACAGCGGGCCGATCATCGTTCATCTCCGTCTTGAACGACTCGTTGGGGTCGATGGGCGATTGCGGAATCTCGGTGGAGGGAAGAGTCACCTGAGACAGGTCTTGCGAGGCCAGATCGAACGGGGTAGAGGGCTGCGGGATAGGACTAGCAACATGGTTATGGCTCATCATGGCGTCGAGCTGATGTTGCTGCATCGTGGTGGCCTCTGTGTCGGGAGTCATGGTGAATTGGCGACTGGCTGGAGGGACAGGACGGGATGGGAGGGGGGGGAGGCTGGGGAAATTCGAGGGTAAAAGGAATGGCGGGTGCGACGCTGCACCTTGGGTTCGAACGGGCACGAGCTGGCGGCGGCGACGACGACAGCACCAGCAGCGTGCGGGATTAAAGCAAAAGAATTTCCCCCAAGATGCCCCGGAGCCCAATATCCGTGTTGTTTTGTTTTGCTTCGTGTCGTCAGTCGTCGTGTTGCGAAAAAATCGCCGCCCAAAGTCGCGTGCGATGGGTCCCTGACGTCGTCGTGGCTGGGCGGAATTGGTCAGGCCTGCACTGCACACACACAACGCGCGCGCTCCTAGCACGGTGCAGACATGTGCAACGCAAAAGCAACAATAAATAAACAACAACAACGCTGGCGCAGCAGCTGGGGCGAGCAAACGAAACCTCGTAAATGATTCCTTTTTTTCGCAGCGAAACGGCGGGGGGGAGGGGAATGGCTGTGTAATCTCGAAACGCTTGCAGTCTCCAGCCTCAGGCTTTCCCAAAAGGGGCGTCTCAATGGTCACCGTTCGTTCCTGGTGGTGGGAGGGGAGGGGGAACGAGGCACCTGCGACCTCCCAGGCGGCCCAGGAATGTGAGTTTTTCCGCTGGGGTGCGTGTGTGCCGCACGTTGCTGGGCAGTGAGGAAACAACAAGGGTTGAGGGCGCCAGCCAATGGCGACCCGTGGGACTCGCGAACCAGGCTTGTTTCGCGGCCGCCGCTAGGCCCTACGCAGGTGCGAGGTCAAGATGCGAGTGCTCGGTGAACCCGGTGTAAGGGCAGCTTCACCGACGACCTCTGCATTCCTTAACCGCTTGAAACCAGCCATATCCCTCCCCAACCCACCACCCGAAAATATGCATGCATGTTGTGCATTGTATTGTTTTGTTGTTGTTGTTTTTGCATTTTTCCCCTGCGCGACGCGACAGACGCCCCCCTCTCCTGGCTAGCTGACTGGTTGCTTTTTCCCCCCAAGACCAGATCTAAGACATAAGCTCTGCGTGCCACCGGGCTAAGCGGCGCCTTGGCTGTAACACGCGCAGATGTGGAGAGCATCAATGTACTCTGCGGTAACTGTTAAGCGACTCGAGTCTAGAATCAGCTCTGCGCTGCGCTTGATGCCTTCGCCTCGCCACATAGAAAGCCATGGCCCATTGCAATTTAAAGAGTGAAATAAAGACCAAAATAAAGAACAAGCCTGTTGTGTTGGTATTAAACAATAAATGATAGTTTGCACTATTCGACCTGCGGTAGTGCACTGTGAGCTGGATCCCGTCCTCTTGGGTCACAGCTGTAGTAAAGAGTATTATGCGTACTCGTACTCGTCATCTCTGCATCTTATTATAGCCCACCATTGATTGACACCGTCACATCCCCCACCGCCATCCTTGCCGCCCTCTCGTCCGCAAGCGCTGCCATCCCTTCCCTCCGCTTCTCACTTCTCGTCCTTGCGCTGCTCCTCGTCCCTGCGCTGCTTCTCGTCCTTGCGTTGCTGCTCCCGGCCCCTGAGGCGCCTAGTCAGCCCTCGATAGCCCTTCCTCGCCACGAGCACGGGCAGGATCAGGGGCCACAGCACCACCACCGCCACCCACCAGGCGCCCACCGCGGCCTTGTTCCAGAGCGAGCCTGGCGAGTCGAGATACCACTCCGGCACCCACCGCCCCGCTCGCCCGCGCCCGTTGATGTACAGGATGCTGATGATGCCGAAGAAGACCCAGCCAAACACAGACACCAGTATGAGCACCTTGACAATCGTCGTTTGGCTTGGCGACGCGCTCTTGTAGTCTTGGTCGGTACGCGGGTATACAGGTAGCGACACCATTTTCGCTGGCCAAGGGGATTCGGTGGGATGCTTCCCCCCCCCCTTTTGATAAAAAGGTCGTAGGTCTTGGATTGTCTGTCTGTAGTATGATGTCGATATCGATTCTTTCTGTTTGAGTCCGTATTGTAGTCTGTCGTGTACAAGCTGAAAAAAAGTGACGATCTGGTCTAGTCTCGTTATGTTGGCTTCTCGAATGATGGTTTTAGAGACTGTTCGCACTCGCACCGACTTTGCAAACGCTTACTCGTTCCTTTTATGAAATGTAAAGATGAAAGCCTCCTGCCTTGACCCTCCAGGTTGCCAGCTCGTGCTTTCCCTGTGCAAAGCTGAAAACCAGGCCGTGCCTTGATAGTTTACTGAGGACGGACGTCAAGCAGTATCATGCAGGGTCAGCGCAAAAAAGGGGCCGTATATTAATGTGATTCGCTGAGTCTACCTGAGACAGAATAGATGGCCATTCCGCAGTGTACTCTGGGAGGGTCTCCACACCCAATCACGAGCAATCATGGATGAAGATATCGCGTGAAGCGCCAAAGTTAGACAGGCCCAGCAAGTTGGGCAAATAAAATAGTCGCTCGTTTTCGGGAGCAACCGTCTTCACTGAATACGAGCGTTAGACATTTTCTGCATACGAGGAGCACAGATGGGAACCAAGTGTTGAAGCCCACGAAATGTATTAACAAATAGTAATATGTGGTTGTGAAGATAGAACGACAAGTACGAATGGGATATTTACCAAAAAAAACCAAACGCCCATGCGGAGCTGAAGAATGCGCTCCAACTCTCTGCCTTTGCCCCATACGAAAGTGTTTTGTTTTCCCCCCAAATCAAGTCAAACGCCCAGTTTTCCCCTTAGTCTATTTCGGCATCACCATTCTCCTCCTTCCACGCGGCCATCTCTGCGACGGGCACGCGTCCGCGGAGCCATCTCAACGTCGCATCTGTTCCACGTTCCAGCACGTTGTACCGGGGAATCCTGAATCGATTACCCATTACATCAAAGTTCTTGAGACCCTCCGGGCCACCCAGCAATCCGATCCGGGGGTTCAGGTGGGCAATGTCGTTGCTGCTCACATCAACAATTTTCAACCCCTTGATCATCTCCGGCTCGAGATCCACAATGTGGTTGTTAGCCACCAAGAGGACGTTGAGATTAGGGAACGCTTCCTTGAGGTCCAGCGTAAGGGCATTCAATCGGTTCATTGACACATCCAACTTCTCCAGCTTCGGTGCGTGCATGAACTTGGTCAGTGCTCCCAAGCCAGTGATGTGGTTAGACGCCAAATTTAATTCTTTAAGCGCGGGTAACTCGAGGTCCTCGGCCAAGTACGTCTCTCCAACAAGTCGGTTGTGTGCAAGCGACATGGTTGTGAGGGTTTCCGCAAAAAAGCTCAACGAGTTTGGAAATGTTGCAAACAAGTTGTGGTGGATGTGCACCTCCCGGATCTTGTGGTCCGCGGCAACCTTGGAGCACACCACAGGATGCAGCGAGGACGACTCAGTTCGGGATCGGTCCAGAATACCACCCGTCTTGACAGGCCAGGTCTGGTTGGTCAAGGTGTGAGAGCGTGATCGAAGACTGGAGACTGTTTGCGAGCGAGAACGAGAGGGGCTCTGGGGAGGAGTGGCAAAATCGTCATCAGATCGGCTATCATCCTCCACAGGTCGAATTTCTCCAGTGGAATCAGCAGTCGATAGCGGTGGCCGCCCCTTCTTCTCAGTAGCCTTAGCATCGGCAAGCACTTCCATGATGCCAATCTGCGCAACTGGTTCTTGGTACGGAGGCGGAGGCTCCAGCCTCAAAGCCAAGACTTCTTTGAGCTCATCAGTCGTAATTGACAAGAACTTCTTGTCACGTAGAGGGTTGCCGCTGAGGCGGATCATAGTCAAGTTCTCCATTCTGGAAACCTCAGGAGGCACCACACGGATATCGTTGCTTGAGAAATCGGCATGTCGAAGTTTCTCAAGACCGAAAAAGCTGTTGGGGATGCTGGAAATCGCATTTTCATCCACCGTAAGCGTCAGAAGGCTTGTCCATGAAGTCATGTCAGGAAGTCCCTGAAGCTTGTTCATCGAAAGCGAAAGAGAGTGCACATTTGGCAGCTTGATGCCAGAACCAAGCGGCACAAGTCGTGTCAGCTTGTTTGCCGAAGCATCCAAATTCTGGAGCTGAGGCAAACTCTCAATGTCCTCATCAATCAGGGTGCCGGACAGCTTGTTCTTGCGCACATTCAGCTCAGTCAACGGCAACATCGCAAGAGCATCAAAGGGCAGCGATTCAAAGCTGTTCTCGCTCAGGTTGAGAATGCGTAGGTGTGTCATGGTATCCACATCTCGCGGCAGCGCAGAAATGTTATTTCCGTGCAAATCCAAGATTTCGAGATCAGTCAGGTTGGCGAGGTTGGAGTTGAGGGGCCCATAAAAGAGGTTGTTGGCAAGCTTGAGGTCTCGAAGCGAGCCAATCTGAGCAATTGTGTCCAGGCTGTTGTTGGTGAGACGGTTCGACGACTATATGATGTTAGTATATATGTGTTAAGAGGCAGTAAGATGTTACCCACCAGGTTCAACGATGTCATAAAGTTGAGCCGTCGCAGACCAAGCGGCACTCCAACCAACAGGTTACCGTGCAAATCGAGAGTCTCGAGACCACCAAAGATGTTCCCACGGCTCTGTTCTTCATCATCATATGACTCAGGCTTCGTATCAGGAAAGATGAAGTCATCCAAATTCTCCAGCTCATTATCAGCAGCGACGAAGCGAGTCAGATCAACACTCTCGGCCCAGCTGCCATCATATGTGCCCATAGTCTCTGTGTCATACATTTTCATAACTTCCATAGGAATTTCCTTAAGGTCCAGAGCCGCAATGTTCAAGCGGCCCGATGTTCGCGCAGCGTTGATGCGTTGAAGAAGCACCTTCTTCTTGGGGCTCTCCCCTCTGCGCTGGCCAAACGGGTCATCATGGCTCACGCCAAAGTCAAACCCATCATCTGCGGGTATGATTGGGGTTTCTTGGTCTGGTGGACCCTGGGTAGATTGCTGGAGCTCGGCTTTTCTCGCAGCCCTTGCTTGGGCAATCTGCTCGCGGAGGGCCGCAGAAGTCTTGCGCTGAGGCGGGTCTGAGAGGGTGGGCGCCGACAAATTGTTCGAGGCCTTCTTTGAAGGCTTGGGCAGCGGCGCAATTGAGCCGTCCCAGCCACTTGATGGACTTCCCGGCTCATCCTGTGCGGCAGACCTGTTGATGGCGGGTAGTGACGGTTTCTTGAAAAGACCGTTTGTGGATCCCTTAGCCTTGGATGACCGGTTCGCCACAGTTTTAGAGCCGGCCCGAGGAGGACCCATCGAATATTTTACAGGGCTCATACTTCGCCCGTCATCAAGGGGAGGCAGTTTGGTGGCGGACGCAGCCAAATTGTTTCGAGAGCTAGGTGGGCGACCGGTTGGTGTGGTAGAACCGTACATGCCCGAGGTCCTGCGCTGAGGCGTTCCCTTGATGGTGGTCAAAGGAGGCTTGTATGAGATGGTCGACGTTCGGAAGCTAGAGAATCCCATGTCCTGGGGGCCAGAGCTGGACCCAGGCCGGCTTCCGGCGAGAGACATGCGCACAGAGCCATCAGACGTATAGCTCGAGCCAGGACGAGAGCTGGCGCTATCAGCCCTTGACCTGGGTCGGCTAGAGGTGCGGGAGCTTGGTCGGCCATTGTCAAAGAACGACGACGACATCTTTTTTCCCATGGCCGGAGACGATGGGAGCTGCGCCAGCGTCTCCATGGTCCGCTCCGAGAGGGATGGGCGCGCCTTGCTAGAACGCGGCTTGAAATCAAAGGAGCCATTGTCTTCAGGGGATGATGATGTTGGATGAGGGAGATCCACAATATCATACAGCGGAGCAGCTTCTTGGAATGGTGATCTGGCAAAACTTTCAGAGGGCCTTCGTGTTAGGGTCACACGCCTCTTGAAAATATAGCCATCAGATTCCTGGGCAAGTGCCTCTCCAGGAGGGTCATAGGGAGGTGTTGTTGAGTGCTCCTCAATAATATGAGTAGTGTTGCGGTCTGGCGTGGAGGGAGCACGGGCGAGGCTGGGGCGCGGCGAGTGCAGCTGGGACGGCGGTCTCGAGGCCAGTGACGTGCGCCTTGACAGCTGCTCCCGAGATGCAGTCGATCGAAGCTTGGGGCTCTGTAGGTCCCCAGCTCCGCAGATGCTGTTGCGAAGCTGGTTGTGCGACAGCGAGGGCCGCAACCTCGGGTTCCGCAGTTCTCCGCCGAGGCTCTCTCTGGACGGCTGCGAGCGGAGCGTGGCGGTCGAGGGCGGTCGTGATGTGTTGATCGAGGTCGGTACGGGCTTGGGAATGCCAGAGGCGGGCCGGGGCAGCTTGGAGAGACGCGGGATGGCGCTCATGCGCTTCTGCTGGGTGCTAGTCTCCTCCATGGTGTCGCAGGGACAAGCAGTGTCACACTACAGACGTTCGCTGAGCGGGATGCAAAGTCGCCGGGTCTTATTGAGGGTTATATCGTATATCAGAACAAACCCTGTTGTGCTGAGCTGAGGTGCACGGATTCCCGCGAGGGGGGGGAGGAAAGTGTGAATTGGCGGTTTGTTTAGTTGGCGTGGAGGGGCGACGGCCGCTGTCCGGCGCGATGTCTTAGCGTTGGCGGGTGGACCAGTACACCAACTCCAAGGCGACGGGAGCGAATCAGCTAGTCCCGCGTCGGAAAGCCACTGGAGCTTGAGTTGCAGATAGATGGTGACGGGAGGAATGGAGGAAAGCGTATATTGGGAGGAGCAGAAAAGTATGTTTGACGTGTTGATAGAGCGGATTCCCCCTTTGCTAAAAGAGAGCTAAGTTAGCAGCAGCAGCAACAAGATGCCACGGGCAAAGGACACAAAGGCCCCAAGACAAAGGCTTGTTAATTACGTCTGCTTGCCACCAGCGGCACCCCCCTGGCCGCCCATTTTCTTCACCAGAGCCCACCTCCCGAGACGGTTCCCACATGAAAAACAGGGATCACGTGGGGTCAGCCAGCAGCCAGACAGCGCTGCAGGACCGGGGTTCGGTGACCACAGCGAGGGGTCTCAGGGCTGTTGGTGGGCCGTGGCGCGCCTCAGCAACCACTCCAGAAGCAACGCCGCAGCCCTAGCGCTCTCTGGCCTGTCTCTGGCCCTGGCCCCCCCCCTTCCTGGCTCTGGCTCTAGAGCACGCAGTAGCACGCCGGCCTTGCCTCTGCTAGGGGCACGGAGAGGCCCTCAGTTCCCGGGTGCCGGAGCCTCCAATTGGGACGAACCCCTGGTCATCTCACTTGTATCCCTGGGGAGGCGTTGGTGGTTTGACGCGAGAGCTGGAGTATTTACGGCTCCGTCGGGGGGGCTTGATTGGCCCAGGGCGCCCGCTCGGCTTTGCTCCTGACTCTGCTCGGGGATAGGATCTTCTCAGGGGTCACTTATGAAGCCGATGATCTTTAATCTTGTCCAACGTCGAACTAGGACTCGCTTCTCGTGTCTCTCTTGCCCTCATTTAACAAGCGTCCTCTCCAGAAAATGGACTGACACGCCGATGCCCCTTAACCCTTGATCCCGGTCCAGCACGACTGAATGGTTACATTCTTCATCCCCGGGTGAGTGTGCGTCCCACCTGTCAAAGCACAGAATTTGAAACCCGTCTTGAGGCCGGGGTCGACTCTCGCTGTGCGTCAACACATGCCCGTCAACACATGCACGGCAGGGAAAAAGAGACCAGCCTGAATGCGACATTTGCCGGCAATCAAGCTTGATAACAAGATTACCAATACCTGCCTGCAGCATGCACCTAGCCAAGCTGATACAGATGCAAGATCTCCCCAACCCAACAAACAAAATCTCCACCAATGTCGCGTCAATCCCCGCCATGCCAAATGACGACCCAATATCTAAGCGAGCAGGTAGGTTGATGAGCACAGATAAACAATTTATCTCGACAGCCATTGAGAGCGAGGACGAGAAAAAATCTACAATTTTCCTGAAACCCTTCTCCCGCAGCATCGTCCCATCAACTCGTCTCAACCCCCTCTCTGCAACTCATCCATGTCCTGTTTCACACCCATACGTGACTGGCCTTTCGAACAAACTTGGCCACATGGCTGCATGGTCTCTTCTCAGCTGTCAAGCTCAGACAGGTATAATTGCGGCGACGCAAAATAACATTGTGCTGCAAGTGATTCTAGTCTTGTGCCTTGCTGCGAAATCTTCCTCCACCTTCCCGATGTAGTATTTTATCACACCTGTGCCACCCAATTGCTTCTTCATACCTATTGTTTCAACTCGGAGGGCCCCTGTTAACTCCTGCATGTCTGATCAACCAAAACACTTTGTGTTTGGCGCATACAGTGGCATTCGTTTCTTATGATCTCCGTATATGGATGAATGTTGGTTGCAATCGGCCCTAGCTTGGGTCAGGCGCCAAGTATTCTCCGCACAGTCACACACTGCTCTCAACAGCCAACAATTTGGTCACAGAATTTAGCAAACCGTTATCACCGTTGCAAGTCGGGCCGGCTTCCCGACTCAATGATTCGTTCTTGGCGATCGCTTTGCTCACGCCCAGACTCTTCCGTGCGCGTCCATGCGTAACCGTTGAGCTAGTATATCATGAGATACCATTTTAGAGCTGTGATTTTCGACGCCATCAGAAATACGCTCAAGCCGGATGTTTCTTTCGTCAAAGTTTAGGCCGCATTCTTTTCCCGAGAGACCTTGTCGTCTTTTTCACCGAGATTTCGTCCTAGTAGAGGAAGTCATAGCACATGTTCACGGCGCTAAAGGCGCTACGAATCAATATTTACTGACTAAAACGGCGCAAACAGGCTAATCCCAACGCCAATACTTGTAGCAAGTTCATATATGTTCTCTCGGACACATATTGAATTGGTGCTCCCGAGATTTACAAGTGAGGAGACAACATTCCGCTCGATGCTTTGTCCCAAGTAGTGGGTTGCAGTTTCTTTAGTGAATCTGTTTTAGGTACATGATTATCGTGCGATAAATTAAAGTACCATTCGTCCCTCTCTGGTTAGTCCCTGTTCTCTTGGTCACCATTGAGAGTTATCCCTCGGGTGAAATCATGGCTAAGTGCTTTGGTGTAGTACAACCCAACCCTTGACCCATGGTCTGCACAAGTTGGTCAGTTAAAACAGCCACAGTTCCTAAACCAACAAGAATCCCAAAAAAACACCTAATGTATTATTTTAGGGTATTTTATTTATTTCGATTAAAGACACCGAGACATGTGGTTTTTAGACAAAGATCTTGCATAGCAAGGCGTTGGAATCCAGGTTTCAGATAGTACAGGACACAGCAAACCGGCCGGAGGGGATTTATCATCGCACAGGCATATGGGTCTTTCACATTCATAAAAAATTCAAAAATAACAATCCCACTCACTATACGTCATGTTACGCTCAAGCGGTGCAACCCAATCCAACTTTTCTCAACGGCCTGAGGTTCGAGTGCATGTCAAGGTACAGGGTAGGTGAACATGCCGGATATGTCGGAAATTGGACGGAAGCAGAGCGAATACTTGGGCTAGGGTTTATTTGTACGGTTTAAATAGTCTCTATTTTACTTTGTAGTTGCATCTTCTCAGGCCATGTAATTTCTTGGCTTGCTGTTGCGTGGGGGTTCGGCTTGTTCGCAAGCGAGCTTCTCCAACGGGTTGAGATAGTCTTTAAAATCTGATCTCGGTCCGCATTACTTGCTTCTAGTATGCGGCTGACAAGGCATCTGGCAATATCTATGTCAGTTTTGAATCAAGCTTGAATCAGTATATTTTTTCGAGAAGCAAGTTTTGGTTTTCTCTTAAGAGGGAACAGGACTATAGGATTATCCGTGAAGCAATGTGAGAGATTTTTCAACTTCGCAAAACGATTGCCTTCTAGCAAAACAACTAACAGAAGTGAATCAATCTAAACAATGCAACACTTGAATAACTGCAATAGAGGTGATTGTCCAAAATGGCTGCTACGCAATGCCAATCCCAGTCAAATGATTATAACACCCAAAGCAAAAGTAATTGTGAAAGAACAGCAGAAAGAATCAGTGGATAAACAAAATTATTTACATATTATTTTATATTTTATTTTAGCTAAAGATGCTGCTAAGACCTGTAGTATTCTTTGAAGGAGTTTCATGTACAAAAATATCGGACTGATAATCATTCAAAGACTGTATTGTGTAACTGCTTTGATAACCTCATCTCGTCCATTTGACAAGACTCGACGAGGCACACTTGGACTCACTCTCCGGTGACCTACTGTTACTCTTTCCTTTGGAAGCGCCTGATGTCAGCCTATCATTGACATAGAGATAGGCAAAGCCTGAATTTGCCACCACTGCTGCTACTGCTGTTACCTCTGTTACTGGTTGCTATCACTACTGCCGCAGGCCCTCTTCGCAAACTTGGCAAATGCAACACCAAAAGGGGATCTGTGGCGCGCGCACGTCACATGGGATTGCGCCTCTCCTGCTTCCCAAACCAATCGTCTTTAATGCTTCATTTGACCTAAACCTAGGATATCTCGTTTTATAGAGACAAAGCCAGAAGTAATAGCTCACCCACTTTGTGTACGTGTACTCTATCCTTCGGCTTTACCCGGCCATGACTGTGATGCTTCTATATCCTGCGAGATGCGAAGTGGAATACCGGCTTTCTGTATCCTTTAAAAACTCAGAAGCGTCAAAGAACCATCTACTCGGCAAACATCACTTAAGAGGACGAAGCAGAAAGGTAGGATTTTACGTAAGTCGTCAACAGATGGCAAGTAACAAGCGGAAGATCAGCGGTAATGCATGTTCATATGAGAAACTTGGTCATCAATATTGACAGATGTGGCCTTATTTCAGACACGTATCAGTTGCCGAAAAAATCATTTCATGTATTCTAGCTCCTTAAATCACAGGTAATATGGAATAGGTACCGAGTTATATGTCTTCTTATAAGCCCCTGGTGCAACGAGGCGAGATTTATCAAGTGTCAAGTGAAATTGGTACGGATCTTTTGTGCTAAACCTGCTGGTTTCAAATGGAATACGACGCTTTGCTATCATGTGTAATCGTTACAACCCTCAACTCCAAGATGTAATCAGAATTTCCAGCTCGTTTGACGAAAAACCGCCGGAGAACGCATCGGCAGACAATCCTGCCTTTTGCAGCGACTCCTCGCTGATATCTGCCTTTGCCTTTGCCCACACTGCCTGCCATTTACCGCTCAATTGGACTGTCGCCTTGGAACCCACGCTCTCCGGCGAGATGATAGTATCCCTGAGCACAATATCCTGCTGCTGGCTCTCGCCCGATGCAAACGTGAGGAATGAGCTGACCTCTGGCGGCCATTTTCTCTGAACTTCGAGCTTGGGGATCTCGATGGGGGTGCTTGCTCCCTCTGGCGTGATGGTCATGAGTCCGAGCTGAAGAGCCAGCCCATCCAGCGGGGAGCCGTAGGAAAGGAATGTGACGGGGTCGGGATTTGTGTTTGTCACTTTGATTGTTATTGTTGGCGGCCCGTAGCTCTTTTGCGAGAGTGACACTTTGACGCCCTCAATGGGGCCAGGCGCTGGGTCGTCCGTCATTTGCAGCGACAGCGAGGGAACCCAGTTGATGAGGTAGGTGAAGATGCCGGCGGTGATGAAGAGGCCAAGAAAGAGGCGGGCCGCCGAGGAAGTGCGCACTAAACTCATTGGCTCGAAACGTCGGCAGGACCAGCTGACGGATTACGTTGGATTGGATTGGGTCGGGGGTGCCAGCCTGGTGAAGAGTAGATTGGGTGCTGCCTATCCAAGGCAGTGTCGATGACCAGGCGCTTCTTTGACAAGAATCCTTGAGATTGCAGAAATGTTTCGACCGTATCAAGCAAAGCTGATTCCGATACCTGCATCAGATGTCCATCTACCAGCCTGCCTGCGGCACGGGAGGGAGCCAACTGCAATGGAGGTGGGCTTGGCTCGGCAGTTAAACCAACGACAACCATGAGTTCGTCTCGTCGGCCGCGGCGTTAAAAGGGACAGCCTGGGAAGCTGGCAGCCGCTGGGTGCGCTGTTCCGCCGCGTCCACGCATGCGGCACCACTGTATCAGAAACGCAAACGGGCCGGGGTGGACGGCGTCTGAAACGCCCAAGTGGTACAGGCCATCTGGTTCGCCGCCCGCCCCCGGCTCGGAGAAGTCAGGTACCTGGCAGACACGGTGACATCGGGAGGTCGCTTCTCGGATAGATTAAAAAGTGACCGGAATTGATGCAATCGCATCTTCGGATGACAGTTGGGCACCACAGACGGGCGCCCGCTGCCATGGTTCATGGTTTGCTGGAGCGCGTACCGGAGAAACTGAATCCGCCTGTTCTGGCGAATAATTAAACCCGAGGCCATGTCCATCAGCACTCTTTCCGAGGGAGCATTTTGCTTTCTCGCATTGCGCCAAGATTCCTTCTTGCGCCAGCCGTTGTTTTTTGCAAACGGATCCCCTTGTGACCTGAATACAAGGCCGCAAACAATGCGGCTCCTTTTGCGTCAGGGCCTGATTACGTCCCCGCCACGGCCCATCGCGCACAACAAGGCATTGCCGCGACCGAAATCGACGACGGTGGCCCAGATGGCCTCTGCCACAAAAACTTGTTCTACGGCAAGGCTGCAGGGACTGAAACATTCCCAAGAGAGGCACGGCAGGGGGATCCGATTGGACCTGGTCCGTCACCCTGGATGATAATCCCCCGATGCGCTTACACGGAGGCTGTGGAATCCTGCCCTGGAACGACGACCCTCGCTCCCTTCCCCCTCCCCCCACAAGGGTGCTTGCCGTTGCATTTTTCGGGAATCGCCTCTCTATTCTTGGAAGCGATACCCCGAGCGGAAGCTTCATCCGCCGTTGGTCTGACCCCGCCCCGAGCGTGACGGTAATATATCTACGCTCTGCTGATATTAGGGACGTTGCTTTTCTGTTCCCCAAGTTTCGATTTCATCATCGGTCAAGGTGCAAGCCAAGAAAAAAAAAAGACGAAAACAAAAGATCCGAGATGTGACAGGAAACGCTAAAAAAGAAAAAGAAAAGAAAATCCCTCACCGCGACTCGTCCCATCGAGATCAAAGGGCATCGCGCAATGGCATTATCGCGGCTTTATCAAACTGTATGGTCTGCGTAGCTGATGTCGGTGGGAGCGGTGGTGCCTGAAACGTGGCAACGTTCAACGTCGCCCCGCAGTTTGTCCTGTAGTTAAGGTTTAGTTACCGAGCGTGATCGTCGAGTAAATCTGGGCTTTTTAACCCAGATAACAACAGAGATAGAGACTGGCATCGAGGCATCATCAGCTTGTGAGGGCTGGCATCTCCTGCGACTCACATGCTGCCAGTTTTCAAACGTCGCTTATCAACCAGCTGCTTGCCCTGTCTCGCCTTGCCTTCAGCTGTGGTCCCCTTGCTCCTTGAGATGCAACGGTGATGCCGCTATCCTTCTGCATCCTCCCCCACTGGCGTGCCCTTTACCATTTCGCAGCAGCGCAGCAGCGCAATTGGCCACCTCGTCCGTCCTGATGTGAAAGAGCGTTTTCTGTAACACTAGCTCCGCAGCTGTCTAAAAATCCACCATCTCTCCCGCGCTGAGCTGCTGTCCGTCGCATTGCTAAATGAATTAAAGACTGGGGTGGCGCAGTTGCTATTAACAGGGACAGCCCACGTCCGAGCACTTTAGACGGGACAAGGCGCAATCTACCCGCATCCACCAGCCATCCAAGGGAAGCATTCGGTTGCAGGAAAAATACCACCACTTGACCGTTATTCGCAATCTGCTGAAGCGATTCGCTCAAGCAGAGGTCCTCTTTTTCTCGCCCATCTAATTACTCGAAC
Source organism: Calonectria honghensis (assembly GCA_013403855.1). Classification (NCBI taxonomy): domain Eukaryota; kingdom Fungi; phylum Ascomycota; class Sordariomycetes; order Hypocreales; family Nectriaceae; genus Calonectria; species Calonectria honghensis. The sequence goes on from VTGB01000015.1 coordinate 771,899, forward strand.
CAGAGTTGCTTTTTGGATCGAGGGGCTTTCCTGGCTCGGCGTTCCTTCAGAGTGGCGCACTTCACTAGCCAGCCACATGGGCCCCGGCCAAACCTGCTACACCAGACGTCTCGGGTTGGAGTCCAGACGAAGAGCAGCATGACACCAGCTCCCAGCCCGCGACTTTCCCTACGACGTGCTGGGTGTGAGCTAGAACAGCCCCTGGCGCTCCCCCGATCCGCACTGGTCGTATCCGTCGCAAACTCGCCCGCGCCGCACGTCACGTCGTCCTTGCTGGTTTATCCCAACGGAGGGGAGATTGCAGGGCCGCCCACACCTACCCACGGTCCGGGGAACGCCCAGCCTGTGCGTGACAGATACACGCCGGAGCGGCAACCTGCCAAGCTGCTGATCGAACCGGCCCTGTCCCATGTATCATCATGGGGTCCATGGGGAGGATAGTGTATTGCCTCCCCTCCCCACCGCACCCGTCCATCCCGCCGTATCCATCGGTGGTATAAGTATGTTTGACACCGCCTGTGCTTCATGATCGGCAGTTCCTCTCGTGCCTTTCGTTTCAGTTTTCGACACTCTTTTTTTGTGCATTTCTTCTTTTGCATCCTGTCATTCCCTTCTCCACAATCCCCAACCAAGTCGCTCCTTTTGTGTGTTTTTCGTTTGCCTTGTTCACGATGCAGTTGCTTGCGGGTCTTGCCCTGACCTCTCTGGCCATGGCCGCTCCCCTGGTGGAGAAGCGGTGGTCGTACGGGCTGGATGTAGAGCTGGAGCTCGAGGGCAACTCCAAGGTCAAGGCTGTCATCACCAACAACGGCCAGGAAAACCTCAAGGTTCTAAAGGCTGGCACCTTTCTCGACACCGCCGCCGTTGAGAAGGCCCAGGTCTATTCTGGCAGTATGTCCACCTAAAATGGATGAGGAGGGTTGCAGTTTGCTGACATAAAACCAATAGACTGTACAGTTCCCTTTGAAGGTGTGCGTGTTGACATACACACCGGATATCTCACCGAAAAGTCCTTTGAGCACATCCCCGCTGGCCAATCCATCATAGTCGAATTCGATGTTGCCGAGCTTCATGATCTCTCCGTTGGTGGCAGGTTTGATATTTCGACATCCGGCGCTCTCTCCTATGCGGCGGAGAACTCGACGACTCTCATTGGCTCTGTCCCTTACGAGTCCAACCTGCTGGAGGCCGATGTGGATGGCGATCAGGCCTTTCAGATGCGTGCCGCTTTCCAGAAGCGCAGCATTGTCCAGAGCGACTGCTCCGGTCAAAAGCTATCCTCGACCCAGGCAGCGCTGCACCGCGCTGGGAGCCTCGCCTCAGCGGCCCAGAAGGCGGCCCTCTCCGGTTCAGCTGACAAGATGACCGAGTATTTCAAGTCGTCAACATCGGCCACACGAAACACCGTCGCCGGGGTCTTTGGAAAGATTGCCAGCGAGACTGCTTCGACAACCTCGGGAGATGCCAAGTTTTACTGCGGTGACGTCTACGGTGCCTGCAGCGACGGAGTCTTGGCCTACACCGTCCCCGGCCTCAACTACATGTCGTACTGCGACCTCTTCTTCACCGCGCTGCCAGCCTCGACATCGACCTGCCACTCCCAGGAACAGGGAACTACTGTGCTTCACGAGTCGACGCATCTCAGCCAGGTCAAGGGTACCCTGGACTACGGTGGTTACGGCTACGAATTCGTGCGCAGCTTGACTGCCGCTCAGAACCTCAACCACGCTGACACGTACGCTATGTTTGCCAACGCCATCAACCTCGGATGTTAGGGGCGAGTTGTGGCGAGGTATATGTTTATGATAGGACATGTGAATAGACCAGGGCGGAAAATCACGGTGGCGTTAATAATAGGTATTTCTCTTTTATGGAACAAGGAAACAACGGCGGTCCGGTCCGGTCTCGGCTTGAAGCCGCATTGGTTAATGAATTGGAATATGAACCAAACTCTATTGAACTCGTTGCAAACGTGCATGCCCCACGGTGAATTGTCTAGTGCGTTGTTGTGCAATCGCCTTGGGAAAGGTGTGTGGGGGGAAGAAGGCGAAGCTCGGTGGGAAACTGGTTGGATAGCATCGATTGCAGCCTAGTTGACCGATGACAGCAGCATAATCCGAAAGTGTACATCGGAACTAGGCCATAGAGAGCAGGACACATTGAAGTGGGCAAGGAAATGGGAATTTGGACAAACTCCACCACCGAGCGGCCAGGTTGACCTGGCGGGGGAGATGGCTCGAGAAGCCTGACGGGAGGACTAACTGGGCCACTTTTGCCCGGCTCAGCAGGTCACGACCGTGTTAAACGAGGGGTTGCGGCAAGGCAGGTTTGCGGGCTTGGCATTGACTAGTCTTGAACAAGAACCGGGGCAGTGCGGGTGCGCGTATGGGTTTTTGCTGTCTCTTTGCTGCGCTTGCATAGCCTGCGGTAACGTGACGGGCCCAAGACTTTGGAACGACAGGAGAACTGGGCCAGCAAACGGCCAAAAAAAAACGCACAGTTGCCCAACCTTCGGGGCCGACCGACGATGGACACGAAATCGCGACGATCACCCGGGGGGAGATCGAACGGAGGGCCTGGAGATCTCCGCCTGGGAGGAGGAAGAGAGGGGGGATGATGTGCCAGAAGTGTACCTCGAGATGGCCATTATTGGGTGGACGAGCAGTCTTGGCTGACGGGAGTCGGGTGCCAACCAGATGCGAGGCCTGGATACCCGACGTCATTGCACAGCTGCAGTTCCTGCGCGCTACGACACATGCGACCAGGGTCCAGACGCGCTGCTCGTCCGAGGAGGGCGACGATCAGAGCCATTGCTGGGCAAGCTTGCAACAAGACGTCTGGCTTCCACGAGCCCTTGCGTGCTTGACACAGGCCCGGGGCCCCGCTGCGGCAGGACAAAGACGTGGTTTGCATGTTCCAGACTTAGACTACGGCCCGTCGTCAATGGTTGTCGCCTCGGCACGTTGTTACAACGGGACTTGTGAAAGAAAAGACCACGATTCTTAGTTTTATGTTTACAATAAACAAGAATATGAGCCGATCAAGGATACTTTGTGACATAGAACCTTGTGGTTTTATTTTTAATGTATAGTTGCTTTCAATATTGTATTGTTACTGGGATTTATTTTGGACAGCGGCTATCTACGGCGGAGAGGTATACTTGTAGCAATTGCCCAAGAATCGGATTATACACGGGGTATGCAGGAGACTAAAGTTACGGCAGATGGCATTGCAGTAACCCATTGCTCAATTCCACAGGGAACCTTTCTTTATCTGGCATGCCGAACAGCGGCTAACTAACTGGTTGATGATGCCCGACGACGAACAACGAAACGGGCAGAAGCAATTAGTACCCCATCGTGGCGGTTCGAGAACAAAGAAAGCAGATGGTGGCTTCATGGCGGCCTGAGAAGCGCCCATTCAATTGGGTTGTGGTGACCGGTCTGGAGCTGAGCGTCATGATGATCAGACTAGAGTTGAAATTCAGCGGATGCAGCCATTGGGGAGCGCTACACCATTGCGCATGTGTTTGCGAGTAAGGGGGCCAGAGGAGAGTGACAAAGCAGGCGACGAGGATGGCGGCTTGAGGCTCGATGAGGTGTCGACGGGGGTTTCAAGGGATTGCCCTGTCGCACGTCTTTGGTTGGTTGCATCAAGGTGTGATTCGGGTGGGGGCTGTGGCCAGAATTAGGACGGTGATGAGTGGTGTTAGTGATGACTAAGTCGATCGCGGGTTGAAAGATGTGCAGAAAAGCCTGAGGTGGCAGAGTGGTTACATCATCGAATTTGTGACGTCCTTTCGGGTGTATTCTCGAATTGTGCGATGCAACGCTGATTTTCACAGCAGAAGCGTACAGAATGACAGAGCAGCCCTATCGCATGGCATCAGGAAGATAACATCCCAATCAGTAGTGTCTGCATGCCAAATGTGGCAGCGCCTCAGCCCTGGTCCCGGCATCTCCAGGTCTCAACACCGCATCCCGGGCGAGCAAAATCCGGCTTTTGGTCGCATCCCCCACTTGGCCTTGGCTTGGGCGCCGAACGAGCATGGTACAGTTACAGTACCGGGAAAGTAGCTGACATTGAGCTTGATCGAAAAAAGGAGAGAGTAGCAAGAGAAGAAATTTCTTTTATGGGCGTGCATCTGCGTCGCGAGGGGGGCCGTTTCGACCCAACCGCAGTCTCTGCTCCGGGTGCAGGCCTTGTTATTGGGCTCTATTAATAAAGGGTCCGGTCCTGGCAGGACGTTGCAACGGCTGCCAGTCTCAACGCCGGGACTCCTGCTCGTCATTCTGCTGCATCGTCGAGCGTTCGTTCCTCTGCGCTGCACAGTGTCTCACATCCCGTCACGACGACGCAGAAACCAAGCCAGAAACCAAGCCGCCTCCCGTGGACATCCTATCACAGGCCCCAAGTCACCAGACAACGCCAGCGGTTCCCCACTGAAACACAGTAGCTCAGTGGGCTTTCTGGGCAGATCTGGGCGAAGCCGCTGACAGCACCCTACGGCCAAGCTGGGAGAACCCCGGCGGTCCAGTCACACTTCCCATTTGGCTGGCCCTAAAGCTTGCCGCAAGCGGGGCCCATGCTCTCGAGAAAACGTCATCAGCCGCTTTTGCACCCCTCCATCATCCAGCAGCCTCCGTCATCCGGACACCCCATCCATTATATCAATTTTGTCCTATTATCCAACCCTCCTCGCCGGCTCTGCCTCTTCCCTTCCTTTCCTTTTTGATCATCTGCCCACCCACCACCTGCTCTCGATTTTCTCTTCCTCTTTCTTTCTTCATCTCTTGACCCATCTCAAACACATCAACCCCCCGCAAGCTATCCTGAGGTACTTGGACTATACACTGCCAGACCTCGCAACCGCCTGCCGCACATTGAGTACTCAGCCTGAATCGCCACTTCTGTCATCATCCTTGCACCTCGGTTTCACTCGAATACGTTTTCACCTGCCTAGTACCGACTTTTTGTCGCAAACACTAGACCACACTCACACACCACTGCTCCATCATGGGCGAACGCTGGGATCGTGACCGTTTCATGTATGAGCGGAGCAGGGACCAGGCTCGCTTCGAAGATGATCGAGCCTATATGCGCGGCGCACGAGGCGGCCGCGAGCACTCCATGGATGAGCGCCGCAGCAACCACCCTTTAGATGACGATGGCATGGTTCAAGACCGCCGATGGTACGGCGACGAGCCTCGTCTCCCTCCGAGGCGAGAGGCACATGGCCCTGAGTTGGGTCGCCGACCTCCAGGACCTCCTGTGATGGAGAGGGAGCGCGAGAGAGACTATGCTCCTCCCCGCGATGGCCCTCGCCGCCCTGCTTTCCTGCGTCGCCAGTCTTCTCTCGACACATTTGATCGCCGCCCTCGCATCTTCCAAGACAACCGCCCAGAGTACCCTCCTCCAGCCCGCCGTGAGGACATGCGCCGTCCCGAGTACAGAGCCCCACCGTACACACCTATTCCCCTCCCCAAGACTCGCGGACTGCCCCCACCTCGACGATATCCCGATCATGGATTTTACGATGACATCAAAGTCGCTGAGCCTGACTACTATGGCGATGACGACTTCCGCCCATACCCAGATCGCATGCGCGAGCGAGATTACGCTCGAAGCCGAAGACACCGTGAGCCCAGCCACAGCCGCAGCCGCACCAGCGACTCTTACTCTACTCGAACCCGATCCCATCGCAGCAGCTCCATCTCCTCCGCAACTTCAAGCCGATCCTCAAGCAGCAGCGGCGGCACCACAGTTCGAAGCGAGTACCCGAAAAAGGGCAAGACTCGCATCCCAGCCAAGCTTGTTTCCAAGCGAGCTCTAATTGATCTTGGTTACCCATTTTTCGAAGAGGTGTGTTTTGATCCTACTCCTGCGTTGTCGTCTCCGCTAATTATTTAAAGGGCAACACAATCATCGTCCAAAAGGCTCTTGGACAGGATAACATCGATGAGCTCCTCAAGGTCAGCGAGGACTACAAGAAGGGTAAGAATATCAATCTTAGTTTGTGTTCATTTTTATGCTAACAAATCACTCATAGTCGAGGCGGAAATCCAAGCTGCCCGGTCCCCAACTCAAGCCCTTCCTCCTCCTCCCCCAGCTTCAGTTAAACACCCTGGTCCCCCTCCACCACCCCCAGCATCAGCTGTTCCTCCTCCTGCACCTGCTCCTCCTAAAGAGAAGAAGGAAGAGAAGCCGGCCCCGCCACCAGAGCCCAAGGAAAAGCCAGCTCCACCTCCGCCACCGCCTGCTCCTGTCGAAAAGACACCCAAGGCAGTGCCTCCTCCTCCTCCCGCTCCTCCAGCGCCAATCATTGTTGATGCTCCAGCCCCTCCCGTTGAATACTTCGAGGAGACATACATCCGCGATGTGTCCCCCGAAACTAGCAGCACCACTTCCTCCAGCTGGGACTCACACTCACACCACCATCGCCGCCACCGCCGCAAGTCCATCGGGCCTGTCGCCATCATTGATCGACGATCTCGATCTCGATCTCGGTCTCGTGGCGGTCGTGAGATCCGTGCCGAGATCCGTGCTCTTGAGCGCGAGTTGGCCCACCGCCCCAAGGGAGGCTCTAGCCGCGAGATTGTGCATGCTGAGCGACTTCCCGATGGACAAGTCGTCATTTACGAAGATAGGGTGGAGAAGATTGTGGAACACCATAAGCCACCGCGAATTGAAAAGGACAAGAAAGGTAGGATGTCCATCAGCGTGCCAAAGCGTCGATAAAGGTGCGCCTTTTGTGTTCACCGGTTTGAGCTTCTGTGAGCAGCAGGCTGACCTGGTTGACACAGGACCTCCTCCCGCCCTTGTTCGGGCTATGCTCAAGACCCTGACCTAGAATGAAATGATGGCGAGTATAAAGAAAAGCGAGTTTGGATGAAAGAGACGTCTTTCTTTTTGCTTTGTTTTTTCTACTTGAACCCAAATGATGTTTATGATATTTACTCTCTTCGCGATGAAGTACGAGTCAGACCAAACGAGACAGCGAATACGGTATCTTGTCTCAGGAACGGAACGGAGTGAGATGTGACCATGAAGAGTCGGCTCACTGATGGATTTATCTACGAAGCAAATGTAACAACGAAACGAGAACGATAGAGACGTGTACAGGATATTGGGCCTTTTGGTTCCACGGAATTATGGTTTGGCAAGGGCTCTGTTCTACCTTGGTTTGGTTTGGCGCATACAATGGTGGAAATGGATATCAGTAATGAAGTTACGGCCACTACTTTGAAGACTATTATCTTTATCATTTTTGAGCAATTCAATGTGACAATTGCGTATTTTCAGCCATGCACCCACACAGATAATACAAGATGAAACTACGCTCAATGCGTCTCAGCGGGAGGGACCTGGCACCCATCATTTGATCACGAGGACGTTTAACGCCGCTCGTGTTGGTTCAGCTTGGTCTGACACAACTCAGGCGCGGGGTAGCCATTAGCTTCCGTGTTCCAGAGCGTGAGATTTGACTCTGAGAGCGTGCATGATTATTTCTGCGACACGGCTGTCGCTAGGGAGGGTCATGTGCGGGAAACGTTCCTTAATTGGCAGATGGATCGAGCGGGAGGGCGGAATGATCATGATAGTGTGGAGTGGTGTGGTGTGGTGGTGCACATGAGCCCGAGCCGGGCTTGGCTTATCAAAGCCCCGGTTCACGAGGTTAATGGGTGGGCAAGGCTGTCGCTCTGTCGGTATGAGTCTATGAGTGGCTCGCCTACAATATGATTTTGAACAAGCGGCTTTGTATCTTGGCATTTCTTGCTCAAATAAAAATAGTATTCGGACAAGTACAATACAACCCTTGGATGATTATTAGTTCGACACTTTGCTACATAGGCCCCTATGAAAAGACCTTGCATCTTAATACTTTTGGCTAACATAAATAAAAATAATACCTAATTGAGTATTCTTATTTAAGGATAATCACTAAGAATTCCCAAGACTTATTTTTTTCTTTAGATATTGTGATTATTTTTGCTTAGCTTGATGTTATACACTAAGCACGGTGAAGAAGTACCTGCGTGACAATCATTCAAGGGTTGGATTGTACAAGTGCGGTCAATCCAAGTTCAGTGACTGGGTTTAGATGTTGAGGTATTGCTGCCTGGGCTAGCATGTGATGGGCACTGTGTCACTTGGTTTATTCTTCTCACAGGGGCCAACACCTTATTCATCTCAATTCATAGCCCTTTTGTTGTTGTTTTTTATCTGGCGTGTGTTTTCACATCACCACAAACACCACCCTATCTCAACATTATCTATACCATTTCTAAGCGGGCGGGGCCCATCTCCAGCAAGCTCAGAGGCATCATTCGCAGCAGATCCTTCGCGTATGCTGCTGCGGTCATTCCTGCATATCCTTGCCAGTCTTTGTTCTTGTGAGAATCTGCATAATTGCAAATTCCACGAATCACTATGCATGGGAAAATGTTTGCTATTCCAGCTGCCTCCGTCTCGAAACACAATGCATTTTTCTCGGCTGCAAGCCTATCCCTGATGCGCGCATCCTTCATGACCCGGTTTCCTGATGCGATTGTGCCATAGTGGATGACTGGATCGCCATCTACTTCGGGGTCTCTATCGGGTCGCAAGACACAGTGCATACTGCCGGTACCGCACACATCCGCACACGGGCTGTTGCCGCCGTCTGGGTTATGAATAACATCAGCATGATAAAGTCTATCTGTAGACACGTCCGGTCGCTTGAATCTTTTCAGCCCTGGGTGTTTCTCAAGAAGGTTATGGATAGTTTCCTCGATTTGGTGACCCTGCATCTTATACAAATCCTTTAACTTTCCAGCGGCGTATTGAAGAGCAACTGGTGGTGAATCCCAGTACCTAGTTGGATTGCAATCTTGATTTTGGAGTGACAAGTCATACTTGAAAATTAGACGGCCAACCACAACGTCTCCCAGGCGTATATCGTCCTTTGTGGTTGGGGCACCGCCGCCGGTCCCAACCATCAAGCATAATCTCATGTTGTGAAAAGTATGCAAAACTTCCGCTGCTAAGGCTGCTGCAGAGGCAGTCCCGCATTCTCCCTCGGGCAGGAGTGCAATGACGATATTATGCTCGCCAATTCTCCCAAGAGCATAGGTATGATGGTTGTGAGGGGAGATGAACTCGAGTTGTTCATGTTCCTCATCAAGAAAAGCCATAGCAGCAACTAATTCTGTGTAGACTGCACAGACCCAAACAATTGCATAATCGTCGGGATCAGCGTACGGAGGCTCTTTGCTGCAGCCCAAATAAGCGGAATCGTTTTGGAGCCCTATAAAAGTAAATAAATATTCGGTACCGAGCGATGTATCATATCAGATGAACACTTGCCAGTTGGAACATCGCCACGGTTGACCAAGGTATCCGATCTTATTAGAGGGAGTGCATTTAAGACATCCTTCACATAGGCTAATGCTGCAAGTGCGGCGTATTGCTGCCACTGGTCCGATTTATGAGAGTCCGAGTAATTACAAATGCCTTGAACAACTAGGCATGGGAAATGGTTCATCAAACCAGCAGCCTCCGTATTGAAAGCAATAATATTTCTTTCCTTTGCTAGGAGATCTCTTTTTCTAGCATCCATTAATATTTGGCTCCAAGAGCCAATGGTACCATAGTGAATGGATGGGCTATTTTCTTCGCTTCTGGTTGTCCGAAACACCTCATATGAAAGAGAATCTTCGCCTGTTGCGAAGCAGCAACCTTGTGTGTGGACAAAATCGCTCTGATACAACCTGTCACTTTTTGGATCGGGTTTTTGGAAAAGTCTCTTGAACCCGGGGTGCTTGTCAAGCACCTCGTCAATGGCGCTGCTCAGCCGACGACCCTTGAATTCATATCGAGCCCGAAGGTAGTTCACGGTCGTCCGCAAAAGTCTTGGTGGTTGATTGAGAAACCCAGTTGGACGAAAACCTATGCCTTGGGTTGTTTTTCCAAGGTCAAGTTGAACCACACCATCATGACCTTTGATGGGAGTACTGACCACAACATCGCCCAAGCGGATATCACGACTGATAGTTGGAGCCCCGCCACCGGTCCCAACGAGTATCCCAACCTTTACGTTAGGAAATCTATTGATCAGGCTAATTCCAGCATTCGCCGCCAAGGCTGTGCCAAATTCCCCCAACGGAAGAGAAGTGACGACGACGTTGTGTCTCCCAACTCGGCCCAGGCTGTAATTGTTGTTGTCAGGCCAGTGAGGGTGTATAGGTCTGTCGTGATTCTCATCTAAAAAGACGGATGCAGCCACCGACTGTGTCTCGGAAGCGCAGATCAAAGCGACCGTGTAATCATTATTTGACAGGGTCGCCCCCGAATCGATATTCATGTTTCGATTTAAATCGCCATTTTCGTCCTTCTGCTTCATTTTATCGGCCACACAAAGAAGGTCGCGAATAACCTCGGCACCGGCCTGATCTATATTGCCGCTTGCTAGATATTCTCGGGCGTTCCGAAACGCTTCTTCCATATTTTGGTCATTTGGTGTTCTTGTTTCTGTTGTCGAGTTCTGAGCCGTGTGTGTTGTTCCAGCTGCTTGGGCAGAACCAGGTCCATCCTCTGAATTTTGCATGGGTATTATCAAGGTAGTTTTTGATGGTTATTTTTATAACAGTGGATAGTAATCCCAGCTTCATGAGCACTTTGCGAACGTGGAGTTGGTACCTCAAGAGCGAGATTAAATGCCCAGCACTATTTACTCATATTGGGCAGCAAGGCATGTCACTTGTAGAAAATACAGGCGTCAGCCAATGAAAAAAGGATCATTTGGGCCATGGAAGGTCCAAACCTCACTGCAAATCTCTCTTATCCTTTTGCCTGTCCTGAGGCAACGCCTTTGTACCTGACTCCACAAATTTGACTAGAGGTTAACAAGATTGGAGAATACATGTTCTTTTGCATTTTAATGTGATTCGCTCGAACTGGTGACCCCAATGCGACCTTGGGGCAGTCAAGACTTGAATTCTTTGTACAGGATTGTACAAGGAAATGATAGATTCATTGTAGGTTGCTGCTTGTATTTGCCTTCATTTATTCTATCTTTGGTTACTTTACTAACAACAAACGAAAGGCAGCCTAGGCATCGTGCGCCGCAAACAATTCAATCTTCCCCGATACTTCATATCTTGCCGCATGGCTCATGACCTCATACACGTGATGTTAAAAACAGGCTGTCCTAGGCTATGACCCATCATTTATTGCATTTTCTTCGCCTCAATGAGCCGGCGTCCTTGAACCGTGAAGCGGAAGTAGCCCACACCCGCCAAGGTGATGAGGGAGATGAGCGCTGCATTGTCTGCGTTACAGTGTCAGCACTAGCAACCAAGGCGCACTTACAGCATGCGCGCCATGTAAGATGATGCGAATAGATAAGAAGAACTTACTGGCTACAAACTTGCCCACGCCGCTTGCGACATCAACCATGCCATTGACAACGTCGCCCACAAGGTGGAACAGGCCGCCGATGAAGCTCAGGACGTGCGAGACGGCAGAGTTGGTGACGTGGTACGCAGTGGTGATGAGCGATACGAGAAGCTCGTAGATGGACTTGATAAAGTCGTAAATTGCCGTAGTGAATGCCATTTTTGCTGTGCTGGCTATCGATGTTTCGGGTATTTGAAAACGGGGTGCAAAAAATAATAACGCTATTGTTTCTGTCAAAATCCTAGACAAACGAGTCCCTTTTGCGATAGCTAGGGGAGAGCGCGTCATGCTGCTCTTTTATGAAATAAAAAATGGCAGCCCATCTAGGCGCGCGCGCTGTCTTGGGCGACAAGTCGTGACGTCGGTCATGCTGGTGTGGCCGTCATGTCGACGGCAAGGCCATGTGACGTCAATAAGTTGAGTGTGGGAGGTAAACCACGCGACAGCCTCGTTGGGAGGGAGGGCTGGCTATTGGTGCAGTTTCTGGGGGGGTGATGCGGATGCGTGAGATGAAATTATGGGGATTTGATAGGCCAAGTGAGGTGTGGGTGGGAGGTTGTGGGAAGCAAGGCTGGCTTTGAAGGTTTGCGGTGTTGAATGATAAGCGTGGTGAATGGTGGCCAGGTTTAAGGCTCCTCGGTGGTGTTGAAGCGTTGGATTTGAGTGGGAAGTCTACAAAGGCGTTTATTCGGGCTTAGGTTAGGTTTGCACAGGTGTATCCCTTATCAGGTTGACTTTCGCAACGTCCGCCTGTCATGTCCTTTTCTTTATTTACATTACATGCGTCAGCACAGTTCTTATTGGCATACAGAATGCATCCCTCAGACCCCAAACATAAGTATTGGGGCTGCATTTTGACTCTGGGCAGGGATTCTCCAACACGGTCTCTCCCATTGTGTCATGTGTTCTGTTGTCTAGTTTCCACCCGCCATCGCCCGAGACTCGCGCCGATTAACCACTCGGCACCAAGACATAGCAGCACGGCTTCTACAATTCAGCTAACATACGATCAAAGACACAAAATTGACCATTGCTCCATGATTCCCCGCAGGCCACCCCAAATAGGAACGCGGTCCAGTCAGCATCCCCCCGCCCCCACCGGCCATGATGCGGGGGCCTTGTTTCCGTTCGGCTCCGCTCCGTTCGGTTCGGTTCATGACATCTCGGCTGGCTGTCATGAGTTCGTCGCATGGCGATTAAAACATGAGCCTCGTAGCCCATGGAGCTCCTCTTCCTTTTTTCGAAGATGGCTCTAGGCCGAACCAATGTCGATCCTCAGCTTTTTGCAATCACTCCTTGGTTCTCGCACAATGGGTAGCCGACCCGACTTTCACGTTGTTATTGTTGGTGGAGGAATTGCTGGCCTCGCGGCTGTAAGGGACCTTATCGAATCCAAACATACCAATGAGAATCAGGTGCTAACATAAAAAAGGCCGTCGCATTAAGAGCTCCCGGCCGCAAAATCACAATCCTCGAGCGCTCGCGGATGGTCCGCGAGGTCGGCGCGCTCCTCTCCCTCCAACCCAATGCCACAAAGATTGTCGACGGATGGGGCATTGACTCGTTCCTCGACGCCGCCGAACCCATGGCCGACCGAGCATTCCGCATGTTCAACATTGACGGCGAGCTCGTTCGAGAGATTAGGCTAGAGAAGGAACAGTTTGGTGCCGACAGAATTCTATACCACCGCCAGGACCTCCAGACGGCTCTGATGAACGCCGCCGTGAGTCCCGACCTGCCCGGGAGCCCGGCCGAGATCAAGACGTCGAGCCAGGTTGTCAGCGTAGACTGCGAGGAGGGTATCGTCACGCTAGATGGTGGTGAGACTATCCAAGGAGACGTCATCATCGGCGCCGACGGCATCCACAGCGCAGTCCGAACGGCAGTTGTCGGCGAGGCGCGAAAGGCTATCCCAACAGGAATCTCAGCCTACAGGATGCTGATCCCCATCGAGAAGATGGAAAACCTAGCGGTGCCCAAGAAGCTCCTGGACCCGCTGGACCCCTGCACGACGATGCTCGTCGGCCACGACCGCCGGGTCATCATGGGACCCGGCCGCGGGGCCAAGATGTACGGCATCGTAGCGCTCGTACCCGACGGCAAGATGCACGAGGCGAGCTCTGGCGAGAGCTGGGTCGAGCCGGGAAGCATCGAGAAGCTCCTCGAGGCCTACGCCGACTTCCCGCCGTGGCTCCACGACGTCTTCTCCCGCGCGCCCGACATTGCGCTGTGGCAGCTGCGCGACATCGATCCCTTGCCGCGCTGGGCCCGCGGGCGCGCAATCCTCATCGGGGACGCGGCCCACGCCATGCTGCCGACGCAGGGCCAGGGGGCGTCGCAGAGCATCGAGGACGCCGAGGCGCTCCGGGCCTTCCTGGGGGAGCAGGTCCGGTCCAAGGAGCAGGTCCAGGCCGCGCTGGAGAGGGTGTACGCCGTGCGGAGCGCGAGAGCGGGTCTGATCCAAAAGTACAGCCGGGAGCAGGCGAAGCCCGGGACGGACGGGAGCAGCAACGAGGTCAAGCTGGATCCGGGCCAGTTTATGAAGTACAATTGCGACTACGCAGGTGCTGCAGATTGGGAGGAGAGGCAGAAGCGCGGCGAGGTGGCTGCGTAGGAAATACTGCATGATATCCAGACTCTTCAATCCAAATAATTCATTCTACATCTGATGGACGAACGAAACCGTGTTTTCTTGGCAAAAACGGTTGGAGAATGGTGATTTTGAGCTGTACAGATGTGGATGACTTGGTTCTTACTCTTCCTGAGCTATCTGATTAACCAGCTGGGTTACATAAAATCCACTCATGGATGTACTGCTTCTTAAGTTAATAGTATCAAGCTACCCTTATTGGTGAGAGTTTATACTGTTCATTCTGGCAATTTCAATGAAACGCAGGGTTTCTTTCTGACAGGTCCCACATTGTAAGGTCACTTTATCACTTACACTGCCCAAAGCTAGGTTAGGTTCTTTCATCCAGATATACTTAAACATAACTATACTGCCCCTAATCAAACGGGACAATTAGGCAGGGATACAATTCTAACGGTTCCGACTCAAGCGCGTTCAGGATGGATCGTTCACATGGTTGTTTGAAGTAAACTGAATATCGGGAATAACGATGGCTCGTAATTATCGTCCGGTATAAACTCAAAATACGGACTTGCATTGTTATTTCAAACACTTCTTGCTTCACATGTATTATACGACATAAATAGGTCGGTTTTGGGTACTGACTCGAGGCTGCCCGGTAGTGGTTCAAATGTTCTGGCCAAATATCGGCACAATATAAGCTTGTAAGATGAAATATAGACGAAGGGCGTTTATGATAAAGAAGCTACACTCATACGATTATTCCGATTTCTTTGGTTGGGATTTCAGACTCTAGTCTACCTTGTTCAAGACATGTCTCCTTGCCCAACCAACTGGAACAGCCACTCGGCGCAATTGCGCGACATTTTACCCAGCAAATAGCAGATGCAGATTCTAGCGGCAATCTACAATGAGATAAGGTTGGCCTGAAAGTGCACCCAACGTCACGCTTCCCTCATGGCACGGCTGCGCCCAACTATTTTGTTTCTTTTTTAAGCGAGCTGAAAATGGGTTTTCAACCTGGTGGGCCACATTTGGCTGTGTTTGGGCGGGCAGCGTAGCAGCGGATGGAACCGTGGTCTGCGCCAAGCAAAAAATCGGATGGTGGCTGAAAGAGCTTCATCGCCTGGGCGTTTCAAGTCCCGTCTTCAGCTTATTAGCAGGCAGCTATAACCCTGCGGCGGAGGAATTGGCATGTGCATCAGACATATTGAGAGGGAAAAGGGCTGTGCGTTGCACGCGGTACGCGGTTCTTGGCGCCGAGCTCTTCTCAGATTCTAGCGGGAATGCACGACGGCAATTGTCTAGGTGTCCTGCTGTCTTAACTCTAATCATCCGAGAAGCGAGAAACTAGATGACGACAGTGAAATGATAAAATCACAACTTCTCAACGGCGTGATTATGGAAGATCGCATTCCGGTCAGTGGGGTTGTGACATTGGGCAGCATCGTGACTGGTGCAGTAAGCCGGGCCATCTATCTCGCCAGAGCTGAAAAGAGATCGACAGGCGACCCCAGACCTCGTGACCTGTGCTACCAAAGACTTGTTTGGCGCCGGAAACGGAATCGAGCGAACGCTGCTTGGTACCGTCGTAATTAATCTGGACCCGGGAAAAACGGCTCTGGTCTCTGGCGGCGCGGTGCAGGGAAGAAATGTCACTGTCCCAATGAGAAAATGGCAAACTTCACATGCCTTTGCCGTGTGCTCCAGACGGGCGTCTAACACGGCATGGCGATGCCGACTGCTCAGAAAAGGGCACAACAGAACGGGTGAAACGCTCTGTCTCGCCAGCGGGTTGCGAGCCACTTCATCCCGCCAGGGGCCAATCGCGAGAGCCCTGCAGGCAGCGCACGGAGGCAGTGCCGGGCCTTGGCGCTGCCGCTAATGCAGCGAGCCACAGGAGATCCACACCAAGGTCAGGGCCCCCAGCGCCATCGCTACCACCCCGGCAGGGCTGAGGGGGACGCGCTGGCACCGGATTGGCTGGCTGTCGCCTCTTTGCTTCTTCGAAAGCCGGTTCCGTCTGTTCGCTGCGCTGGAAGCTGAGGAGAGCAGGAAAAAAAAGGCAACAAATTTTTTTCGTCAATATCACTCTGTAATGTGCTGGGATACGTGCAGTTCTGAAGTCTTGGCAGCCGTTGTGATTTGCACATTGCACATTGCACATTGCGCCTTGCAGTGGCATGTCTCTGTCTGCCTGTCTCGGTGCCATGTGGCCCGCCTTTTTGTCGATGCTAGCTCGTCCATCCATCGTCGCACCTTGGTGCCCCGTAGCAGTTACCTTAATTCTGGTAGTAGGGTCTCTGGTTGGGCTCTCGAGCCTCAGTGTTATTAGTCGGCGCGCGCGATGGGGATGGGGGGGGGACTGCACGCACCGCTATCACACCCATTATCCATGTACATGTTGGCTGCTAGATGCTAGAGCTCGAACGAAGGGTGGCCTGCTGCTGCTGTTGCAGCTCGATGCCACTCTCGATCGACTAAAAATGGCCCCATCCCATCTTCCCACCCTCTGAGCCCTCCTTCCCTTCCTCCCCCCTCCGCCTCCCGCTCCGTGGCTTGTACTTCTAACCGCCCGTTTAAGTGGTCGCCTTCTGCTCCTTTTCTTTTTATTCTCTTCGGGTCTTGAAGCTGGAAATAAAATACTAAAAAAAAAAAAGACGTGCGCCTGTGCTGTGCGACTCCAACTAACTTGCCCCTGCGCGCATCGCCGCTTCAAACTCGAGACCCAGACCAGGGTTCTCAACACCGCGACTTACACGAACGGACAAGCAATCGTCAACCGCCACCATGTACGATTACGAACGATTCATGATTGCGCACGCCGCGCTCATGTTCCTCATCTTCTGGCCTTGCCTCATCATCACATTCTGCGCGCTGTGCATGGCCCGCCGCCGCAACGATCCCGCCCGCAGAACCTTCACCTTTCTCAAGCCCGCTCTCGCTCTATTCACGCTGTTGGTCTCACCTCATTCACGCGCGCAGCGCTTTCCCAGCTCACCTCTAACCCGTTCAATTCCAGCTTCGTGTTCCTCGACTTTTCCAGCTACGCCCTGTCCGTTGCTAGTATTCGCCTCCAGGATGACCGCAGCATCTCTTCCTACTACTCGAACGCGCCCTCCCTCATCAGGAGCATTCGCTTCGCCGCATCCGAAACATACGCCATCGGCCGCCTTGTCGAGTCCATGTGCGATATCTTTGTTTTCTTGATGCTTGTCAATCTCGGAATTGGCATCCTCATTGCCCAATCAGGCAAGGCCGGTGGCCTCTCCAAGATCATCAAGCTTGGCTCTTTGGGAATGTCGGCCATCCTGACCGTCATCGCCATCGCCTGCTTCGGCCTTCGCACCAGCTTCTTCTCCAGCGTCTACGGCAAATACTACATGGCCTCTTATACTACCGCCATGGGCAAGCAATACAACAACAGCCGCCAGCTTGATTTCGCCTTTATGGTTCTCATCTTTGTCCTCTCCCTCGCTGCTGTTGGCCAATCCATCATGGTCAAGATGCAGACCCGCACAGAACAGCGTGTTTCCACGGTAGGCTTTTCTAGAACACACTTGGTGTGTTTATTTTTTTGGTTTACATATTCTAACGGGTCATTAGGCTGCAAATACATTCATTGCTTGCGCAACCCTATGGCTTCTGCGCTCCGTCTATTACCTTGCTTCCATTGCCGCGTCTACCAACCTCAGCAATTACCTCAAAGACCCAACCAACTTCCATTACTACTATTACATTCTCGATGTTGTCCTTGCCGCAATTCCTCAGCTCATCTTGCTTGGTCTCATGTTTGGCCTCGGCAACAAGAAGCTCAACGGCCTTTGGTCCACCGAGCAGCCCTTCCTAGCGAACCAGGGCGACGGAGTGACTCCTTGGGGCTTCAGCTACGACCCTAACCAGGGCCAAGCCCCTCCCGCCATGGCTCAGCAGCCCATTGCTCAGGTGCAGCCGCAGCAGCAGCAGGCCGTGCCTCAGCAAGAGTGGTCGCAGTACCAGCAGCAGCAATATCACCAGCAGCAATTCCAGCAGCAGCAGCAGCAGTTCCAGCAACAGTACCAACAGCAGCAGCAGCAGCAGCAGTACCAGCCCTACTACCCCCCTCATCAGCCGCACTACGCCGCCCCCGCGAGCGTGAGCCCAGTCTCCAGCCCAACTTCCCACGCAACATCCCCTCCCCCTCACGATATCGCCATGGGCTTGAACCACCAGGCCAACGGAACCCCCCCTCAGGCCGCTCCCCAGCCCTACCACGAAAAGTCATGAGGCAGAAGCAGTTTAATTTGGGATCTCGATAATTGGAGTTGATGGGGGGTGGGATGTTTTGGTTTTTAGAAAATTGCTTTAGATGCTTGGGAAAGTTGATGAAGTCGGAATGCAGTATGATACCATCTCTCTATTGAAATATTGCCCATTGGCCTTTGCCGATGTACACGGGTATTTATATCTACCTACCCACTGGATCCGGTTGTATCTAATAGTCGTATCAAATTCAATTTATTTTTCTTCTTCAACATAGTTTGCGAATTCCGCAGGGGCCACAAACGGACCGGCCTCTCCCATTGTGTTGGCGACATATCTAGTGCTCTATTAGTTAACTACTCGACAACTGATTAGGCAACATACTTTGTGTGGCTTCCTCGGGCGGCGAGTTGACCCTTGCTGTTGGTGAATGTCACCGTGGTGTAGGCCAGTGTCTTGCCAACTACATCAATGTTAGCGCCCTGTTTCGAGAAGGCAAATCCGATACATACTCTTGTCACAGGTAGCAGTGCCCTTGAGAATGTCACCTACGCGTCCGCCAGGGCTAAGGTATGAAACTTTTGCTCGTTAGAAGAGACGTCGTGTAAGAGAACGGATCTCACTTGTACCATTCAGATCAGTCGAAACGCCAGTCATGAAACGGCCAGTCGAGGCAACAGCCAATGAGCCACCAAGGTCGACCATACTGGCGATGGTACCGCCATGAATTATTTGAAGACGGTTCTAAAATAATAATTAGTGTTGGACGATGGTGGGGGCTGTCTTGTGGGGAGCTTCACTGTGTGGTCATTGTGGATTTTCAGCTCAAAGTCAACTTTTCCTTCAGAAGCGTTGAGGATTCGGAATTGCTGAGAGCGAGTGGTCAGAATACATTGTACAAAGTCAATTTCAAGTTGCTAGAGATTCTCGTACGTTGGCTCCTAGTAGTCTATCACAGGCAGAACGGTCAGCAACATTGCTTCATCGGCTAGTTCGTGACAACCCCGCAGCTCGGATAAGATGCAATTGAGCTCACGTTCGGAGCCAGAGAGAGGAAAGAAGAAAACCACCACATACCTTGGCTCCAGACCAGATTCGGCCATGAAGGAGCGTGTCACCTAGCGCAATCGGGAACGATTAGCTACGTCTGCCTTGTGTTCAAGCGAGGTCAGCATGGCGCAGGTGGACGAACCGCCTTGACAAACTGCGTGGGGCTGAGTCTCTTGGCCATGGTTGAAGGATGTCTCCTGAGAGGTTGTCTACGAGATTTTGCCCAAGATTTTTCTCCTCACTCTAAGGCCTAGGGATGCTCGGGATAAACGCAACAAAGCCGTCCTTGAACTCGGTGTCTTGGATGCGATACCCGGGGAGTGACGGAATCTTAGCGCCGCGGCGGCTCCACTTTGGTGCCATTACCGCGGAAGAGGAGCGCGACCCAACAGCGTCGTGGGTAAAAGTAAGGCACTTGTTGCTTGGCGAGCTGTTTGGAATAAGGGGCATCTCCTGGGTATCATGTCATTTTTTTATATATATAAAAAGCAATGTTAAAATTATTGAGATATAACCATATGATTTTGTAATGAATCGAGGTTTCCTTTATTATTCTACAATTTTATTTATTTATTTATAAATAGCATTACAACAAAGATCATATCGATTATCTAATCAGGATACCCCAAAATGTTGAACTCGATAACTAGATTTCAGGACCAAACTGACGTAATTACCCGAATATTTACCGCCCACAACGGCACCGTGCATGTTGAAGGCAGCAACCGCTTTTTTGACTGGCTGAGATTGCTTCACGATATTGTCAAAGTTGGTCAACCTACAAATCAACCCACGACTCGCCCGTTTGCCACGTACGACCCGATACCAACACCGCCCAAACGAGCCCTCCCTCCTCTCCCTCTCGCCGCTGGTCGGACGCTCCTCCTTTCCCCCAATCTCCGTCTGCTATCATGATATAGCTCCCATCAACTTCACTGACTGACTGATTGCGCCACGCGCCCCCCGTTGCCCAACATGTCAGTCAGTCCCACGCCCTCGCTGCAGCTCACCGAGTACCTGGAGAAGCTCCCTGGTACCACGTATCGAAAGCTGTACCAGCAGCCCTCGACGGCCTTTGCCATCTTCCGACGCATGCTTCCGCACCTGGGTATGTTTTTTTCTTCTTCTTCTCGTCGTTCCTCCCTCTTCGTGAACCCGTCCACGCTTGCTTCACTCGGCGCGTCGGCTAATGCGCTGCCAGCAAAAACAATTGTGATGCGAATCCTGTACATGCCCAGACCGATCCTGCTCTCTGATCTCGATGACTGGGTCAAGCCCAGCGCAAAACGGTACGGCTCACTCTCGCAAGAGTCGTCACGCAACGCTTCCCCCCGCCCAGTGTCTGACCTCTCAACTCTAGGCAAAAGGACCAGGCCCTGTCCATCCTGCGCGTGCTATGCATCGTCCACATCACGGGCGTCTCCAAGGAGCGGCCCCAGGAGATGCAGCTCACCAGCAACTTCAAGACGTCGCTCCGCCTCGCCCTCTCCGGTGGCGGCACCCACAACTCGTTTGGTGTGCCCTCGAACCTACAGATACCCGTCGAGATCGACATCATCTTCCTCGACCGCTACGCCCGAAAGAAGTGGGAGGACATCCTACACTTCGTCGTCTCCAGCGTCGGCTTCAAGAGCGGCGGCGCTGACGTTTCCGGACCGAATAAGAGCGTGAAGGAACTGCTCGTTGCAGGACGGCTGGTCAACTACCGCCCCGGTGGAGGAATTGGCATCACCCAGGCCGGTTTCACATTTCTGCTGCAGGAGGCCAATGCCCAGGTATGGACGCTGCTGCTGCTCTGGCTCGAGGCCATGGACACGAACAAGGCCGCCGGGCTCGAAGCCACCGACATGCTGTCGTTCCTCTTCGTCCTCGCGAGCATGGAGCTGGGCCGACCATACGACACCAACGCTCTAACGGAACAGCGCAAAAACATGCTGCCATCGCTCGTCGACTTTGGCCTCATCTACATCCCCAACCATAAGCGATCCATGTTTTTCCCCACACGACTAGCCACGACTCTCACCAGCGCGGGAAACAGCCTTCGCAGCATCAGCGACGGCGTGGCAGCCGCTACCGCCGCCGCGTTTGCGCCAGGTCAAAACGGTGCCACGGCTGGTGGCGGCGGAGGAGAGCAAAAGGGCAGCGTCATTATCGAGACCAACTACCGCCTCTACGCTTACACCCAGTCGACGCTCCAAATCGCCGTCATCGCGCTCTTTGCCAAGCTCAACATGCGTTTCCCCGACATGGTGGCTGGCCGTCTGTCTCGCCAGTCCATCCGCCAAGCCATCAACTACGGCATCACAGCCGAACAAATCATCTCGTACCTCTCCGCCCACGCCCACGACCAGATGCACCGCACCGCTGCTCTCAACAACAAACCCGTGCTCCCACCAACCGTTGTGGATCAGATCCGTCTCTGGCAGCTGGAAAACGAGCGCATGAAGACAACCACAGGTTTCCTCTTTAAGGATTTTGAAGATCACAGGGAGTACATGGCCGTCGCTGGCTTCGCCGAGGAGGTGGGCGTCCTGACGTGGCGCAACGACGTCAAAGGCATGTTCTTTGCTAGCAAACACGAGCAGATTCGTGATTACCTACGAATCCGGAAGAAGACCGAATAGACTAGACAGACACCCCGAGGGAGGAAAGGCGGGGGTGAAGGGTTGGATAGGGCACCCACAGGCAACCAGATTGGTGATGGAAATAGAAAGTCTTGATACGGGATCGGACTGATGTATGTTTGTATGTTGGAAGCAACGGCGTTACGGGGCGTTGGGAACAGACACCAACTTTGGACTTGAAGACCAAAAAAATTGGATAGGCATTACATGGGTTGCCGGGGTGGGCTCACGGGAGGGGCATATAATGTAAAGGTACAAAAAAGAAGCCATGACAATTCTTTGCAAAAACCAACCGTTGCAGTGCAGTTTCATTATGTACATTCTATGTCAACAGGGTCGTACTGATTGTGCCATGCAAGCCATGATCCGCCTTGTTTGCGTACTAAAGGTCGAGTCGCCACAAGAAACAAGCAATGAATACTCCATGCCCCTCACTCTCACTCTCCCGTTTCCCTGAAAATTCGAGAACAATACGCCAGCGCCTGGTCTCTTTCCTGTTGGACTTGGACTCCCGAAAAGGCCTCTCGGGCATGGATCAAACAAAAAAGGGGAAAAAATGTCACTGAAAACAAAAATCATACATAGTTCGGGCATGTCAGCGACAGTTGTTGAAAAGCAGAGTCTTAATAAATGCTACGCCGATTTCCAGAAACTGGGGCAACGTGGCCCTTTTTCATGGCCGGGATGTTCGTGATTTGGCGGGCCCCCGAGAGGCTTCGTCGCTCAGTTTTCTTCGTGCCCCCGCCGAAAATACGAGTCATCAAACTCTTGTCTTCCATAGTGCCTCCCTCGGGGAGCAGAGTGGGCCGGGTGTTGCGACGAGCGTACGCTTGTTGCCAGTTATACAGAGAACGGCGGGCTTCATGGGTCGTACAGCAAGACTCAAGATGCGAAAAGACGCGGCGGCAACGGGCATCATCTTCGACTCCCGGGGGTTGACGGGGCCCAGAGGTTGTGATAGTAGTGAGGGCCGAAGTTGTGGTTGAATAAGAGAGATGTGTTGGGCGAAGATTCGCGAGATGGCGATCAGGCGTGATGGTTTGCTTCGGGACCGGTTGAGTGAAGGATGCAAGAGGCGATTGTGTCAAATCCTAGTTGAGACTCTCGGCAAGGAAGCGATCATGCAGCGCCATGAAACGACCAGACCAATACGCCGATGGCTGGGCGGTGGCAACTTGCCCAGGGAGCAGAGGGGAAGGTGGACTCTCGGGAGTGGTTGATCGACTCGACTTGGAGAGCGATGTCAGTGATGGCCGTGGGAGACGCAGACGGGAGGTGCTAGATCCCAACAGGGTGTTTGTGGATGAGGATTGTGATGTTTTTCGTGATGATGCACTGAAGAGGCGAGAGTTTGCAGACCGAGAGGCAAGCGAGGGGCGGGAGATTGATGTTTTAAGATCATTGAGAACACTCATCGTTCTCGACTTTGTAAGCTGACTCTTGGGGGCGGCCTGGGTCAATGGCGAAGAGTCATCGTCTCCGGGAGGAGGAATGTTTTCATCCTGAATAGGAGGTACATGATTGGTATCAGGGAGTATGTCAAAGGTCAAACTTGGCTTCAAAATACGCTTCTTCTTCAAGTTCAAGGATGTGCTTTGGGGAAGTTGTTGGATTTTGGGTTGGTGAGAAGTAGTTGCATTAAAGTCGGATTTCGCGACGGTCGGTTGGCTGGATAGAGGCACGTTTCCCTGCTTGTTGAAACTGGCAGAGATGCGCCTAGTGGCCTTCTTGGCGTCGATGACTTCTTTATCAGTCAGCGACTCGTTGGAGCTGCAATCTTTTATAGCCGGCACAATGATGAAACTCTCGCTGCGAACGAAATCGGGGCCGCGGGAGTTTTTGATAGGGCCAATAGGCACTGAGATGGTTGGTCGTTTGCGTCTTGAACGCACGAGTAACCTGCCAGGAGTGGGTAGCCGCGTCCCAGTTGCAGAGGGGGCTTCCATGTGGTTGTTGGGCGAGTATTAGGACTCTTCGACGAGCAAGTCGATTCTGTGTCTCAGAGAAGGTTTAAATTGCAGTCTTCCAACAGTTAGAGTCGGAATAAGGACGAGATTTATCCAGTTCCTGATTTGCACGGCAAGTAGGATGCAGAGGACGACGAGGTTGAAGAGGACAGCAATAATCAAAATGAGGTAAGGATGGACCAGACGCCAGATGTAAGGGGAGCAGCCGTAAAAGATGAATTGAGAAATACTGCTTCGGTGCGTGACAATGAGGTTGAAGACGTCGGGAATGTCCTCGAGGACGAAGTCGGCGGCTATTCGAAAGATGAAGCCCGCAATAGAATTGTCTTGTTGGGGTTGGTAGTCAGCCAGTGCACCAACCATGACCACTAGAACAAGAATAGAGGAGCCAAAGAGTTAGGGGACGATGGAAGAATCACAGTCCAAGGAAGTGTAGACACGAGGCGCGTGAGAAAGCATGGGATGGCGTTTTTCTGTCGTTTTGTTTTTGTTTTGGGGGTGGCTGCCAGTTGGTGATCTGGATCCCATTTTTGTAGCAGGCAGCTGTCAAGCAAAAGCAGGCAAGTGATTGCCCCGGAAAAAAAACCATGGGCCATGTTGATTAATACAGGAATCTACCGATGTCGGTGCCGTCTTTCCGCCCGCTTCGTTTTATTACATGCAGCCAGCCAAAACATGTGACACCCGCTCGTCTATCTGTATCCCCAGCATCTACCTCGCCCATGAATCAGTGCCCGTTGACACTGACACCATTTACCGCCACTGATTCGTCCTCTTCCTCCCAGCCATCTATCTTGAACCGAAACTCCATGTCCCCCTCGCCCCGGGGCACCTCGTTGCCGTTGCCGTCGAAGAGCGCGCGCTCAACCATGGTCATGTTGCCTTCCCAGTCCACCAGCATTACTGTCTGACGCTGCGTGCCGTACAGGCCAGTTTCAAAGCCCATGAGAGGACTGGGGCTGGGATCTTGCTGAGCATCCACTGTGAGCTCCTCCGCCGCCACCTGGCCGTCCGTCACCCATTCAGCGCGGCCTTTGGACTTGGCCTCCTTCATAGCCTCTTGGTGTACCTCATCGCCAACAGGTGGGATAAATACGCTGTGTTTGAGCTGGTTGATGTATTCAATGAAGCTGGTGTTGGGGTCTGGCTGCGGGAGCGTGTCCTTATCAAGGACAGAGAAGAGGCCAGCAATGAGGTCTTTCTCGCTGGTCTTTTTTGAAGCAGAGTTGCTGATGACATCCTTGAGGAGCTCCTTTCCGATTTTGATCTTTGGCCATTCCTCTGCGGTGGCGGAGGCATCAAATACTGCGTTGCTCAGGGCCCAGGTCTCATCGCGCTCTTTGCCAACAATCGGGACATCGTTCACGTCATCACATCGATTACTGATGATGGCGATGCCCTGGCTCTTTTTTCTCAGCTTGGTACAGACCATAGAAAATCCTCCTACACCCTTGACGCCGCCATCCTTGACCAAATAGTTGACGCCGTCCACGACACCCTCGTACGGCAGTCCTCCCGCCCAGGCCGTCACCATACCGCCCCGACTCTTGACCCCATGCACCGGGTGGTTAGCATCTTGGAGATCCGTTTCCCGATAGTTGGTGAGAACAGCCAGACGCCCGTCCTTGGTGAGGCCCAGCCACGTGCCCTTTTCGGCCCTCTGCAAGTCCCTCGATGACAGCACCTCGCGGCCCGAAGTACCGTGCTTCCACCAGTGAGGCCGTGACGTAGGTCGCAGGATGTACTCGTCACGGTTGTCGATGACGATGAGCGCGTAGTCGGGATGCGCCGTTGTGAACAGCACGATACACATATTTTGAAGGTTTTTCTTCTTTTTTACGAGTTGTAATGTTGGTGTGGTTGAGTTGTGTCTTGTGAAGTGCTTTGCGGTAAGTGATGGTCGGGCCGTGATTGATTGATGGTGGCGGGGTTCCACGGGTGGCTTTTATGCACCATCAATAGTGACCAGTGACCCACGAACCAGTGGCCTGGCATGGCAATAAGCCAATTGTGACGGTGCAGCCAGCCAAACAGGCCACAGGCTTTGCGTCGGCCCACGAAGCGCGAGACAGACAACAGCCTTTGGCACTATCCCGCGTGTAAGAGCATATGCGGGGCTTAGCCGTGCACCTATGATCTGATGATCGGGGACCAGGGATCCGGTAGAGGCCGGCCTTCCGGCTTTTGCCTGGGGGTGACGCGGGGAGCTGTCATGGCTGAATCGGTGCCACATCCCGCCACCATGGTCATCACTTCGGCCATGCCTACAATCCCGATGCTCGTCAGGTGAATGCAACATACCTCCTGGGTGTTTTTTTTTTCGGCTTCGTGATGTCGGGAATGCCCGAACATGGCCAGTGGTTTGCATGGCCCGCATCCCATACTTACATCCAAAATGCCCCTGGGTCATTTGCAGCCATCCCACGTGGTTAACACACATTATCAAATAGAAGCGCTCAGTCACCAATTACACAATCTGCAGCGTCAAGCCGAGTTCCGAGGCTAAACGCCCGACAGTCCGCTATGCTAAGCCACAGGTCTTGTGATTTGAGGTCTTGGTCTCCAGCCAATTAAATCGCCAAACGTCATGCCAAGTTCTTCACAGTTGATTATGGCCAAAACAATCCTCCAAACGGTCTCGCCATCTTGAAAATATGCACCAAACTTTCCGAAGGGGAAATCCAGAACTTAGCCATATTCGCGAATAAGAACGCATCCATTCTCAAACGCCTTCTCCAGGATGTACCACGAGCATATCCAAAGTGCATTGAGAATATTGAACCATATGTTACGAATCGAGATGGCCGACGCGACATTTTCCAACAGCTACAACTTTCGATGTAGGCAATCAGCGAGAATCCCCTGCTTGGATCTTCTGTCAGCATAGTCATAGTAGCGCCTGCTGAGAAGTCGAGACGTTTGTTCTCAAGCATGTCACGAAATCCAACTTGCAGAAACACTATTATAGTTGTATGAAACGCAAGAGTATGAAATTCAACAATTAGCGAATGCACTAATTTTAACATTGATCCGTATCATTATTTATCCCCTGCCATGCACCGCGCCGTACCGTCTTCAAAAGAATGTCCCCCTCATGAGCCACATATCCCAGGGTGATTTATATATACTTGAACCACAACAACTCCTTTCCCAAAACGCCTTGGACAATTTTCCCACAATTCATAACGCCCCATATTCCCCGCTACATCCCTGGCGGCAGTCCAGCCCTTCTTTAGCATCCCCTTACGGGGAGTTTGTCCCGGTGGACGGGTCGGTAACGGAGCCCGGTGGAGAGACCATGCCGGGGTGGGCACAACCCGGCTCGGCTCTCCGGCCCCGCATCTCGACCATGTAGGGGCAGTTCTCGTGGTACTGCAGGCAGTGCATGCACCGGAACGTGTTGAGCCCCTGTGGCCCTGGGTCGCGGGCGATGCGGCACCAGCGGCCCTTGTCGGCGCAGTTCCGGCAGGGGCGGACGGCCGCGATGCCGTGCTCGTCGGTGGCGAGCTTGTGGACCTTGATGTGGTCCGCAAAGGCCTTGGGCGAGACCGTCTTGGCGCACACCGGGCAGACCCTGCCGTTGGATGGGCCAGCCCGGCCCCGCCTTGGGGTCGGCGGCGTCGATGTGCTCTGGGCGGCCTGGGGCGGCGTCCTTGCCTTTGGTTGTCTCTTCTTAGGCGCTCTCTTGGCCCCGGTGGTCTTTGTGGCCCTGGTGGCCTTGGTGGCCTTGGTGGCTTTGGGCCCGGTCTCAGTCTCAGTCTCAGTCTCGGGCCTGGTGTTTCCCTCTAGCGAAGGGCGAGCGAGGTCCGACAAGGGGGAGTGGTCGGTTGTACACATGCTCTGTACATCCATTTTCTGTGTGTTTGTGTGTGTGTGTGTGTGTGTGAAGAATATATTGTGGTTTAATGATATCACAGAAATGGTTGCAGGTTCGGTATGAGTGCTTGTGTACGACAAAGGGGATGAGAAAGGCCACAGAAGGCACATGGACAGGAGAGACGGGGACTCATATACATATGTTCACGGTTTCGGAGATGGTTCTTCAACCTTCAGAAAGTCTGGTACCGTGGGGTTTTATGAGCGACCAAATTGTTGCACGTTTCTCCGAAAGTGACGTTTTCTCAATATGGGGGTTTCTCCCAGTTCTTCAACCTCCAGAACATCCGTGACATCGTCCATAACGCAGACCAGCAGAGTGTCGTCGACCATATCCGCGAGTCCGAGCACGACAGAAACGGCCGCTCATTATCAACAGTGCGATGGTATCAACTGGCCAGGGCCGACGGTGTGCGCGAGTCTGTACACATGTACAAAGTATAATGACTACTAGCCTTCCCTTTCCCATTCTTACGGTTTCTTTAAAAGGAAATGTACACGGGTTGTAGTCTTTGAAAGAGAACCTAGATAATGGTGACATTTTGTCTCCTGCCATATCCAACTCATCTTAGATCCAATACACTGTTATTGCTCTCATCCACGTAACAGCATGCTCTGTCCTTTGAGTTCTCGTAGGCGCCTTCTTGTATTATCGAATACTCACCCGGTAGCCGCTCGATCATTTTACAACACATATATTAGAAGAAGAATAGGAGGAGGAGAGGTCAGTAAAAAATATATTAGAAAAGGAAAGAAAAGACAGGCCGAGATTGATATCTTGAGGATGGGATCGAGTCAATGGATCCGAGAGTCTTGCGTACGTAAAACATCATACATTTGACACAGTATTAGGATTCCATCTACAGAGCGAGCAGAGACTTTCTACTACTTTTCAGCAAACTCGGGCTCGGAAACCCGAACAGGTTCTTCAGTAATCGGAGATGTTCATCACGTTATTGCAAAAAGAGAAACAGCGAGCGACAAGGCTGAAGTGGGCACAAGGCCGAAAATTTGCCTGCCGTGCCAGGAAACATGTTATCGATATAACCAGAAATGAGGAGAAACGAGGGTGTTTGGTTAAGATACCAGCATCCGCGGTTCATCGTGTCATTGATTTGTGCCAACTAACATAACACACCCTCCAGTTCATAACCACTCCACCAACCCGCCTGCCAGTTCGGGAACTTCTTGCAGGATGACTTCCAGAACGAAATCGAGGCTCGGTCCCCTGGTCTTCGACACCTGGCCCCTCCCTGTTGGGCAGCTGTTGGGCAGATTTGTCATGATCGCAACAACGGCTCTCAAAGCCACCACTAACACGGGAGGCGGCAAAGTGAGGCCATGCGGAGAAATGCTCGGGACCAACCTTAACCTATCCTAGGTTTCCAGGTGAAATCTTACCACATCTGCAGGATCCGGATTGAAAAAAACAGGGCGTGTCGCCATGTTTGGGAGTGTGTTTTTTTATTCAGATAAGCATGATAGCAGAGTGGCAAGCTCAGGCCTGGTCTCCCAAGTAACAGGGAAGGAAAAGGACAGCAACCCTAACACGAGAAGCAAACCCTACGGTTTAAGCCAGCCCTAATGGCTACTACAATATAGCGGTCTAGAGATGGACCCGCGAATTGCTATGGCAAAGAAAAAACTTTATCCCGCGTTGCAGACAGCGGCGCGAGAAAAGGGTTTATGTAATCTTTGTTGACGAAACACGCCTCCAACAGACACTACGCGCCGAGCCGCCGCAGCAACAGCCGTGCTCGGATCCGCTAGGACTTGCTTGGGAAGCGAAAGCTGCCCGATAGCACCTTTTTCAAGGGAAAACGGGACCCCCCCTCAACCATTGGGCCATGACAGGGGGCGAAGTTCCCTCAACGGCTCAGCACTCATCTCATTCGGGACAGATCTCTACACGCCCACGCCCCGCCAGCCCAGTATTCTGCTGTGTTGGCCTGTCTACCTGCCAATAATGATTTGTGCCTTAGACTACTACTACATCTACGGTCTGAGGGAGGGAGGGAGAAAAAAAAAAAAGACCCGCGCCCGTTGAAAGAAGGATTCGGTGGCTTTTGAGAGGGTGCGAAAAAAAATGGACGAGTAGTATCGTGCGAATAGGGGCAGTCTTTTTTTTTTCGGAGCAACCAAAAACCCTGCCGACGACCTTTTCGGTCTCGGAACCCTGTCCATGAGTAGAAAAAAAAGCGGCAGCCCAAAGGAGGAAAAAAAAAAAAAAAAAAAAAAACTCCCGGGGTGTATTGTGGGAGGCGGGAAGGACCGGGCATCCCTGTCTAAGCGAGCGCCTCTTATTCGGGTTTTCACTACCCTACACCGGTCCAATTTCACACTGTCGCGGCCAATTCCTGTGTCAATTTTCCACCATGCCACTCAATTTTTGTGATTGAGAGTAAAATGGGGTAATTTGGACATGTTTGAGATTTTTTGTAATTTTTTTTCTACTTCTTTTTCTTGTGTGATCCCGGTAGGGTGTTGAAACCCGTGCCTGAAGATCCAAGGGGAACGGGTTGACGATCTTTGGGGGGCCTCAAAGTGAGAAGTTATCAACCAAGACAAACACAAACTATTACCACTGTGGAGCCCAAGCTACGACCAAGTCCTTTCCCGACACACCAAGGAGACTACAAAGGCAGAGCCGCATACGGTTGGATATATTGCGTAGTCTATTTCCCATGAATGAAACCAGGGTTGCCTACAGAACCTCATTACTCGCTCCATGCTCATCGTGCGCTATGACACTTACATCATCACGGAGGGGACTCATACACGGGGACTTTTGGCGTGTCAGAATTTGGAAGGCTTGTCATTCAAATTGAAACTCTCATATTCACATGACCTACCGTGCAGTCATTCCCAACCTCAGGCGTCATTTGGCATCACCAAAGGCAGCAGCTAAACACGTCTGCTCGCCCCTGTCTGCCTCAGGGACCAACTCCCTAAAAAAAACAGCAGCACTCATGCCTTACCTGCCTTGCATTACAGAGGCATCTTGAAAGCCCAGTGCGACAAAATCGCATCATGTCCAGATATACATCCCCCCCAACACGTCTTCTCACGCTGGTACCTGCTCACCGGGGCGTGTCGATATCTCATTCATCGTCGTCACAGACATTCAGCCCGGCTGCCAGGATGAATCCTCCGGAACCTGCTCATGGCGAAAAGATCTCGTCACACATTGCCACACTGCAGGCAAGCACATGACTCCCACCCCACGAATAGTGAGGCTGTCCCGGGGCATTGGCTCCCCGTCCCGCGACGCAATCGTGCGTCTGGTTCCAAGTCCCTGGGTCTCAGCTGGCATGTGAAAGAACCGCTGGCACACGGGGATTTGCCCAATCTCGTCGTCTCGAGCGTGTTGCGTTTGGAGGTTTTTAGAGAACGATTCGTCCGCGATTGCGTTCGTGATGACTGCTGCCTACATGACTCCGTCGTGCACCGTCCACTGCCCGCCCCCCCTATCTCCAGCCCCACGAAAAACCCCCACACGATCTCGATGTTCTCCAAGGACATGGGGTCATTCGGTATTGTAGATATCGCCTTCGCCTTCGTCTTCGTCACTCAGCTGTGCCTGCGCAAGGAGGTTTCGGAGAGAAAATGCGTCGCAATGGTGGCGATGCAAATGTCGCGGACGCATTGGTGAGTCCTGTCCGGACAGGACGTTTGAGATGACTCATTTTTTTCGTCAGGAAATGAAACCGCGGGCCGTTCGACTCATTGTTCGTCACGGCAATCCACCATTGAAACCCTGGGTCACCTGCTCGAGCCTAGATAGAATTAGCATTGCTGGAGAGTCCAATCCCGTTACGAAGGAAGCATTGTCAAAGATGGCGACATGGTGGAGGAGGCCTCAGTCAAGCACGGCGAAGTTCGAGGAAGAGCAAGGAATCCCATGTGAAATGGCGAAAAATAAAGGAGCAGCCCCCATATCTAATGCGTTGAGTCACTTTGATAAGAGGGCTGCGCAAGCGTAGTATTTGGAATCATCGAGTAAGATGGCCGGAAAGCCGTCTGCAGGCCGCATCACATGGCTCGGAGGTTATGTCGGGAGTGGACCCCGGAGCACGGTGGCGGACCCGGCCGGCTGGGTGGATCACGTGCTCGGAACGCACCGCCACATCGGGGTTGCGATGGGGAATTCGCCTAGCCCTCTAGCCTCTAAATTCTAGCCCCATCATCTCCATCTGGAGCCCTCTCCAACCCTCCCTCCCACGTGGCTTATCCAACGACAACGCACCCATGGCTTCGCCTCGGACGCATGTCTCTGAATAGCACACACACAATCAATTCGCAAAACCGGATTGGGCCACCCGGACAAATTTGGGCAATGCCTTTCCCGCGACTCGGCAGGACACAGGACAGCGCAATGCAGCACAGGACAGCACAATGCAGCGCAATGCACCCATAATGCTGCACAGTACGGCACTATACGGTGCAGCGCGCGGCGGGCATTTCTCATTATTCATCTGTTGTGCATATCCATATCTTAAGTGCCTGCTGAGTAATTCCGGGAATGACCACAATTCCGACGGGAACATTGGGTTCGGGAGTAAAGGAAAAAAAGGTTGGCTGCCTCCATTGGGCGCAAATGTCCCGGGGATCGATTTTTTTTTTCGCCCTCCCTTTTTCGTCATTTGCGACAAGGGAACTTTAAACCCATGGAATTTTAGATTAGATTTTGGTATTTTTCTTCTTCGTCGCTTCCACAGGCACCCCTGGTTCGTGGAACCGAATCATGGGTTGCCTACCCCCCCTTGTTTCCGTGAGAACACCCCCTGGCCGCAATTATTGGCCGCGGGTTTGACCAGGGGGGGAACGAGGGAAACCTGAACTTGCGTCAGTGCGACTGTGGCCCGGGGATCTAGCACACCGAAGTGTAAAAAAAAACAAAATAAAATAAAAAATAAAATAAAAAAACAAACTAAAATAATTTTTTTCTCGAGTGTTTCCAGCCGACGTCTGACAGAGGTGCAACGGGGATACGGGACCTGTCCGGCCTGCAGACAAAACCATCAAGCTGCAGCCCACGACCATTATCAGCCCTGAGCTCTAAGTCCGTGTAGAATGCCAAATCCTTTCAACTCTGACTGGGCAAGCAGTCGGCCGCCGGCGGTCGGCGGCAATGCGAGCAGCAGTTGAAAGAGACGAGAAAATTTTTTTCCCACTGGCATCCTATCACCACACCACACCACTGGAGCTTCCCCAGCGACAGGCTCACGGGCAACTGGGCATAAACGTGTTGGATCCAGAGCAGCCTGGGCCGAGTGATGACTCTTACCACGGGACCACAGGATTTGCTGAAAATCTGGATACCGTCTCGTTGACTATTTGGAAGGGCCTGTCTTCCGTCACCGACACGTGCAAGATGCAAGCGCAGTGCTCCATCTCGTTGCATGCATCATGACGGGATTGGACACGGATTCAGCAGCATCCAAATCTAGCTCCATGAGTGTGCATACCGCCAGCACCCCTCGGCCCTCGCCATGCCTAGTTTTGACATGTCTGCGTGTGTACAGGACCGTACAGCGGCGAGCTGTCACCGTTTCCATTGCGACCATGCCCTAAAAGAGAGTCTGCAGTTGAAGGGCACACGCCCCGGGAGGAGGGATGGAGGGGCACCTTCTGGGGGCCATGGGCCGCCGTTCTTCTCTGGGAATTCCCAATTTTCTGTGGGAAAAAGCAACGTCGTCATGGTTTGGCGCCTCTTCACACCCCCTGTCTGCGTTAGCGACTGGCGCTACTCGGCCGTCCCCTCTTCCCGAGCCGCCTCGAACTTCGCAGACGTAGCGGGCACCTTTAGCGGCGCCGCCGCCATCATCATGTCTCGCGCCTTGCTTTTGATGTCTCTCCCTGGTCCTGCATCTGCACGATGGTTTCCGTCTTCTCTCCCAGATGGGTGCGACAACACTGTGTGGGTGGCCCGTCGACAACGATGGCATCCACTCTTGACGCCTGCTTCTCTGCAGCAGAAGACACCAAAAATCGTTGACAGAAGGTCAGGGCCAAGATATTCAGTCATGCATATGCCGCCACCGTCTTTCTTTTTGCGCCCGTTCTCTGTTTAGGGCCATCTTGACTTAGACGTACGTATGTGCAGAATACATCACATTAGATGAGGCACAAAATACTGCCTCTCGGTCTGAATGCAGTCACTTGCTACACCTGGGCTCGCTGATGCACCGCCTTCTCACTGTGGAGTTGAATGTTGTCACCTTGGTATGACCCCGCGATAATAGTAGATTCATCACCGATGCGTAGCCGAGCAACGCCGCCGGCTTTTGCGAAAGAGTCGGTGAGAGCTGTCTTTGTTGGGTATGGACACTACGTCGATGGAGGGGCACCCGAAAATGGCGGTCTTCAAGGCCCTATTTTTGGAGGGGCACCGAGGGCTGGCACACTTGTGGTTTTGATCTTTCAAGAGGATAGCGAATAGAGACAGTCGGTCGGGTTAGGGTAGAGGGCATCGTCTCCAGGCAGTCCAGGCTGGTCAAGGGTACAAACAAGACCGACGATGAGAAGGGTTTGGTGGAACCCGGACGATGCCGCCTTTTTGTCTTCCAAGGGTGTGGTAGAGGATGGGGAAGCTTGAGTTGGCTGCACACCTCTCCAGCAGCTTGGTGGTCCTCTTCTCGATTCGCCTGGATCTCGTCGCCTTGCTTTACCTGCAGAAAGCAACAGCGACGTGGACGAGTGGGCAGCGTTTGTGTGAGTGAATGCGTGAGAAGGCACCAATCAAATCCGAGGCATGGGTCGAGGGCGGGTCCGATTTGACAGGGCGGGCGCATGTTTGGACATCAATACAGCAAACGCGAGGGTTCGTTGGGAGAGCATACATGACGGTGCAGATATTCATTGACAGCAGGGCAAGCAAGGAGGAGCCGTATGCTTATTATGAGTCATATCCGCCCATCCATCCCGAACCTCTCAGTACGAGGAAAAAAAAAAAAGGCATTACTCCTAGGTGTGGTGCCGTATCCGCCGCCATCTTCTAGATCCGTGTGGGCGCATTATCCGTAATGACGAGTAACAGAGGTGAGGTGTGGGAGGGCTTGTTTGATGGGCCTCGGTGAAATGAGCTGCCGCAACATAGATTGGTTGTCGTCAAAAGAAAACAATGAAAATTTTTTCAGTCTTCAAAGCACTTGGACCAGGTGTGCCGAGCAGGGGGGGTTTCTGGCCAGGGCTGCTTCCAGGGGGATGGGACGGATTGATTAATGGACGGGAATGGGGATGGGGTTCCTAGCAGCCTCTCCAAGCCAACAGGCCCAGGCGGCCACTATCGGCCGGGACCCAGGTAAATGGAGGGCGTGCAGGAGAGTGAGGCGTGTAAGTAATTCGACGCCTTGTGGTGGCTCTGTCCTCGTTTCTGGACGATGCAAAAAGTCCTGGTCACCCTGCGTGTCAACCAGCCAGCTCCGGCTCAAGCAGCAGTTGAGACGAGACACGCCCAGTCTGTGGCTGGCCAGGGACGTAAAAAATTTTTCCCTTGTACTTGTCTTGCATGACATGACAGGACCTTTTCTAGTTGAAGCCGTTGAGGATTCATCAAGCTGTGCGATCAAGCTTCTGTCAATGCGCTCCCTTCAGTGTCATTGGAAGAATTGGTCTGCCATTGGGCATGTTCTGGATCTGGCTGGACATGAGACGCTCACCGCGGAGCTAAGGGCAACGGTTAGCGGCTGTAAAACGTATCCGCCAGGGAGGCGCCATTGCTAGGGCAAGGCAGATGGCGCTGAAGTCTGTCTTTATTTCATGTTTTATTCTTGATCATCACTAGTGTGCTTATCGCGTAGTTGGTCGGGTTGGGCTGTGACCATCGTTACCGCCCCAAACAAACGGCAGAGCAGGGGCGTGCGACGCTGGTGTGGGAAAGGGTATTGTTTCTCCATGGTAGTGACCTTAATCTCGGGTCTAGAGACAGAGTGGCAAGGTGAGGGAGCCCAGACCGAGCGTCTGAGTCTCGGCCGGAGGACTGTGCACGTACTGTACGGAGTTGCATGGGGAAATGCCTGCGTTTTAAGGTTGCCGTCTGTGTGCGTTTGAGAAGTGACCTACCACATCGCGAAGGACGTTGAAAGGATGATGCTGTGTCGCTGCACAGGCGCGCCTAGTGCCTCTCCACCACACAGGCAGCCGGGCAGGCAGGCAGGCAGGCAGACTCAGGAATCATTTACTCCGCCCACCAAATTACGGTCACTAAGGGAAAAAAAAAAATTACCTTGATTGTCGACAAGGCTGTAGGACCCATGATGCATGGGGGATGGACAATATTGGAAGTGTGGTGGGCGCCGGAGGGCGGTCCGTTGGCCGCGCGCCCACAATACATGCCGTACCCAAGGACTCCCCGCGTCCATCCAAGTCCCGCTGCCTGGATCGCTGGGCCGCTGTCATTGCGGTGCATTAGGGCCTGGGGCCGGTGCAAAGGCCGCTAACCTCAGTGACCGTCTTCTGGGACGCAGGCACGCGAGTAGACGCATGGGGGGACCCTTGATGGACCCCCCTGGGCGACACCGACAAAAGGCGTAGCCCTTGTCTTGCGGCTTACGGGCATCCGCGTGCTCCATCTCCGGCTCCAGGATTTTTCTCCAGGCTGCTGTCTTCACAATCCTGGTAACCAGGGCATATCCATGGCACATCTTTTCACGGATGTGTCGGTGAAACCCTTCCACCCCTGTATCCGGGGCGCAGATAGCCCTCGGTTCGCACATCCACATTGCACAATTGGCAATTCGCGGGTAATGAAACTGAAAGCCCGGGTAATGAATCGCCCGGGATCATGGTTGAATGGACCTTGACAGCTCTTGCGCACATTCAACAAAAAAACTTGAAGGATCCAGCTACAGCACCGGTGTAAGTTGAGACGTCGGACCCATACTCGGGAAATGGGGTTGATGACGAAAACTGGAGTGTATAGTTTATCGTCATGACCTCACCACCCGAGGCTATCAGAGCGTGCCATGGGCATGGAACTTGGTGCACTCTAAATTTTCCCTGTTGATTGTGTGTGCTGTAACATTGCGGGTTGGTCGTCGGTGACGTGCTTCTCTGGATATCGCGCGCCTGGTGAAGGGCATGATAGAGAATGTCTGTACAATGTGTGGGATTTGGGTCCTAGCAACGAAGGGCCAACAGGCTTGGCGAAATCGCGGTATGGGAATTCAAGATGGGCCGAGACGGTGAGCCGGCGAGACACCGCCTCTCATTCCAAGCCTTGACAATTCAGAACGCCCGGCCAATCATTCGCCAAGGATTGGGCCAGTGTGCTGCGAGGTTTCTGGGTCTGGCTTCTGGCCTCAAGCACAGAGGGGCCAATAAAAAGGTAAAATGGGCTAGGGTGCAGGTCGAGGCCACTCGGCCGACATGAAGAATGAGGCTCCACTGATTGGAAAAGAAGAAGAGACAGCCTTGGTTGGTCGTCCCCATCGCAGACGTGGTTTCAGTGTCAACGTTCTTTCGACGGACTAGAGTATAAAGTTGGGTTGCACAAGCTGGCTGAAACCATGACAAGAAAGAATCTCTGGATAGACTAGCGCGCACTCGGCCAGTCCAGAGGCGGAATTGGGTAGCGGGGATTGTGGATGAGCCGGGACGGCGGGCGGCGGGTGGTATCGCGCTTGCCCGCTCTGGACGAAGCCGTCGTATCACAGCCCGCTGGAAAGGATCCCATTCGCGAGCCGCCTCTCCGGTGCAGGGTTGGATATGCACCCAGAGAACGGAGCGCAGTACCGAGGGTACGCACCCGATGCACGATGTCTCCATCTTCCTCTTCCCCGCTGTGCGGAGAAAGTTAGCCTAGGCCTATCTGGCTTTCCTTCCGCGGCCTGCAAGTCGAGGTATCCGTCACATTGGATCCTGTCAATCCAAAATCAGCGTATTCCAAGGAAGTTTCTATAGAAGTCGTAGCTAATGCAGGGGGTAGCCATGTCGCTTCCATGTGCACCCGTTGATTGCTCGCCTCATCCATTATCGTGTTACACGGTTACCACCGCGGCCGCAGCCTTAAATGTCGTGCTTCGCTATCGTGCCATGTTGACCAAGAAAGCCTGATTGAGGGTAACGGACGACGGATAATAGCCGATACGGCCGAACGTCATCTCCGCACAAGAGGTGCGTAACCTCCACAGGCAAAAGTCCGCAAAATCCCAATCTGTGGATAAACGAGAGCAACCCTTGTCCGCAATGGATACTCCAAG
Organism: Calonectria honghensis; assembly: GCA_013403855.1. Lineage (NCBI taxonomy): Eukaryota > Fungi > Ascomycota > Sordariomycetes > Hypocreales > Nectriaceae > Calonectria > Calonectria honghensis. Next base: position 809,886 of record VTGB01000015.1, read on the forward strand.
CACGGGCGACACTGTGCATGTGATGGAGAATTGGCAAAAATCGGAATTGTTTGGTATGGTGGTGTGCCAAGTTGAGAAAGGGCGCCTGTCACCAGGTATGTCACACCTGCATACGTAGACACTTGATTGGGAAGGCAATAATATGTAGGGACACACGACCCAAGATCAGGCTGATAACGTACACGTGTTAGTGTGGGAAAGCGACGAGTCAACGTGTGCTATTCTGCACAGTTGAGCAAGGACTCGATCGATACAAATGCGTCAGCCTTTCCCCACGTTTCTGGATCGGTCTGCTGCCATTTCTCGCATCCCGCTGTCACCGAGACGTCGCTGTTGTCGTCATTGCCACCACTTCCGGGCAATTTAGGTAGACCTGGGAGGAATAAACCTGGTTGCCACGACCGTCGCCGTGGCTGCCTAGTGCCGCAGCCTTGCTGGTCAATAATTGAATATAAAATAAACCAAATCGCCACGCGCGAAGTGGAGGATCGCGCCTCATAACTCAAGTCGTGGCCACGAGAACGAATCTTCATTCCAGGCGGAAGACTTTCGTCATCCAGCATGAGATCTCGCTTCGTTTTGACTTGGATCGACCGCGACATCGACTCGCTTGTTTGATTTTGCCCTGGGCATCACACCAGAAGAGATTTTCTTCCACAGCACCCCAAAAAGGCAGCAGGTTTCGTCACCAGCCTTATCCTTGCACACCAAACTCGTATTTTCCGTACGCCATTGCTTCTCGTTGTCGGGAGCCTAGGGCCAGGCTAGCAAAAGATAATTTAGGTAGCCAAGCTCTGTTTGCAACCCGCCCTCCGTACCCGTTGACGCCGGGACCAGGGCCAGGGGGTGTACTAACCGATCAACTGGGCACAGTCTGAATCACACCGAGCCGACTGGCTGCCCGCTGTGGCCCCTGCTGTGTCTTGCCGCCGGCGCGCGCCTAGAAGCCCAAGGAGAAGGAAAAATTTTCACCGGAAGGGTTTCGCGGACACCCGGGACGGCGGACGATAGGAATCCATCCCAGGCCGTCATCTCGCTTACTCCCCACTGGTAAATTTCACTGGCACTTTGGTGGAGAGGGAACAAGGCTGTAGACCCGCTCGAAGGTGACTCTTTCGGAGAGGCTTGTCTGGGCCTTTCTGCTATCACTTCTCATCAAGCCCTGCGAGTGAGAGGGACACGGGAAACAGTGGAAAAAGCAAAGCACACTTGAATTTTTTTTTCTTCGCCAGGGCGTTTTTGTGGTCTCATTGTCAGAATTTTCTTGACCCTTGCGCCTTGTGGCTGGGATTTGTTTCCTCCTGAGACGAAGCCACCACAAGAAAAGAAACGAGAGGTCCAAGAGAAATTACGAATTGTGCGAGCTTGTGCGCGAGCGGGTGTAATTGCGAGTGTGTGCGTGTCTGTGTACGTGTGTTGAGTGCTAGAGCACGGAGCACACTGCGGAGAGCACACTTTTTTCTTTCTCGGGTTACAGGCACCCCCGTCCTTGCTCAGCTGAAGCGACAGCTGGATCCGCCATACAGCGCTCTTGCCCTGCTATCGCAATTGGGATCATTTGCGCTGAGCAGTGGAGGACCCTGCCAGCTAGGACTACGGGTTATTGTTGGTGTTGCTATTCGGCCCTGTGTGTGGACGGACTGACCGTTCCGTCGAAAGCTCAATCCGAGGCATCCAGGAGGAACCCCTATTCCCTTATTTTGTCGCCTCCGTCGAGTCAATCAACGAAGGCATTGCTTGGCTTGCTCAAGGGATTGAGTCATCCGCTCAGCTGAAGGCTGGATTGTGCGAGCGGGAGCCAGGAGCTAGTGGAAGCAACCAGACGAGCCCAACAAAAGCTTTGGGTCGCTCGCTAAAAACCACTAGGATTTATCAGCATCGAGAGAAGACGCACGCCAGGGGAAAATTTTTTCTCTGGCGGCGGAGTGCAGCATATTGCACAGCACAGCACAGCGCACCCAGCGCATTGCCGTTGCAGTGCCCCAGTGTGTGCGCATTGCGCAGTGATTGATTGATGCGTCACCGTCGTCATCTAGCATCTCAGCGACAGGAAATTGGTGGGCGAGGGGACAGTGCGGTCAGAGTTTGATCTACACCGTACACGACCTGCGCCTCCGAAACTTCCACGAAAGTGACTAAGCGCTGCTAAGCACACACCTCAGTGGCGGTACGTACTGCCGCACACCAGAAAAAGAGTCACTGCCTGTGCACTGCCTGCCCTGCACCTTCCCTCGGGCGCCAAGGGTACAGAAGGCAGGCGCAAACTCCAGGCCTAGGACCGCCTCTTTCGAGCCTATCCCCGACTCCGAACACCGACCCCCTGCCCCAACCAGGGTTGTCCATGCTACACACCACCCCCATGCTCTTCCCTTGTACCCCTGCTGCATACCGGTTGCCCCCTCCTTGCACTTTTTTTTTTCACCCTCCCACACCCTGCCCAAGCGGGCTTGGGCAATCAACCGTGTGCCCACACACAATCTCCAGGTGGAATAATATATATCTCGACACACACCCGCACCGAGCTACTCTCTTTCTCTCCTTTCCAGCATCTTGGCGCTTGCCAATAAACCTTTCAACACAACCACAGATCTAGCACGTCGTGTCGACGGCTTCACTCTTTTACAAATCAACATCGGCTGGGGCTTCGCGAAGCAACCAGCGTTTTCTCGTCACCACGACCAGTTTCCACTGGCCTCGGCTCCCTCCACGGAGGCAAGATATTTTACAGACCGGTCATGTTCGCCGAAGAAAGACACAACTCTAACCCTTTCCCATCCGACTACATACCGAGGTGACGGGCTGAACCGATCATCCTCTTCTCGGGCGCCTCTCCCCCCGGCGCGTCCTGGACCAGTTTTTACATAGTTGACTGCCAACAGCAGAACAAAGAGCTTCTGACTGCAGTGCGACGAACATACCACGCCTCAACACAATAAAAACCACAAAAAAAGTCTAAAACCCTACAGAAAAGAAACATCGCGACCACCGACACCAATACCGGAGTCTGGAGGAGAGCGGTTGTTTTGACTTGATTCAAGCGGGTGTCAGCAGGGCATCGCTACAGCAAAGGATCATGAGTTACCATTCACCACGAACTCCAGGATCGACACCGATCCACGACTACGACAGCGTATATTCGAGGATGTCGTCAGCTACTCCTACCCCATCGCCTCGGCCCACCTGGGCCGAGACGACGCCCCGGCGTCCAGCAACCCGAGCCGCCCATGGCCGCTTCAACAGTTACTCTCAAACCGGCGAGTTCAGTCCTCGACCGCCAAAGGATTCCCCCCGCTACAACAGCAACGGGCAGTATAGCACGGCAGATGTGAGTCCCAAACAATTTTTGTCGCGCAGGCCTTCCGGGTCATCTCCGCGCTCTTCCAAGCGCGACCGCCGATACTCGTTTACCTATGTCCGGGCTTCCACCCCATATGGAGAATCCGACGAGGACGAAGTCATCGAGGCGCTGGGACACACCTATGTGCTCCCCGCGCAATCTCGTTCCAAGCACCATCACCAACGCAGATCTTCGCTTTATTCACGAGACCTTGATGGGGGATGGTACACTAATTACGACGACTACCTGCAGGGTGCCCAGTCCGCTGCCGTGTATGACGAATACTATGGCCGAGATCAACCTCCCGCGTACTCGCAGCCTCCCCACGCGCGACCTCCTACCAGCTTCTCTCACTCCCGTCGCTCTTCCACCGCCGTGCCTCCCCGGCCTCAGACCGTCCGACCCGGAGCCGCCAGCAGCGCTCATCGCGCAAAGGCACCTCCCTCTCCTCCTAAGGCTACTGACGCTGATGCCAAGAGACACCGGATTCCACCTGGATACTCACTCAAGAACTGGGACCCCACTGAGGAGCCCATCCTTCTTCTAGGTAGCGTTTTCGACGCCAACAGCCTTGGCAAGTGGATCTACGACTGGACCGTTTACCATTCTGGCCCAGCCACTCCCATCTCTGACATGGCCGGCGAGCTGTGGCTTCTCCTTATCCAATTGGCGGGTAAGGTGAAGCGAGCTGAGGAGGTCGTTGGCAAGGTGCGAAGCGCAGAGAACCGCGACCTCGTTGAAGAGTTCATCGATGGCGGCGAGCGCCTTACTGAAAAGCTCCGGGCCCTTCTCAAGGCCTGCGAAGCACCTATGCTCAAGGCTGCCAAGCGAAAGCAGTCTGGACTCGGCAAGAATGCCGGTGTCGAATTCGTCGAGACTCTTTTCGGTCGCGACCGAGAGCTCGCTAAGACGGAAAAGTTTATGACCAACGTCCGTCTCTTCAACCTCAGGTTCGACGCCAACTGCGAAGAGATCCTGAGGAACCCTACTAAATAAACGGACTGCCCACGGACTTTATACCATGGACCTGTTTCTGTTTTCTATAATAACCTACCACTACCTGAGGATGCTTGACTGGCCAACACTATAATCCCAAACCCCTACCGGATTGGATCGGCCACAAAGATTGTACACTTCCTCATATTTCCTGGATCTCCGTTTGGATATAACCACCACATGGATTTCCTTTACGTCTCTATCTCGTCCTAGAGAAACAATTTTCTTTTGTCCTAAGACAAAGACTCAAAGGGCGACCTGTACTACCAGCAATGCATACGCGCGCGCGGAGGAGGGGGCATCGACCAAGGGGCTATTTCCTTTTATTAAGATACCCACAATGTTTTTCCGTTTGGAAGGTCGCGGGCGGTTGGGGGTGAAGTGATGGAGGAAAATGATTTGAGTTGGATGATGGATGGATATGGACACTTGACTTCTACAATTTCTTTTCTCATGGACTGGCTTTTTTTTACTACTTTTCTGTTTTGCACAGCGTTCGGGATATCAAAAGTGATTGGCACTTAGATCGGTGGAATACGAACATTACTACGCGGTAATATGGAACGGAACACTTGGAGGTTTTGTTTTTGGTTTGCAATTTTGGGATCACGCATTTGAGCGTGGTAAGGAGTTGGGGATTTTCGAAGCAGTTTTAGTTATACCATGTCAGAGACGCTGGGATTTTTGAATTTTAAAAATTAGATTTTAGCAATTTTGGTTCTCTCCTCCAACTTGGGTTGTGTGAATACTTTGTGTTCCTTTGGCAGCTGGCGCACCGTGCTGCCTTGCGACTCTGGATTCGCCAATGTTTGGGCCCCATTCCGTGAAGCGAAGCACACCCCTCCCGTTCATTCTCTCGTGGTAACCCTGTGGACGTGAGGCATGGCATTGGGCCAAAAATTGAAGTGACACATGTTCAACGTGGACTAGGGTAACGATCGCCTGTGAAGATGAGGTCATGGACGGGCACACCCCCTGGACAGCTGCGTCATGCAGGTCACTGCAAAAGAGGGGCGGGTCACAGTTTCGCCGCGGCCGCGGACAGGGCTAATGTGGAACATAATGAAATGTGAGATGGGCTCTCTCCCTTGGGCATCTACCTCCTGGCGAGCGGCGTATGCGGGTATCAAGAAGAAAATACCGGATCCATTCCTTGTCACGAAATCGTGTGTGTCTGTGTCTGTGTGTGTGGGAAAAAAAAAGCAAGGGTGGGCAGCGAACAGGCTGGCAATGACGTCGCGGGGGCCGACAGTGCAGAACTTGGCTGGGCGGGGAACGGCGGCGGCGGGGGTCCAGGGCCGCTCTGACAAGGGAAATGCTGCAGGACGAGTGGGCGAACCGATTAATGATCACCGCTCAGCAGAGGTGGCACCGTCGCGATCTTCGCTAAGTACAGCAGGCCCTTGTTTCAGACCCCAAACACAATTGCGAGCGAGTCCTGTGGAGCCGTGCTAATCTTGGGCTTATGCAGGGCTGTGCAAGTGATATACATGGCTGTCTTGAAAGGTTCTTTTGACGGATGCGAATAATATGTCGTTTTTTTCTTTTGTTTCATCTGGGCTTACGAGGCTGATACGAGGAAAAAAATTGGGCTGGGAAACGAGAAAGTGGGAAGCATTGGTTATGGGGAAACCGGGTTGGTTGTACATCCTTGTGCGAGGTGGCAAAATAGTAAATTAAAATCAGCCAAGAAAAAAAAAAGGAAGAAGTAGCATGAATAATCAGAATAATAAAATACATCCTTTTGAATCAACATGTTCCTTTGCTCTTTGCCCATTTTGTGTGTGAACGGGTAACTTTGTCTGTGATTGTATCTGAAATACTGCGCACCGACCCGAACTCCGAACTTGTCTCGTTGTAGATTAATTAACTACAGTAGAAGGGTTTCGCTAAAAGGCTGAAAGGGAACAAAAAAAAAAGGCAAACTGTCCCTAAAACATGTCGCGCGGACTCCGTAAGAATGGGTGATTGATAACCAGCCTAGCGGGATCTCTAGCGGATCCAACCTATAGCGCAACCCGTTCTGAAAAAGCAAACCAAGCCACCACTCCGCCTCACGGGACTTGCGCCCAAAACCCTGGATCTCATTCAGCTCAGCGCATCTTGCGGCCCCGGCTGCGACTAAATGAGTCAAAACCCAACCAGTTGACAGTGTGGAAAATTTTCTTCCCCTTGCTGCTAGACTTTCTATTGCTTTCTGTGCGCGCTGCGCAAAAAGCCGAGACATCAGCCGCACTCGCGACAAGGGCCCTTTAAATTTATTTGCTTTTTCCTTCAAACCTCCCTGCAGGGCTCCGCGCGCGGATCCGTCGGCGGCGCCGCAGGGCCCTCCTCCCCTCTGCCCCATCCTCCACCCCGTTTTGTCTCGGGCTGCGAGTTGACTAGGCTGTCGATGTAGGAGTGTAGTAAGCTTTGGGTGGCACGCCGAGGTATGAGCGATGGAGACGGTGACACAGGCGGGCATAACCTTTTCGTCTTGGTGCCCAGGGCTAGCCTAGGTCGGTGTGCTCTACTTGCTGCCTTGGGTTTGTGGGTTTTTCCCTCTTCAACCTTTGGCGTTGGGCCTTGTGGTTGTAAGTGCCGTACTATCGAGGTCGGGTGGTTGGGCGGGGGGGAGGATGAGGAGAAGGAGGGGTGGAGGGGGTGAAAGTGCAAGCGTGCAAGGAAGCAGGATCGTGATTGTTAGCGAGAAGCACACAGTGCAAGACGATTCAACCGCGATCCTTGATATCTTGCCCTCCACTCCGCCCGCTAGAGGGTGTCTGAACGAGCGGCTAGGACACCAATCACCTGAAATCGAGATGCTAGAGTTGACAGGCAACGCCTCCGACTACACGTGAGGTTGGGGGCGAGATCATCTGCAGGGCTCGGATGCTTGCACGGGCGCTATCTCGGTGAGCTAAGGTGAAAATGTTCGATACGGCATAGACGTTTCCGTTCCGCAGGGCAGGGAAGAGGGAAGCGAAAAATGCGTGAGGCTGTGTGTCACTTGTGTGGTTCAATTATTATGACTACAGCTGCGACTATGGATGCGAGGAGTCGATGGGCTGGCTCTGATGGGCCAGCCCCCTTGCCTATGAGTAACTCGGCGTCGGGCTGAGTGAGAGCAGACAGGGAGAAGGAAGAGCAAATAGTAGGGAAAAAAAGTAAAACCTTGGGCCCCCTTGCGAAAGCCCAGGTCTCGTCTCATGGTTTGACCCTGTGTGCCACGCCGTCCGCTCCTCACATGTGATATGAGAGAAACTGGCGTGCGGAGCTGTGGTACCACAAGACGTCGCCAGTGTCGTGTTTCTCGTCCTTTTTCTCAGCTGGATCACTGGAACATCAGGTGCCCCCTTTGGCTCTTCATTGGAAGAGGTTGGGGAAACATGAGAAGCAGAAAAAAAAAAGCACCATCACCAAATGAAGAAACAGCACCACCCACCTTCTTGGTGTGATCACTGCATGCGTTGTCCTGGGTCGGTGACGGAGCACACCCTCCACGGCACAGGCGCACACTTGTTGCGGCGCGCCTAGTGGTGGGAGTCATGGCGGGCTGGCGGTGGGCGTGCTTGGTTGGGCGCTTAGGATTTGGCCGGGAGGGGAGGGACTTTGCGGGCGTGCCCGTGATGCGGGAATGGGATGTGACATGGGCCATGGGGGGGGATGGGATAGGATGGGGATGGGGATGGGGGGAGCCGGCCGGAGCCTAATCACGCAATTGTGCAGAAGTGCACAAGCCGGCGTGCAGAGAGTGCACGCCCTCAGTGCAAGTGCAAGTTCAAGTTCGAGTTGCAAGCGTGAATGTGCAGGTGCAAGTGCAGGTGCAAGTGCAAGCACCATGTGCCGGGCATCCATCATCTTGTTGTCGTGCTGGGGCTTTGGGTTGGAACATGGCGTCTAAATTTATCCCTCGTTATGCATGCGTGGGTGGCAGTGGGCAATTTTCACTCTCACAGCCACGCCAGCCCATCTCATCTCACGGGCTGACGGTGCAGAACGTATTGTAGGTGCGGGTGCGGGTGCAGTGCAGACAGCGCAAGCAGGGAGTGTCGTATTTTCCCAACAACGCAATCCGGGGTTCGCTCTCCAGTTTACATGCAACCCATCTTTTAGGTCTGTTCGTGTTGGTGTGCATCGTCTAAGCGGGGGGGACGAGGAGGACGAGGAGGAGTTGGAGGGGCGTGATTTGCGTTGGACACTCAGGTGTTCCAAGTTGAAGGCTCCACGCGGATTGAGCTGGACCCGGTGGCAGGGCCAGGCCATGTAAGACGCCATGACGGCGGCGGCCTATTTTTTTTTTCTTGCTTGAGCGACGGGATGACAAGGATATTCTTAGTAGCCATGCGTTACCGCTGTTTCAATCGAATCAACAAACTTGTACAACCAGGGACGTACAGTCATGACGAGCATGGGCCAAGGGTAGAGAGCGTAAGAGCGTGAGAGCGTGAGAAAAAAAAGGTTTCCGATTCTGCGCCGCTGTGCCGACCGGTCATCCTCGGTAGTTGACGGGGGCCATGGGAGCCGAGGATTCCATTCCCTCTGAGATTTGTTGAAAGCGGAATCGTGCAGAGGTCCATTTCCGCTTACCACCTGGATTTCGACCCATGCTCTTCCAGCACCCCCTCCCCCAGTTGGTTGTGAGTGGTCGGGGGCATCGGGGAGCGCAGGCTGCAGCCAAATATTGGGATGGTGTAGGGACGAATTCAAGCCGGGATCAAGAGTGCCACTCGCCGGCACGGTCCGGCCGGATCCTGTTCCTGCGGCCGAGCTGACAGACCAAGTGTCGAAGCGCGAGGATTTGATACTTGTCATGGAATATCGGCGAGGATCCCGAAAGGATCTATCTGCGTCACGGCGAATAAGGGTCTCTTTGCTTAGGATATAGATGCGAGGGCGGCTTCCACCCATTCCACGTTTCATAACTGATTTTGATAAATTTTGGGGGCCGGCTGTGGAACTTTGCAAAGCCGTTTGATTGCAACTGTTTTGAGACTGTCAAGGCGTTTCATCTGGAATCATCTGACACCATCTGGCATGTCCTGCGCTCCGTTTCTTGATATCGTGAGAAACGCATTGTGATATTCTGACCTAGTCCATGCAATAAACACAAATATTTCGTGATTCAAACCAAGTCGAGCACCTGCGCATTGCCACACTGTGTATATCATTGAAGTCTTATAGTAACTATCCATGGCACGAAACGTTTACGCTTGGCTGAGCGGCGGAAGCAGATCCTCCAATATTCTCAACGAGTTGATCGTAATGGGCGTGGCCGTAAATGCAGAGGGCTGTTTCTCATTCAAGTGGATGACGTACATGCCCTCTGCCGTCGCCGGAACTACATCCCGTTCGAATGAGTCGCCAATATAGGCAATTTCCCGGCTTTGAATGCCCAAGTGATTCAGAACCATGGGAAAGATCCCATTGGCCTTTGAGGCTTGGAAGCGATTGGTAGTAGCGAGGAAGTCGACGTATTGAGCAATTCCGAGGTCCCTTAGAGCCCGCTCCTGGGCATCTTGCGGGCCCTCGGTGATGACGACAATCTTCCGACCGGAAGCCTTGATGGCACGTAGAAGTTGCAACGCTCCCGGTTTCAGCGTCAAATTCTCAACAAGGGTTTGCTCGTAGGCTTCCAACAACCGGCCAACCGCGTCATGCCCTAGGCTGAAGTGGTCGAGTGTGGCCGAAAATCGCTCTCTGCGGTAGTCATGAGAGGTTTTCCCGTCGACAAAGGCGCTCGAGGTCTTTTGCTTGAGAACTTCTTGATAGCGTTCCTGGAGCGCTTCCAGGGTGACTTGAGGATTTTCTCGGGCGATCTGGACAAGACAAAACGTGGTTGCGGCGCTGCTCGCTTTGCGAAACTCATGGAGCGTGTCGTCGAGATCAAAGCCGAACCATGATTTCGTACTTAATGCGGCGACAAGCTCGTCATTTCCGCTTAGAATTGAAGTAGTCATTCTAGTTTAGAGTTGATGTAATCTCGATAGTTACTAGTTAAGCTCATAGAAGTTTGCATGAATGGGGTTTTAATAATCGCAGAGTTGTTTACCCACTCTAGCGCCATTCACTAGTATATGACGTGAGCCAATCGACCCATAAATATCTGCTTCTTGAGAACAAGGCCGATAGAAACCTTAATTTTGCCAAGTGTATGGCAGATTTCCGTTCTTTCCGTCAATTCTTTTGCTTAAATGGATAGAATTCTCTTGGGTTGAGAAGGGACACTGCCTACACGGCAAACAAAGAGATTGTTGAGAATGCTCAGGTAGAATATGGAAGAACATGAAAGGCAATGGATACTTTAATAAACACATTTTATCTTCATTTACATGCTGAGTTTTTCGGGGTCAATTCTACAGCAGAGCACACCTCTTGGAGTTTTGTGTAATAGATGTTTCGATAACGTAACAATGACAAGTTCTTGAGTTCCGCAGAAGTGCTGGTGTCTATTTTCAAAATATTAAGATGGAATAATTGGTTCCATTGATCTGGAACGTCGAACTTTAGTGTGTATACGTCCCTTGGGAACCGTGACCGCGCAGACCTTTACACAGTCACAGATATAGTGGGCAATGAAGCATTCAAACTTCTACCAATTGTCAAATATTAACTTGAATATTTTATTGAGCGCAAGTATTACTTAAAAAATGGCTCATGGATAATGATTTCTCGTGATAGGCTTCGGTTATTGAGAAATGTAGATTTGAGTCACCAAGCAAGTTCATGCTCACGCTTCAATGTGCCATCAAAGGAAAATCGCCTGGGAACCATCTCGACTCGAAACAGAGGAATTAAACACCAAATTTCGGTAAATTCTGGGTTCTGTGCGATATGGAATACGAGCTTCTTGCTCCAGGTGTGACTGTGAGCCACAAGGAACCGTAACATGGGAATACTATGTTACCAATACAAGGAGGTTAAATTCTGTTTGGCAGGAATGCTGAATCTTTCTTCTGACTTTTACAAGCACCTTAAGTGGTGTGCTAGACTTTCCACCTCGCTGTGTCGGTTGAAGTTGATAGCTTCACTTCGGTGCAAGATACACAACAATGCCCCAGCCGTCTTGTATCTGAGTGTTTGAGACCTGTGTTATGACGGTATTGTCCTTATTGTATCACAACAAGAATTGTATTGACCGTCCTTTGAGTTGTTGGTCTAGCAGGCAGCTCATTTCTGTAGACCCTTGTGGCCGGTGCCACGCTCGGCGGCTGCTGCTGCCTTTGTTGAGGTTGCTGGTGCTGTTCCCGCAGCTTATTTCTCGCCGCATCGACCCTGTTGCTAATCTGACTCATCCACGCATCATACTTCGGCTTCCGGAGTTCTCGAACAAAGGCCTCCTGGTTCCTTGTTCCTCCCATGAATTCGCCCATACAGATATCCACACGGTGCATCAACTTCCCCAAGCTATCCGTTTGGTTCTTGATAAAGGCTTCTGTATTCTTTATCAAGAAAGCTGTGCTTGAATTCACTGAGTTCAAATTGGATGAGCTGTACCTTGTGGTATATTGTAAGGTCTTGGAGCTTGACGTCGTGGTCTTCGGGCTGGAAGATGTCTCGTATAGGGATCCGTAGCCGCGTGCGGAGAGTGCCCATGATTCATGCGTGTGCGCAGGGACGCACGGATTGACCGATAGCAACACGGTTGAAGGAAGTAGGCATTGTGATTGAAGTGGTTGGTCGGTGCCGGATGATGGATGCTTGTGCCAACCGGTCTTGGCAAGAGGCATATTAAGTAGTAAGGGGCTAAGTTTATCTCCTGTTTAAAAGAGCAAAGTTTGATTTGTAAGAGGATATTAAGGTAGTTGTTTTTTTGGTCAAACAATAACCCCGCGACATGTGGAGAATCTACTCATGTAGACTTGTGTTGGTTTGGATGGCTTGTCGTGTTGTGATGATATCTAACCAAACACAGATAATGTGATAGCATTGGGGATAGTTGTTAATTTGCGTTCGAGTTTTTCTTGCATCTTGTTCATGGTATTAGCAGACTTTTGGACTGGTTTATACCACTGGCCTGTTGATGATGCGATGTTGAGCAGCCAACCGAGGATTTGTCAAAGGGATCGGAGCATTCAGGACGTCTGAAGAGAATTCAGACGCTCCATTCCTTCGGAGTTGTTTTGGTCTCGGTTGATGGTTTTTACTCAGCTCCGGATGTATTTATCATCTATGCAAAAAGTCGGATTCGATCGTTTATTGATTCACGACTCTGATCGCTTCGACCCGTGAAACAGATTCCTAGGCAAGAGGAAATGTGACATGAAATCGTTGAATGAAAGCAATGGCCGATTGCACTTATCACGTGTTGGTGGTAGGAAATTTTGCCACTTATGATCGCAAAGGAACACAGTATATAGTTGGTGCACTATTCATCATCTATTCCATCAGAGCAATTGTGATGATTGTATTGATCAAGAGGTCCCTCCTTATTTTTTTTTTGACGAGCGAAGAAATGAACGAACAAAGCATTTTAAGGATTAGCCAAAGCTTTGACATCACTCCTGTGGTAGTTTCTTGATGGGACTGTATAATTACGGCCAAGTTACCTTTGACCATCACCAAGGAGCTAGAGATGGGCGTTATTGAACCCCCGCTAGCTATTCTCGCTGGCTATTTCTAAGTTTGTGCCAACCACCCGTTGCGATTTGATGGGGGGACAAGGTGGAAGTTGACCTGTTGGATGAGGATCGACACTTGCGGAGGGCTCAGCTCACCTGTGAAAGGACCATCGAAACCCCAATAGCTTTCTTTACAGGTAACTTTATAAAAATGCACCATTTTATCAAGTACAACGTTTATTTCCTATCCCGTAAGAAACCTCGAAACTCATAGGCAAGGTATCAAGGTTCATCAACCATTTTGGTAGCCAGATCTGAAGAGTGCGTGGAGCGGAGAACTTGATTGTTGCTGTGCGGTTGGAAAGGATCGATAAATTTGAATGCCACTTGACTCCTAACGGACTGTGAAAGGGAAACCGAAAGGACTTCTTTCAAAGTAGAACGTGGCGGGCAGTTCTCCCGAGCAACTGGCGATGCCATGCTATGACTTTATAACCCATTTTGAAAGACAAGAGGTAGAATTGTGTATAAATGATGGATAAAAAACATAGCAATCACGAGCATGCAAGGTTGCGTTGTCTTATGGTTTGTGCATTGGGAAAATGCTCTGTGGTTGATGGTTGTGAGACCCACCCAATCGCAATGGCCCGGAATGGTTCGTAAGGTTCGGGCTATGCGCACGGGGTGGGTTCGCCGCTTTAATATATGGGTCTTGTATCATGTATTGAGCAACCACTTTGACTGCATACTCGTTGTTGACCATCTATTGAGTGAATGCGGGTGAAATGGCCCCTGGTGATTCGGGCGACGCCCGGGGAAATGCGCCCTCAGACTATTTGGCGAATTATTGGCCCGATCGCAAGTGCGACGATTGATTCGACGCTTAAAATAGATGGCATCGATTGGACGATATGCGAAAGCCCATATTTTGCCTTTTGTTTACTGGTTTGTGCGGATCTGGGGAAAAGGGTGCTCCACGGTGGAGGCAGCCGACATTTCGATTTCGCATATTTCGCGAGATCGTAGCGAGGAAGGGGTTGGCCGAGAGGACGATGCGTGTAATAGTACTTTTGTTTCCCTCTTTTTTTTTTCTTTTTCTTTTTGGACGAGAGCTGAACGGCATGGTCGACCAACTACTGGCTGTCAACTCACAACGATTCCGAACTCAAGCGCCGGATGACTAAGCAAACAACAGGGAGGCTGGCGGCGCGTCACGGAAATTTCTCAGGATGCTTGCGACCGCCAATCTGGCCACGCCATCGCAAGGAACCCCCGTGACAAAAGAGGTTCAAAGCGGACTCTATTGCTCTAGGACCATCGCAGGGCCTTTGATTACCATTGAATAAGGCATCTCCGTCTAGTTGGGCCGCTTCCCCCCCAAGGTGTCGCGAAACTCACCTACGCGTTCTGCACCCCTCACTCTCACTCTCACTCACCCTTACTCGCAACCATGCACTATATTCGGTTTCTCCGGCCTCCAAGGCTGGCCGACGGCCCCAACAACAACATGCAGGTCGAGCTGCTGTTCACCATCACCACTGATCTGGGCGACTCATTCCTGTACCCCGAGAAGCCGGTTGATCTGCAGGTTGTCGCCACCACGGCGTCAATGGAGGGCGCGTCAACATGGCTCCTGTCTGACCCCGGACGCCTCTACTGGGAGCCCGGCATGCGCGTGGCCAAGCCCGTTCTTGACATCCCCTGGGCTTTTGAGAGGGCAATTCAGGCCGGAGGAAACCTCCAGATCCAAGTTCGGGCAGCAGAGCCCGCTCGCACAGCCGACGGTGTCTCGAGGATCTTGGCAATGGCCTCGGAGCGGCCCAGGTTTCGCGGAGAGGCGTCGATGATGGGAGGCATCATGCCTGCCTGGGTAGCGCTGGGGGGACCGGAGAGAGAGACCAACACATGCATACGGAGGTTTCAGTTACGCGAGTCCCCGGTTGGCTTCGTCAACATCGAGGTGGAAGAGGAGATCGGCGAGAGCATTGCACGCCACATTTGGGATGCAGGTGTGGTTGCACTCTGCTCCATTGCGGGGATTGACGCCCTCCCCGACCACGAGTCCAGCCAAGGCCCATGCATGCAGGCTCTCAAGAGCATCATCCAGAGGCGGCGGTCCATCAACATTCTGGAACTGGGTTGCGGCGTCGGCATCTTGGGCGTTGGATTAGGCTCCGTCTACCCAAGGCTGGCCACCGGCGAGTGCACCATCTTGATGACGGATCTCGAAGAGGCCGAGGTGAGGGCTCGATCCAACATCAGCCGCATCGATCCCGAGTCCTCCAACTCGGGCGAGTCGCAGGTCCAGATACTCTACGAGAACCTGGACTGGGAGCACGGCAGACGCGGGCACTTCGGCAACGAGGCCCAATCGCGACCCTGGGATCTAATCATGCTGAGCGACTGCACATACAATGTCGACATGCTTCCTGCATTGGTGGAAACGCTGTCGGCCATTCACTCGTCCAACCTGCGCCATGTCCCCATCGGCGCGCCCTTCACCACCAAAGTCTTCCTGGCCACTAAGCCGCGCCACCCCTCAGAGGAAGCCCTATTCGAGTTGATGGAGAACGAGGGCTGGGACGGGCTGCACAGGCAGCTAGTGCGGCTGCCCGTCCTCGGCGCCGAGCCCGAAGCAGTTGAGTTCTATCTGTTTGATAAGTCTAGCATGATCCACCAGAGCAGGGCATAGGTGCCCGCTCTGTAACACTGTTGGTGGTATGACTGAGGCCCGCCAACACAAGCCACCAAATCGCGGCAACGCATTGCGGCATCATAATCATTCGAGCGAGAGCGCAGTTATCCCCTTGGCTCGTTGCAGGTGAAAGATGGCCACTCATCTGGCGAAGGCGTGGTCTCGGTGAGTTGATTGAAACCACCCCACGTCAGCGTGCCGTGGCGCATCCCGGAAGAAAACGCTCTCAGCAGCCCTATTTATGATGATTTTCGAGCTTCATTTGGATACAAGGCAACCACACTTTGTAGGGGTGGCCGATGTGCAGGGTTATCATTGGGCTTACCCCGCTACTGTGTGTGACGGCAAGGCGACCCGTTCCAGCCTGATTTTGCAGGATTGGGCGTGGGCTTTTGGGGATTGGTCGTGGTGGAGGGTTGCAACGGACGGAGAATGGACGGTTAGATGACAGGCGTCATGTGTTGATGAGTTGTTCATTGAAGCACGAATTGGAGGGGGTTAGGTGAGGCTCTTTGTAACCTTGGGATTGGTTCGCCTGGGGAAATCGTAAGAGGAACTGGCGCCTTTAAAATGGGCAATTGTGGAAGATTAATTCAAATTTCGAATCAGTAGTTTCGTCGCGCCCTTTCGTTCTATAAGTTGAATTATGACGGAGCCAAAGACCAAGAACGGCATGGCGGAATCAAGGAACAAGGGCGGTGGCGGGGGCACCAATGGCAATCATGTTTCTGAAAAGATCCCCAATAAGAACTCGAAGCTCTGGCAGCTCCTAGCTCTGGCCAAGGAGGTGACCAAGGATGTCGAGGCCATCCAAGACTACGACAAGACGATTGAGGGAAGGAAGACGCTCGAGCTGGAGCTCGAGGCCAAGGGTGAAGAGTACAAGAAACTACGCGGTCTGTATGAAAAGGCCGTAAGAGACCACTCTGATTACAAGGCGCAAGCCGCCAAAGAATTGTCTGAGCAGCAGGAGCAGGCCGCCAAGGACCTCGATGACCAGAAGACGCAGGCTGAGGCGACGACCCAGAGCCTGGTCAATGGGTTCGAGCAGAGGTACAAGGCCTTCGAGTCAGACAAGGCCGCCTTTGAGACCATGGAGAGGCAGGTTGCCGAGATGAAGGAGAAGCTGGACGCGTCCGAGGTTGAGGAGAAGGCCAAGCATGATGAGAACTCCAAGCTCAAGCAGCTTCTCCGATCCGCTGACGCCAACGCCCAGAGCCAGGCGGCTGAGATTAAGGAGATGACTGCCGAGTGCGAGATTCATCGCTCACGCCTGCAGACGAGCGTTGCGGAGCTCCACGCGTGCAGGACGAAACTGAGCATCTCCGATATGGCTCTGGGAGAAGATATCTTGCGAGATTACGGTGCCGAAGACCTCAAGAAGCTGTGAGTGTTCCTCCTGTGCCCTGCTCTATTCCGCAACCTCGACTAATATACGTTGATAGTGGTCTTGATCTGAGAGCGCTGTCGAAGAAATGCCACATGCTAGCCATAGAGTATTTTAATGACTACGATGGAGCTGAAGTAAGTGCTGCATTTATAAAAACTTCCTATTCATTATTTTGTTGACGCCCGTCTTTTAGGACGCAGCCAGTGAAATTGAGGAATTAAAGATACATTACCCTAAGGTCCCGCTATCGACGGCGACGACCAAGGCGGCAGCTCAGATGCGGTGCGCCGTCGCCGAAGCACTCATCGCCAAGGCGCTCGTGGACCACATCTTTGTCCCCTTTTACCTGCCGGGGCCCCAGCGGGATGCGGCATCCTCTCTGCTTCCCATTTTCAAGGATGACGAGCAGAAGCGGACCATCTACCGGTGTCAGATCCTGCGGTCCATGACGGACCCCGAGGAGGTGACACGCGTGCAAGACGAGATTGTGCGCAAGGCATCCAACGAAATGCGAGCTACCCTGCACCCATTCGTCGTCGCCTACAAGCAGGCAGGCTTCTTCCAGGCGATCCCGAACTTCTTCAAAGAGGCTCAGGCCCTGTGGATCACCGTGCAGCGCTCGCGGAACCTCATCACGGCGGAAGCGCCGGACGTGAACGAGGTGCAGCCTCCAGGCAAGTACGACGAGTACGACCTAGGCGGTGGCTCTCACAAGGGAGGAAAAGGTCCCAAGGGCACCATCGCGGCCGTTCTGTTCCCGCAGGTGGCCACGAGCGAGGACCTCATCTTCAACGGCATGGCGTTGTGGTCCAGCCAGGCGGCACAGGAAGTTCCCGCAAACGGGGCCATCGGAGGGGAGCCGATGAAGCAATCGGCATCTCGGCGGCGGTCAGTTGTCGCACCCGACTCTCCGTTCTTCCGAAACAAGTGAAGTTGAATGGGTTGGGGGTGGGGCCGTGGTTCGGCTCGGGACGCTGTCATGCCGCTTCAAAGTATGTTAGCGGAAGTTTTTTTTAACGTCTTTGGGGTTTTTCGTTTTACGGACGGGTAAGAATTCATGGGTTAGGTTGAACACGAACGTGTAGGACTGGTTCTGGTTTCACACAATGTCTTGGTAACAGCATGGTGACATTACTCTGGGGGGAACTCAAGTTTGAAACAGGTATAGGCAATGCATCTCACTCGTTTAACTGATTCATGTTTTCGGATCTCGGGTTCGTAACTTTAGTCATGACAAGGGCTCAAGACAAGCCGACTTGGCTCACTTGGAACCACGTCCACTGCCTGGGCTGATCCCCAGTCTCATGTCAGGATACAGCCGGCACATCCGCGATAGATCGGATTGAGACGGGGGCCATGCTTATTTCCACGTGGACCCAATAAAAAACAAACCGAGCCCTGTAATACCCACCGTTCTTTTTTCTTGGCCCTGCCGCCCACACGGCCGAATTCTGGAAAGGCTCGAGAAAGGGCGGGCGAAAATCTGCCAGATAGGAACTTTGATGATAAATCCAGGCTCGGACTTGATGTTTAATTAGGCCGGTCCGGCGACCGAGCCGGCCGAATAAGCGGACGGAGCCGAACAAAAAATTAGATAGAAGCGGACTTGGCGCCAAACTTACGTGAGAAGAATATTTCCCGAGCTCGGAACCTCCGTGCCCTCCTTTCTTTTTCTTTTCTCGTTTGGGTGCGGTGGGCACGATCGAGAGTCGCATTGAGAGAGACATGTCTGTCAGCATGTTCGATGATGCATACATCCATGAAAAACAAAAAGCCGTTGAACAAAGAAACGGTCAATGGCTCCACTCCCCACAGAAACACCATGAATTATTGTGCCAGCTCACAAGACAATATGCGCTCAAGGCCGCCTTGAGATGAAATGGGCAGATCTCCGATTGTTTGCGCGGCGCATTAATTATGGCTGCGGAAGGAGGGGATTGCGCCATGCCTTTCTGCGCGATTGTGCCCCATGCCAACATGAAGGTCGATACATCGCGATACATTGCTACATCGATACATGGACAAATCGACACATCATCGATGCGATGCGATGCAGCCGAGTTTTTCGCGTCGGCGTGGAATGTTCCGAGCGGAGGGCGAGCAGGCGGTGGATACTATCCAGGTCAAGCAGACAACGCGCGCAACACAGCTGCACAGGCAAAGCATGGTATGGAAGCACGATGAGAATTGCTGGGTTTGCGGGGGCCATCCCTGGACCCATGTGCAGATTGCATTGCAGGGTCATCCATTCACTGAGTTGTGTTAGTGCCTAATCCGACGCTGGCTGCTCTTATTCGGAAACCGGTGTGTGCGTTTGCCGGCGAACTGAGTCAACGGTGGCGGTTCACATGCCTTGTGGGCGTTCGTGCTTGATGCACATAAAACGGCGCGAAGCCAGACGAGACTGGACGAGGAGAGTTCCTGTCTGTGATGACCCATGGTGAGTCAACCATGACGGCTGGACCGAAGGGGCATAGCGCGGGCTGAAAGCAACCATGGTGGCAAGCTGTGGGCAACCGAAACCGAAAGGTAATTAGCCATTTTCCATCCGTATCTTGTCAAAAGTTTGCCAAGTTCCAGGGGATATTTGCCCGCCGCCTTCTGGGAGCCCCCTGGGCCAGGGCACGATCCGAGATCCCACGTCATCCTCACCCATTCTCGGTGCGACGCTCCACGCGTGCAGCTCATACATTGCACGTACAGATACAGGCAGTACGTGCGAAGTTTTCCCGCAGCTGGCAGGGATGGGATGTGGGCGCCCAATCTCATCATGTGGGGACGGTAAGCCATCCCTGCTGCGGCACAGACTCCATCCCATCTCCAATACCGAATTTGTAGCAACAACGCCGGCATGCCACCCTCAATGGCCACAACGTATCTTGACGAGAAGCTATGACCGATTCCCCGAGTTTCAGGTCTGGAGGGTTATTTCCGAAGGAAGATGTGATATTTGATGGTAGGATGGTGAGTGGGAATGGCCGAGCACGTGTGAAGGAGAGAGGGAAGAAGGAAGAGAGGAAGGAGGGGAGATAGCAATTGCACCACCAACACGAAAAACCCAAACCCACTTTGATGCCACCAACAAAAAGAAGGAGGAGGAAAAGTGCAACAGCCATGACCACGGCCACGAACACAACGACAAAAACAACAACATGTACAGTACATAGATACAGACAGGTGTGAAAATGGGTGCAACGATACCCAACTCTCCATGCAATCTCAAACACACAACCCTGCTCAATGGCATGCTATGCCATGTGCCCGCCTGCTTGAAGCCTGCCGAAAACGTACCCCGTAAATTATTATTCGCTCCCAGGCTGTTCTGTCAGACCGTATCTTGACCCCACAGCCAATCCCAATCACAGTCCCAATCCCATTTTCACCCACATCCACATCCGCATCCGCAACCACGTCCACAACCGCGTCCCAACACAGGAACCCCCAGGATCCCTCTTCCCGCACTCTCCCACGCACGCACACGAGAGACAAGTCGTCCGTCTCGCGCGGACTCCGACTCCCCCCCTCCAAAGCTCCACCCATCCCACCATCGCTGCGCCAACTGCGACGACGCCCGCTCTCCACTATTGGCCTTCTTCCTCCGCCGCTCGCAGAATAGGCACGGAGCAGAAAAATTGCACACACCCACCCATCACCGTACCGCACCTGGCAACTCGTAGCTCCCTCGGCACGCACCCAGCTCTAGCTCATGTTTTAAGCTCCCGCGTCGGGGGAGGCGCACCCAAGCGGCCAATGGGCGCTCGCGTCATTGCCATCCTCGATCTTCATGGCTTACCGGATGACTCGAAATCTCGCTGGTTGCCCCCACCACCTGACAAAACTGGAACCTTTTTTTTAATTCCGCTGTAGCCTCAATTGATGACCCGCTTTGCCTTGCCCGTCATGGTCAAGGTCGCCCCGGGTGTGAGTGCGTCTCTCGCGTCCGTCGCTCTACTGCTGCTGGTGCGCGTATGGTTGCCGTGTGTGCGTGTGCGTGTACGTACAGTAAAGTACGGTACGTGCGCCTGCTCGTGTGTGTGCTAGATGGCAAAACCACGGCTTGCCTTGCTTTGTTCCGCTGCTATTGTTGGCTCGCTCAATGCTTGCCGGGTGGAGTCTCCTCCTTGCCCAGCGACGCAAGCTTGTCCTCCTCCGTCCGGGTTTAAGCCCAAGCTCCGTTGATTGGTAATGTTGGATAGTGTCCGCCGCTGCACCGGAGAAGACCCTGGTCTCCAGTTTATGCCAGTTTTTTCCTGATGGGGCAGTCTTGGTGTCTTTAAGCTACGGAGCCGAAGCTGAGCCTTCGTTCTTAAATTACTAGTCCCCTGCTTCTTTTTCCCCCTTCGTCATGGCCATATAGCCTGGTCAATTCGATTCCTTTCCCTGTTCACCTTGCCATACCAGCTTCTGTCCTGGTGTTTGTTCCCTTAGAGTCTTCCACAAGTCGTTAGTTCAGTCCGCGGTGGGTGACTTTGGGCTCCCGACACAGTCTCATTGTTGAGCACTGTTTACTTTGACCTCAATCCATTGCCATTAGATCATCTACATCTATATCCCACGTCTACATCCACGTCTACGTCCACGTCCGCGCCTCCCTCCCTTCCAATGGCTGAGAGAGCCCTGGAAAAGGCCGAAGAGGCTATCGCCTCCGGCCATCGCCCCGAGGAGGTTGAAGCTCCGTACCGAGTTTCCCAAGATTCTGGCTCCACTGCTGGAGATGCCCGCGAGGAGCGCCGCGGTTCTACTGCGCGCGCTGGCGGAGTTTCCATTGAGCAGGCTGAGGCTGAGTTCGCTGAGCTCCAGAGGGAGTTCACCGGCGCATCTCGAGCCAGTCGCCAGAAGAGCAGGAAGAGCGTTGACCCTGAAAAGGACGGTGCCGCCGTCGATGTCTCTGATGAGATCTCCCTGTTCGATCTCGAAGCTGCCCTGCGAGGAAACCTGGACGCCGAGCGCGAGGCAGGAATTCGTTCGAAGCACATTGGCGCATACTGGGACGGCCTAACCGTCAAGGGCATGGGTGGTATGACCAACTATGTTCAGACTTTCCCTGACGCTTTTGTCAACTTCTTCAATGTCGTCAGCCCGGTCTTGGGCCTTTTCGGCCTAGGCCCTAAGGGTACTGAAGCCACACTCCTTGACAAGTTCCAGGGTGTCTGCAAACCCGGCGAGATGGTTCTCGTCCTTGGAAAGCCTGGCTCTGGATGCACCACCTTCCTCAAGACCATTGCCAACCAGCGATATGGCTACACTGGCGTCGACGGTGAGGTCCTCTATGGCCCCTGGAGCGCCAAGGAGTTTGACCAGTACCGTGGCGAGGCCGTCTACAACGCCGAGGACGATATCCACCACCCTACACTGACTGTCGAGCAGACTCTGGGCTTCGCCCTGGACACCAAGATGCCCGCTAAGCGACCTGGCGGCATGTCCAAGGATGATTTCAAGCAGAGCGTCATTACCATGCTGCTCAAGATGTTCAACATTGAGCACACCCGCAAGACAGTTGTTGGTGACCACTTCGTGCGAGGTGTGTCTGGTGGTGAGCGCAAGCGTGTGTCCATTGCCGAGGGTATGATCACCAACGCCTGCATTCTCTCCTGGGACAACAGCACCCGAGGTCTCGATGCCAGTACCGCTCTGGATTTCGCCAAGTCGCTGCGCATCCAGACCAACCTGTACAAGACCACCACCTTTGTGTCGCTGTACCAGGCTTCCGAGAACATTTACAACCTCTTCGACAAGGTTATGGTCATTGATGAGGGTAAGCAGGTCTACTTTGGCCCTGCTTCGACCGCCCGTGCCTACTTTGAGGGCCTCGGCTTCGCTCCTCGCCCCCGAATGACCAGTGCCGATTACCTGACTGCCTGTACCGACGAGTTCGAGCGCACTTACATTGAGGGTCGCTCTGCGGCCAACGCGCCCCACAGCCCCCAGACCCTGTGCGATGCTTTCAAGGAGTCTGATCGCCAGAAGGCTCTCGAGGCTGAGATGGCCGAGTACAAGGCCGATCTCCAGCGCCAGAATGAGATCCACAACGACTTCCAGGCTGCTGTCAAGGAGGGCAAGCGCGGAACTTCCAAGAAGTCGGTCTACCAGGTTGGCTTCCACCTTCAGGTCTGGGCCCTCATGAAGCGCCAGTTCATTCTCAAGCTCCAGGATCGTTTCAACCTCACCCTTGCCTGGCTCCGCAGCATCATCATCGCCGTTGTCCTCGGCACCCTGTTCCTCGATCTTGGTAAGACTTCCGCCAGCGCTTTCAGCAAGGGTGGTCTTCTGTTCATCGCCCTTCTGTTCAACGCTTTCCAGGCCTTCTCCGAGCTCGCAAGTACCATGACTGGTCGCGCCATTGTCAACAAGCACAAAGCATACGCGTTCCACCGACCTTCCGCTCTATGGATTGCCCAAATCTTTGTCGATCAGGCCTTCGCCGCTAGTCAAATCTTGGTCTTCTGTATCATTACATATTTCATGACTAACTTGGTGAGAGATGCCGGTGCCTTCTTCACCTACTACCTCATGATTTTGTCCGGAAACATCGCCATGACCCTGTTCTTCCGTATCATTGGATGTGTCAGCCCCGACTTTGACTACGCCATCAAGTTTGCCGTCGTTGTCATCACGCTCTTCGTTACCACCTCCGGTTATCTTATCCAGTACCAATCTGAGAAGGTTTGGTTGCGATGGATCTACTGGGTTAACGTGCTTGGTCTGTCATTCAGCTCCATGATGCAGAACGAGTTCCAGCGCATTGACATGACTTGCACTGCGGATTCCCTGATTCCCTCTGGTCCCGGATACGACGACATCAACCACCAGGTCTGTACTCTTGCCGGATCCACCAGCGGCACCACCTTCATCAAGGGTTCCGACTACATTGCTCAGGGCTTCTCCTACTACCCCGGCGACCTCTGGCGAAACTGGGGCATCGTCATGGCCCTCATCGTTTTCTTCCTGGCCCTCAACGTCGTCCTGGGTGAGTTCATCAAGTACGGCATGGGTGGCAACTCCTTCAAGGTCTACGCCAAGCCCAACGCGGAGCGCAAGGCCCTCAACGAGGATCTCATCAAGAAGCGTGATGCCCGACGACAGGACAAGTCCAACGAGGCCGGATCCGACCTCAAGATCAACTCGGAGAGCATTCTCACCTGGGAGAACCTCAACTACGACGTCCCCGTCCCCGGTGGCACTCGCCGTCTGCTCAACAACGTCTTTGGATATGTCCGACCTGGTGAACTGACCGCTCTGATGGGTGCTTCTGGTGCCGGAAAGACGACTCTCCTCGATGTCTTGGCTTCTCGAAAGAACATTGGTGTTATCAATGGTGATATCCTCGTCGACAGCGCCGCCCCTGGCAAGCAGTTCCAGCGATCTACTTCGTATGCCGAGCAGCTCGATCTCCACGAGCCCACCCAGACCGTCCGAGAGGCCCTCCGATTCTCTGCCGAGCTCCGCCAGCCTTTCGATGTCCCCATGGAGGAGCGCCACGCCTATGTTGAGGAAATCATCTCTCTTCTGGAGATGGAGGCCATTGCCGACTGTATCATTGGAACCGCCGAGGCTGGTTTGACCGTTGAGCAGCGCAAGCGTGTCACCATCGGTGTCGAACTTGCCGCTAAGCCCGAGCTTCTGCTGTTCCTGGATGAGCCCACCTCCGGTCTCGACAGCCAGAGCGCCTTCAACATTGTTCGATTCCTGAAGAAGCTGGCCTCCTCCGGCCAGGCCATCCTGTGTACCATCCACCAGCCCAACGCCGCCCTGTTTGAGAACTTTGACCGTCTTCTTCTGCTTCAGCGTGGAGGCCGCACCGTCTACTTTGGTGACATCGGCAAGGACGCCTCCGTCCTCCGAGGCTACCTTGCCAGCCACGGCGCCGAGGCCCCCGCCACTGAGAACGTTGCCGAGTACATGCTCGAGGCTATTGGTGCTGGTAGCTCCCCCCGTGTTGGTGACCGTGACTGGGCAGATATCTGGGATGACAGCCCTGAGCTCGCCGAGACCAAGACTGCCATTACCCAGATGAAGGCGGAGCGAAAGGCTGCCGGTCTCAACTCCAACTCGGAGCTCGAGAAGGAGTACGCCTCTCCCTTCAGCCACCAGCTCAAGGTTGTGGCCCGACGCATGTTCCGATCCTTCTGGCGCTCTCCCAACTACCTCTTCACCCGAGTCTTCAGCCACGTCGCCGTCGCCCTCATCACCGGTCTCACCTACCTGAACCTCGACGACTCCCGAGCCTCCCTGCAGTACAAGGTCTTCGTCATCTTCCAGGTCACGGTTCTTCCCGCTCTGATCATCACCCAAGTCGAAGTCATGTTCCACATCAAGCGAGCCCTGTTCTTCCGCGAGGCTTCGTCCAAGATGTACTCTCCTTACACTTTCGTCATTTCCATCATCTCGGCCGAGATGCCATACTCCATCCTTTGCGCCGTCGCATTCTTCCTTCCTCTGTACTTTATGCCCGGCTTCCAGACCGACTCCTCGCGCGCCGGCTACCAGTTCTTCATGGTGCTCATCACCGAGATCTTCGCCGTTACCATGGGTCAGGGCCTCGCCGCCATCACTCCCTCGCCCTTCATCTCTGCCCAGTTCGACCCCTTCATCATCATCATCTTCGCCCTCTTCTGCGGTGTCACCATCTCCCCCACCCAGATGCCCGAGGGCTGGCGCGTGTGGCTCTACCAGCTCGACCCCTTCACCCGCCTCATCGGCGGCATGGTCACCACCGGCCTGCACGACCTCCCCGTCGTGTGCAAGCAGAACGAGCTCAACGCCTTCACCGCCCCCGAGAACATGACCTGCGGAGAGTACATGGAGCCCTTCTTCGCCAACGGCGGCTCCGGATACATTGTCAACAACGCCACCCGCGCCTGCGAGTACTGCGCCTACAAGGTCGGCGACGAGTTCTACAAGGCCTTTGACCTGTCTTTTGACAACCGTTGGAGAGACCTTGGAATCTACTGCGCCTTTGTCGGCAGCAACTTGATTATTCTTCTCCTGGCGGTAAGTCTCCTTTTTACTCACTCGTGCATACATGTCGCAGAACGCTAACTTTATTTCACAGAGCCGCTTCCTTAACTTCAACCGACGATAAACTTATTAATTAAAAGGCTTAAAAGATTAGAAGGAGCCCTTGGCATGCTTGAAAAGGGCTAATTATGACAAAATAGAAAAAAGGTGTGGGATCCTCTTGGATAAAATTTGGATATACTACAGAAAAAGCTGGTTCTGAAAACTGTTTACATATAAATTGGTAATAATTTTTTTTTCTTGTACACACCACATGTTTGAGAGTGTCCAAAAGCCAGAATGATTGTGCGCATCCGCTACTACGCAGCGATTTTAATGCAGTTAAAGAGAGTCAATGCTATGTTCGTTAATTAGTTCATGCTACTTGTTCGTCGTTAGTCCTGCTGTTCGAATCGTGATTTTCAATGGCCCATAAATCTCCAAACCGGCTCCCGGGAGTCTCGATGAGCTCCCTCGGGCTGCCGGACTCCACGAGGGATCCCTTGTCTAAGACTACCACGCGGTCGAAAAAGTCGACAACCATCTCCAGCCTGTGCGACACCATGATGATTGTAAACGAAGCAAACTCGTCGCGGATGATCCTCTGCATCTCGCGGTCCGTCGCCCTGTCGACGCTGCTGCTCACCTCGTCCAGGAGCAGGACGCCGCCGAGCTTCTCATCGGCCTCTGCTGCTACTGCAGAGCGCTCGCGGACGCGCCGCCGGAGGATGGCACGCCCGAGGCTGAACAGCTGCCTCTGGCCCGCGCTCAAGTCGTCGGCGCTCATGCTGGCCTCCAGGCCGCCCCGGTCATCGACAAAGTGCGCGAGCCCGACGGCGGCGAGGGCGTCACGGCACTCGAGTGGCGTGGCGGTGCCGAGCGGGTCGATGTTGGCCCTGATGGTGCTGCCGTCGGGGAGGAAGACGGCGTCCTGGGGGATGGCGATGATGCGCTTCCGTAGAGTTGCGCGGTCGATGCGGTTCATGGGTGTGCCGTCGATCGACATGTTTTCGCGGCTAGAAGGCAAAGGATCCAATAGTCGAAGGAGCAGCATGATGAGAGTTGACTTGCCGCTTCCAGTGCGGCCGCAAATGGCAACTTTTTCGCCTGGGCTGATGCTCAGCGTCAAGTCTCGAATGACGAGGTTGGGCGGTGATCCAGCCGGCTCGTTTGGTCCGTCAGTGTTGGTGTCATAAGACGCTGAGACATTATCAAATTCGATCGATCCGCTTCGTGGCCAGTCCTCTGCAGGCTCGAGGTCTTCTCCAGGCTGATCTTCAGGCTGGACTGTTTCACTAAACGTCCTCAGACGGCTCACCGCACCAAGCGAGGTTTCGAGAAGCGTGTAGGATTGAATGAGGTTTGATACCGTCTCGCTGAACGTCAGCAGAGTCACCAAGGATGCGCCGGTAAGTCCTGTGTTGACTCGAAGCTGAGTGGCAAGGGACGTCAGGAAAACCGCAATAGCCGTCACAATCAGGTGGAGGCCCGTGATCAACCACTGCTGAATCATTGCGAGCAGATAGGCAGGCCTCTGGGACGTGTCCAGAAGCTTGTTGTTGTGCTCAATGTCATGTGCCTCCCAGCCAAAGGCCCGGATTGTAGCCACCCCCTTGATGGTATCAAGAAAATGCGTGCTGTCTTTGCGTCAGTATATATGATCCCAAGAAAAGCGCCTTGGAATTTTCAACTTACTACAGTGGGCTCTTGGACTCGAGGTCAAGAAGACGCAGTTGGCGCGATGTCCTCAGATAGAATTTCTGGACAAAATACAAAATGGCAAACAGAAACGGGTATCCAATGGCAAGATATGGTGATGCAGAGGCAATCACGAATGCCATTCCAATGCAGTCGGCAAGATCCAAGGCTAGATTTGTCAACGACTCTGGGAGCTCTCCATCCAGGATAGTCATGTCTTGGGAGAAGAGATTCGTGACTGTCCCAGAATCTGTAGTTGTAAAGAACTTGAGCGGCGCCGTGATGACGGTGGTGATTGCCCTTCTGTGGAGAACGTTTCCAGAGGAAGAGATCATCAAGATGAATGTCGATATTCCGGTGAAGAATACGAATAGCACCCTCAAAACTAGGAACATGCTGAACACGCCAAGGTAAAATCCCACGGGCTTATCAAATGAGTCTTCGGACCAAAACTTCAGCCAGACTGTGGATAGGTTGTTGCACGCTCCATACATGACGGCGCCAAACACCATCATTAGTGCCGGGTAGGAGCCGGTGGTTCCAAAATAGTGTTTGTAAGTAGACCAATCTCCCTGCTGCCGCGCCTTGTCTTCGAGGACGGATTTGAATCCACCAGAGGGCCTAGGAGCAACCACTGTCTTTGGCTCCTTTGGCTCTGCGACCTGGCTGCGCTTCATTTCAATGGCCTGCTTTACCCCAAGGCTCTGTACATACTTGTTGTTGTGCATCAAATCCTCAAATCTGCCCTGCTCTATAATTGTGCCATCAGTGCCCAGAGCAATAATGTGATCCGCAGTAGGCAAGTGTCGAATTGAGTGTGTACAAATGACAACCGTGGTATTCCGCAGCGAAGTAATTCCCCCAGGGGCGAAACACCGGCGGAACAGCTCTGCTTCCGTATCGTTGTCGAGGCCACTGAGGACATCATCAAAAACCATGACATCTGACTCGGAATACAAGGCCCGGGCTACAGATACTCTCTGCTTCTGACCACCGCTCAGCATAATGCCATCGCTCCCAATGTTTGTGTTGTGGCCATCCGGAAGCAGCAGTACATCCGAGGCCAGCATTGTCGCCTCTATGATGTCGTCATACTTCTTTTGATCAAAATCGTAGTGCCCGATGATGTTCTTCTTTAGGGTAGTGTTGTAGAGAAACGGCGTCTGCTCGCAGTATCCAATCTGGGATGGCGGGAAGAAGGTGGTTACTATTCCCGAGGCCATAGGCACCTCTCCCAGCAACACCTTGCAAAAGGTGGATTTTCCCGAGGCGACCTGGCCCACCACCAAAGTCAGTCGACCTACCGGGATTGATGTGTTAATTCTATTGAGCGTCATCTTCTCCCCGCCCCAGCCAAAGTCGCCGTCCTCAATCTTGAACGCCTGCGGCCCATCACCGGTGTCTGTAGCTTCGGAGTCGGTTACCAAGGCTGCCTCGCCCTGCCTTCGGAAGTCAATCCGAGGCTCATCCGAGAGGAACTTTTGGACCCGTTGCATGCAGGTCAGGCCAGCGAAGATGGCCGGGAGGCTCTGGAACATGGAAATCAGGGGGTTGGATAGCAGGATGATGTATGAAAGCGATGTGAAGAGCTTGGTCACGTCGAGATGCTCCGAGGTGACGGCAAAGGTTACAACGGGCGAGAGACAGATGGGCGTAAACCCAAGGACGGCGGCGAGGAGGGCCAGCCACCTGAACCCATTGCCAGTCTTGATCTCTTCCACGCGCAGTTTCTGTATCAAATCGGCCACAGGACCTGTGATTCCTGAGACTTTATACAGCTTCATGTTGGAGATGGCATTGGATGTCAATCCAACCCTGGTCTGGATCTTTGCCATCCAATCACCTTGCTTTTTACCAACAATGGCCAAAACCCAAGCCAAGAGACATGCACAAACGATTATAAGTATGATTGGGCTTACAAAAGCCACGCCGAGTTGCCTCTCCAACAAGAAGCTTCCAATGGCCACCTCAATGGCATTCGCCCACACTTCATGAACGGGGATGCACCCTCTTATGATGTGCTCTATATCAGTGCTCATCAACGTCACGGCAGCAGAGTCATCTGCGGCGGTAAGCTTTGTCTGCGTCGTCTTTCGGTAGATGGCTGTAGACAGGCACCCTCGGATCATGTAGGCCGACTTTTGGTTGTAGTAGTTGTACAAGGCGGAAGAGAATGCGATGCCGAGGTAGATCAGTACGCAGGCCCCAATCAGCCCGTGACCAAACTTGCCCGTGGATGAGTCTTCTGGTTTCTGAAGATACTCAAGCATGGAGCTGATGAAGAAGGGCTGGCAAAATTTGAAGCCGATGAGCGCGGTTCGAGGGACAATGGGGGAGAGGAACGGGGCCGTCAAGGCGCTGCATAAGTCCTTGCACAAGCCCAACTTTGGCTCGTTGCGGTATTGGTGAACACGAAGGTTTTTAGCAAGCTTTTCATATAGTTTAGGTGCCGACATGCCATTGTCCAGCGGGTACAAGTCGTCAACATCGAGGACACCTCGATAGCCGCGCAGAAACAGCCTATTCAGCCAGTAATAAGCGCCGAGGCTAAACACGCTACTGGATTCCTCGGGGCTGTGTTCGCCAGCATTCCAGTGGATCCATCTCGTCTTCGGAACAGCCTCGAGGCACAGAATGACAAATTTGAGCGCGATTGACGACGTGAACAGTCGAGCGAGCGTGGTTTGGTGCTGGTTGGCCACGCTGAGCCATGCTGTTCGGGCTTGGACAATATCGAAAATAAGGGTCAGAAATATGTATATGCAAAGCAAGGTCGAAGGTCTTCGCGCTCGCGAGTGCTCTACAAATGAGAGAGCTACGGTAAACAAGGATGCCACAAATACGAGGGAAGAGGCGGCAATGGAGAGGCTGTGGACGACGCCGGGTGTTCCGGTAGAGTATAGGATTAATGTTGTCAACTGAACAACGGAAAAAACCACCGGTGCAACCTAGAAAAAGTCAATCGGCATTCAGTTCGGTCTTCTCCAAACAGCCAATGGCAACTTACCAGCTTCAGGTATTGGAAAGCCTTGCCGCCCACAACTCGGCTGTCCTGAGACAGGACAGTTACACGAACAACGGCAGCCGCGATGAAGACTGCCGTCGGCAGGATGGAAACGAAGATGCGCTCAAACTTTTGTGTGAAATCAAAATCACCACGGCACCCTTGAACCCCCGGGCCAAGAGAGCCATCGTTGAGACAAATTGCGGGACTCATAGCGGGCGGGGAAAGTTGCCGATCCGTTTGGCGGCTGGCATAGGGCGAGAGGGCCCGAGTTTTCGACAAGGTTGACCGCTGTTGTTTTTAAACTCTCTCGAACCCAGCGTGAAGGATCACGACGAAGACGAACAGAAGAAGAAGAAAAAGTCGCAAACGTAGTCGAACTAAACAGGTCTGAGCCTCATCGTATGAGAGACGCCACTCTGCAAGTTTAAGACAAGTGACTCATTGGCGAGGCTCACCCACGAACCACCCGTTGGTTGTCGCATGTGTCAAGCGCTGTCCTTGCAGCCGGCATCGTCCTGCCGCCGCAGGCTAAAAGGCATAGCTGCATAGTGGGCACCCTGCGCCTGCAACAACTACTGGGCGGTTCGGCAATTCGACAGCAGCTAAATTTCGACCCGTAGGCTGTGTCTAAATAGGCAGGTCGCCAAGACGAGCGGGTTGAGACAAAAAAAAAACGTTGACTGTGTTCAGAGCGGGTTGGTGGTGGCGGGTGTCAGTCAGTGCTCGCTGTGACGCGTGTGTCCCGGGCAGAGTCAAGCAAGCTCAATGGCGTGGAGGGGCACGTGAAGGGTTGCTCAGTTGGTTGAGTACGCCGTTGCCAGGCTCGCCATTTGCGAGCCTTCATGCCGTGTTTTTTTTTAACTACGAATTGATTACAATCGAAGCCCGCGCAGCCGTGGAAGTGATGATGCGCAAACCTAAATAAAAGCACTGGTCGCCTGTAGGGCTGGTGGCGACGGTTGATCAGCGCCTAGCGGGCAAGGATACCCCACAAACCGCCACATCCGCACTTGGGGCGGGCGCTACATGTGAATTAAGATTGAGCATTGGCTTCGAGGTTATTGTCCTGAGACATTGCCCGTTAATTGTAATAACCGTCCTTTCGGCTATGTAGCTAGGAGGTTTTTTTTTCCCTGGAGTAAGGTTCAAGGCGCGGCGCGCTGCGAGGTGAGGTGTTGGGCATGATGCATTAACCTAATGCAATGGTAAAGCCAACGTTGGTTGACAGGAGCTCGTAACCAAAATAGCATTGAACAGTTGGAACAACACATCAGAAGCTTACGACACATTTTTCATGGGATGGAAGGTTACATGCATGAGGTACTAAAAAAATGGACGAGAAAAAAAGCCGAAGCCACTCTATTGTTGAACCACCGTGTCTTGGTAGACAGCTCCAAGGCTGCTTCTATGTAGTAATGCAAGAATACGCAAAATGATTTCCCCAATCGCCAAGCGCCAATCCTTTATCGCCCAATGTTTATCGTGAACCAGTTACATATGCCGTCGTAAGTCATTAAAATGCGCCGTGCCGATGCAGAAAAAAAAATAGCACAGCACAACATTCGCTCTCAAAAAAGCCCACCCAATATTTTTTTACAGCGCGAACCTCTGCCACAACGATGCAGAATGTGGCGGAGGTTCAACCTGGGACCGGGCTTCTCAGCGAGCAAGCCATCCCTGCATTGTCCATAGCTCCCAGCCTGCTC
This sequence comes from Calonectria honghensis, assembly GCA_013403855.1. Classification (NCBI taxonomy): domain Eukaryota; kingdom Fungi; phylum Ascomycota; class Sordariomycetes; order Hypocreales; family Nectriaceae; genus Calonectria; species Calonectria honghensis. Next base: position 842,252 of record VTGB01000015.1, read on the forward strand.
TAGTTCAGGGGCTTTTGTGCGCGTATGCTGTGGTAGGGAAAGTATGAGTGGTACTTGGGCACGCCGTTGAGCTCCTCGCTCAGGGATTTTCGGACCTCGACGAGGAACATTTCGATCTGGATCTTGGTCCAGTGTAGGCCGTCGCGGAAGGGCCGACGTGACAGGCCAACGAGACCCCACATGATGACATCGCGCAGGATGTGACCGCACTCCTGGAGACGGGGCTTCTTGGCCCACGGCCCGACGGGGCACTTAAGGCTGGTTCGCTTCAGGTCCTTGAACCCAGCTTCGACAAGCTCGTCCTCGACGTGAGTGATGCCGTGGATATCCGTGCCAAGAGCCATCATGCCGTCCCGCAAGAAATTAAGGAAGTCACGCAGCGCGTATGGACCGTCACATGAGTTGTCGTCACATGCCGCGACGAAGTGGAACTCTTGGATCTCGACAAAGCCACCTGGCTTTAGGTGTCTTTGATAAAATTAGCAACGGTGTCTTGCACGGGAGGGGTTGGTTCACTAAGAAAGCATACTTGTATATTCTTTCCCACAACTCGGGTCTATTCCTGATAGAGTGTAGAGTGTGACGAATGTGAATGTAGTCAAACTTTTCTTCGGAATATGTCCAGCCTGCCTCGTGCTCAATGTCATCGACAACGAACAGGACATTTTCGGGAACCCAATCGGGTTGAATTGGCGAAAGGTCCATTCCGTGGAACTGACATTTTGGGTATTCGTCGGCGACTGTGAACAAATATGAGAAATTATTTTCTACCAAAAGAATTGAAAAATATTGGGTGCTCAAAACTTACGGTCAATACACCATTTCCCAGTTCCGGTGCCTACAAGCAAATGCCGTTAGTGCCAAGCCCAAAAGAGTCATGATTTGCGTCCTGTCATCCTTGCCCGTGATAGGTCCAGCAACAATAGTGTTGAGTGTGCATGGAGCAAAAAGCCACCCGGGACGAGGGCATGCTGACACGAGCACGTAATTGGTCAGCCCGCCCTCACGAGCTGACTTGACCATGCGAGATTCTGGATGTTGGTGGCAGTTGACTTACCCAAATCGAGCACTTCGCCGCCCGTCTCGAACAAACTGTGGAGCGGCGTATGGAAGGATTCTCCGTCGCACAGGTACAGAGTTAGGTGGTGCTTGAGGTCGTCGCGATACTGCTCCGTCTCGTCGTTTGGGAACAGGTACTGGCCGGCGTGGTAGGCGTGGTAGCGCAGGCCACCGTCAACAATGTGCTGGCGGATGCTGTCGGTGAGGCTGCGCGTGTCGTCGTCGTCGGCGGCGTACTCGCCGCGCTCAATGCTCTGGATGACCTCTTGGGTGCTACCCACAGCGAGTGCTGACGACGAAGACGCAGGAGACGGTGGCCCAAAGCGGTAGGGCCCGGGGTTTGTTTGCGCAGAAGGGTCGGATTCCTCGGAGGAAGCCATGCTCGAGATACGAACGTGCCGCTGAGCGCGAGGCGGCGTCTTGTCCAACGGGCTCGACGATGGCTCGGGGCCCGGAGGGTCTTTGCGGAGGAACGAGTCAGGCGGCGAGTCCATTACGGGCAGCGCGAGGTTGTCGCGGGAGCTGCTTTGCTGTCTTCCCCCGAAGAGAGAGAGAGAGGAACCGCGGCAGCGTATAATGGGCTCTAGCACGCGGGGGGGATTGGCGAGCCGGCCTCAGAGAGATAGAGAGAAGGCGGGAAGAGGCCAGGGGAGTGATTCGATTTTAAACTGGAGCGGGCAAACGCAGAAAGCGGAGAGCGGGACTCGAAAGGGCCCTTGAAGAATCGGAAATCGAAGAACCGGGGCGAAGCGACGCAAGTCAAGGGCGCACTAAGTCGGACGGGGGTTTCTCACAGGGCCCGTCTGCGATGGCGTCGATCGCGGTGCGCTCCTGGAACTGACGTCACAGTCCGAGGATCGGGGAGACTGAAAGCGGTATCTGTGATATGGGAAAAATTGTTCAATTAGGTCGTTGTTGCTACTTTGTCTTGTTGTGCATATAATGTGGCTGCGTGGGCGTGCATGTATGTATGTGTGTGTGGGCGCGGGGTGGGCAAGAGAGAGAGCTAGAAGTAGCTCGTCGTTTGTGTATGTCAAAGCCGAGATGTTATTCCCAGCGGGTGACGACGGGGATGGGGCGAGGGTAGGGCTTATCGGAGGTGGCAAGGGGAGAGGGATCAAAAAAACCCCATCAAACCCTTGCCTGCCTGCCATCGAGAGGCAAAAAGGGGATGGGGTCACGGAGGAAAAGCCGGAGGGTTGCAGAGGCTGGGATGGAAGGGAAGTGGGAGGTGAGTGTGACACGAGGTGAATAGGGACAGAGGGAGACAGGGGGGGTGCCGAAATTCAAGGTTAAAAAAACTTACCACGGAGAGCCAAGATAGACGCTCAGTTGTATCGGGATGGAACCAACAAGCTGCTCGTGGAGCGGAATGTCCAGAAGAGGAGGAGAGAGAGAAGACGGGGCAATGATTGTCGATGGCCACCCTGGTCCTAAATATCAGTCGAGTGAACTAGCCAACGACACGCAAACAGGACCGGACGGATAGTGCACGAGCCGGGCATGGCCCAGGACGGCGGCACGACGGCGGCAGGGCGGGAACCGTCGCTCTCAGGTTTTTTCCCTCCTCTTGATTCTCTTTGAAGGTTAGAGTCGGGGTGGATCTCGCCGAGAGCTAGGGACCAAGCAAGTGTCTTTATCCATGGAGATGGCGTAGGGTTCGCTTGCGAGGGGCGTTTAATAGGTTAGCTGCTGTCCCCTGGATTGATGCCCAGATGGACCGGGAGAAGGGGACCCCAGCTGAGCGAGGCAAGGGTTAGTTAGCAAGTGGCCGGTATGCTCCTCCAGGCGTTTGCTAGTTTGCCTGGACCAAGTGCAGAAAAAAAAAAAATCAATAGTGAACAAGTCGCCAAGCAAAAAGAGCAACGCATGACGTGGGTAGCAAAAAGCCATTGGGCCATGCGCGGTGAGCAAAGCGGCTCTTCCTCACCGTGGCCGTCAGTCAGCTGGGCGTTTTTGGCGCTTCGCCCTCAGCCCTTTCCCCCGGCACCAGCGCACACGTACATGGCATTACATTGCCTCATACCCAAGCTCTCGGGTTCCAGCGCGGCGGCACCGCAGAACAAGACACCACCCAACAACAACCAAGTCCAGGGCTGCGGGAACAGGATGGGCACCCACCCCCATGCCCCCCGTGCCCGCCTGCGGGATTGGACTGTGCGTCGTTGCGGCAGCACAATTGGCGCCCACAAGGGACCCAAGGGACCCAAGTGCAAGTGGTCGCAAGGATGCACAGCGACCCCCGACGGTGCAGTGTGCCATCGCGGTGGAGTGCGCACCCGCAACGCACCACCAAACGAAAGTTGCCTCGGTTCGGCTACGGAGGGGCGCTTTTTTATCGCGGAGGTTGCGGCGGGAGTTGAAGAGGGCAAATAGGGGCGAAGATCGCTTCTTTCTAGTGATGCTAATAGAGGCGCCTAGGAGGCACAGTCCAGGTCCAAAAACGGTAAACGGGGATAGTTGCCACTAAAAAAATCAATCATAGACAGTTTGAGTTGCGCGACGGGAGGGGAAAGACGAAGCAAGAGACAGATTGATTTTTTTTTTGTTTTTGGCTTCTAGGAGTGCAGCGTGCCAAGTTTGCTGACAACCAGCCGTCCTCATTGGACGGACCTGGGCGTGGAATCACCTTACCCGTATCCAGAAACTTATTGATCACGTCTCGTTCGTCTCACTTTCTCGCGGTCCATGCGAGCTGGCCACTTGTCCATCGTTACACCGGGTCTGGCGGTGAATAAACCCATCTCTTGCACGCTCAACAATGCAAACGCAGGGCGGATGGCGGCCGGCTGTCGTTGAATAGGGCAAGCCACGGCATGTCTGCCATGAGAGCTCCCGTGGCGGCGTAAAAGCCACAAGCCCACCCCAGAGCTCGCATCGTGAGCAGAAGGTACCGGCACAAGGGAACACCAAGGAATCGGCCACCCCTGCAGTGGGTTGGTTTGGCTCCGAAGCGCAGCAGATATGAGGTGATGCGCTGGCAGCTGGGCCCGTCTGTGCGGGACCACAACGGGACGACCCTGCCCCTCCCTCTCCTCCCCTCCTCCCCTCCTCCCCCGGTGTTAAGCACCTTGGAATACCGGTGCGTCGGGCGAATGATTAGGTTTGGCACGGAGCCCGCCTCGAGAAATCATCATGGCGGCGGCATCGCCTGTAGAGTTCCATAGGGCCGCTCCGAGGAGACCGGGGGTTCCCTGGCGGGTGCTACCCATCAACCCTGGTCGAGTCCCTCATGTTGGGTTTCGACGCCTGCGGCCAAGATGTAACCGCCCTTGGGGGATTGGGGACGTCTTCGAGGCTGATAGGTTTGCCAGTGCGTGTCTTATCCATCAAAACTGTTACCCAAACGCCGCCAATGACCTGATGCGTACATGCTTGGTAAAAAGCGGTTCGAGCGTCCCCGCTCGACCTGCAGCATGCCTTAACACGCCGCCTGGCGCGCGAGAGGGCGGATGAGAGAGGTCCGGTTGCGGGAACGAGGGCGCAAGAATACGTAAAAGAAAAAAAAAAGTCCCAGGCGGATGGTTCGGGGAAGCGGGCACCGTCTCGTCCAAAAGCCGTGCTCCCAAACCATTTCCCCAGTGGCTTTCCATTCCCGTGGCCTCGGGATTTGGGGTCCATTCCCGCCAGTTTCTAGGGTTTGAGCTAGACGTAGTTCGGGATGAAGTGGTACAACGCCATGACTCTGCTCAATCTTTCCAGCAGATTCTGAGAGTCTTGATAGGAATTTCTGAGAAGCCCATATTCCCTCTCTGAAACGACATGTCAAGAAAAAGATGGTGCTCGAATCACTTCCACGTTGCTTAGGCTCCTCGTCCCCCACGAGATTCTCACAACTCCTCACACCACAAGCTGGACCACGAGACTCCACAGACCTCATTTCTTCACGCACACTACATCTGCACCTCTCCACTTCTTCAACAAAGTCTCATGCCTTCCCCTTTGGTGTGCTTCCAAGTCGGCACCGAGCTTTCCGGGCTGCAGGGCCGTAGTGCCGTTTCCAATTGGCGCAGTTCCGTCCAGCCATGGCCAGATGAATCTCACACCCGCATGCGAGGTGACGCCCTTTTTTCTCTCCCTTCTTCCCTCCTCATGCAATTTCATAACATCTCCGGTGTCATAGTACCGGTGTGAGATCTCAACCCCCCGGCCAACCAGAGCTCGAGTGAGCTTCAGCCACGAGGTCGAACAACTCACATGGCCATGTGTTGGTTAAGTTGGGACTGGGCCCTAGCGGATTTGCCTGTTTGGTTAGCTGTGGATCCGGCGGCTCTCCCGTCTTTTTAGCACTGCGGCGAGCGACCCGCTGGCCCAATACGTTGGGACGCTGCCAGCTCTGGTCCCAAGCGAGCCAAATGTCGGTGATGCTTACAAACTATCGGTCGGAAGTGGCAATTCGTAAACTATGTCCTCGGATAGGCACAATTGGTTCCGGATACACTTCCCTTGTGCAATTGTATTATGACGTTACCTTCCTCTCTATTTCTCTCTTTATTTCTTTCTCCCTTGCTACCTTCTCCATCTCGGCTCTTTGACCCTTGAATTACCGGCCTTATTATCCACCTATGCAGCCATGACTCGCTCGCAAATACAGGCGGAGTTTACCGTGACCAGCCCTTCTGCACTTTGCCGCCCAACATCCCTGCGCAAGGCGCCCGCCTACGCACTCCATATGTTGGTGATGAATGTTTTCTCCGGTTAACGAAAAAGTTACTATTCTAGACCATAACGCCAAGATGCGCACTGGTCCCATTTGACATCCTAGTCTTGTTCTCTCCTCTTGTGCAGTTGCGTTGGCGAGCATGGTGCAACGCAATCGATACGTGCCATCATTCTAGCAATGCCTACTCGTACTATTTCTATTTGATAGAAAATGGCCTATATTTATCCTGGCTCGTTTTAATTGCCGTATTTGGGGGAATGGGGAATGCACCGCCGGTATTGTGGGCAGCACTTTGGCGATGCCGTGGTCTCCTATCTCGCCAAGCCACGCCCGGTTGTATTCTTTTCCCCTCCTCAATGTCGCTTCCCTTGCAACTCGCTTGCACATCGTGGCGCACACGAGCTGGAGCCCGCAGTCTCCAAAAGAGCCTTTTATTAGTTGCGGCCGGGCGCGATCCCGACATGGATGCAAGTCACCGTTTCTGGTAGTCGGAACTGGGGACGCGGGCAGTCGCTGTGGCTTCCACCAACATCGTCGGCCGCGGTCGTGGGTGATGACCTGCATTAGAGAACTGATCCCGAGAGTCTGGGCCGTGGCCCAGCGCAGCCTTTCCACGCTCCCATCCAACGCCCGTTAAGCCTCAACCCACTCCGGAACCTCGTGCTCGGAGGTCTCGACCGGGCCGAGCCCCCTCCCAATCCCACTTTTGTGAGGCTTAGGCGCCGCGCCCTGCTCGCGGGCTAATTCCCCTCGCTTGCATCGACTCAATCGTCGTCGCTGGTGCTTGCCCTCTCCTCGTGGCTTGCGCGGCCTCTTCTTTTCTTTGTTTGCGGCACAGTAAAACATATCGCTACTGGCGGCAATTAACTCATTTGGTTGCCTGATCGTCGCCTCTTTTTTTCTCTTGGTGTCTGGGTTAACCCCGGCCCCACGCTCCGGGTCTAATTCCACACCGGATCAAGCTCCATTAATAGCCTTTGTTCCGCTCACACGCGATTGCAGTGACACCATAGGCTAGAAGTAGGCGACGAATGGCTGATCCAGGCTTATCACGTTCTATCCAAATGTTCTGGATTGCGCCGACCCTGTGTGACGTCGATGGCCTGAGCCCCCGCCACAACGAGGGTTGGTTGCAATCTTCAATCATACTGTTATTCAACCAACCCACAGTTTTTTTAGCTTTAGTCTGCATCCGGCAGTTGTGGAATCCGGGGGTAATGGTAACGCACCGGCCATGAAATGATACATCAACTTCGCTAGTCGGTGTTGCGCGGCTTCTTCCGCTGTTCCGGACAAGGATATCTGCCAGCCTTCCAAGGCCCGAGCCGCTGATCCCTTTTTTCTAAACTGCATAAGGTCTAAACCTATGCCGATCCGTGGAAACGGCACCAGAATGATCATGGAAGCATGACACTGAGTTGGATTCATTCGTAATCATCAGCGGGCTAGATTCAATATGCCTTGGTGTTTGGCGAAGTCGCCTAAGCGATTACGCCTACCCTAAGCGACAATATGTATTCGGTCCTACCACGTACTCGGAGGAACCTTTGAGGGAACTTTGGTGTAGAGTTTTTCTGACCCTTTTCTCTCTTCATTTTGTAGGCTCGCGTGTAGATTGGGGCAATGTTTCTGTTGACCTAGAAGTCGGACGTGACTCAATAATCATACCCAAGCGACGTCCGTCGTTAGCTATACCAGTTGAATGTAGTAGGGTTGATGAACTCCTTTTTTCCTCTTTCCATAAAATTGACTTACCCTATCCCTTCAAATGTGTCGAGATAACAGCCGTGTCCTAGTCCGACGTGACTTCTCGAGCTGCTCAAATCAACTATGTCGCAATGTACCAATTTGTGCGAATTAAGCCGAGAACATTGTTATTTTTTGATTTACCGTCTCTTTGCTAGTACACAAATGTTGCCTTGGTACAATAGAAAGAATACATAATACAATCGCAATGCAGCAACATATTCAGCTAGACTTATTTCTGAGCAGATCAAGAACAAGGGGATAGCAGACGCGACTAATACCTGACAATGAATGTTATGACATGGCCACCCCACCAAGAGAACAGTGCCATCCTGAGAATCCCATATAACTAGAGGTAGGATCAACAGGATAATCACGATCAAATGCTTTGCCAGGGGGGATGGATTTCAGCGCGTGTCATCCAACGCTCTCACCTACAACCTGCCATTCTAGGCAACAAGCACTATACAATTGAATTTTGAATTTCGTGTTTTTGACAACTTCAGTCATCCACACCGTGTTTTTACTATGTTTTGAATAGAACAGTTTACTCGTTTTGCGTATCGCTTATCAATACAGGCCCGTCTCTATCTAGGAGGAGTTGATGATGAGTTGGCCTGCCTTCAGCAAAAGTCCAACGGTGGCAGTTGAGCTCTATCAGAACTGGGATGAGCAAAGACAAGGTTTAGTGAGGCTCACGTGAGATTGTGCAGCACAAGTTAGAAAATCTTCTTGAATCTCTTTGAATGTGCGGAAGGAGCATTGAGGTACCACGCTAATATCTGGCCAATAGATATTTAACATTATTACGAGCCAATGATGGGAGGGCAAGCACAAATAAAGTGTGGCGATATGGGGACGATACCTCAATGCTCTTTTCGCACATCGAAGGAGCAGTGAGGTACCACGCTAATTTCAGACCAATAAGGGCACCTGAATATTGTTACCAACCTATGATGGAAGCACCAGCACAAGTAAGGTGTGGCGATATGGAGCACGGTACCTCGCTGCTCACTTTGCACATTCAAGGAGATGCGCCACACATGTGTATGAGTGGGTGGACCGGATTCGGATTGGCCAAGGACCGATGCGAAAATACAGTACGGTTCGCTATCGCCACTGCCTACTTGGGACTTTGTCTTCTCACGTAATGTCAGAAGTGCTCAATCGCATTGGGCAAATTCAAGAGATAATCCCAGCCACGTGAAATTGTACTGCAGTTGGTATTTATAGAATAGAATAAGCCTGTACTCGTTCTTGGCAATGGAACGACGCAGTTTTGGGGTGGCATCAAGGTAAGCAAGATGCACCTCGCCCTGACTTATCTACAGCCAATAGAGAGGAAATTGCAGTGGCAAATAGGAGCGCACAGATATGAAGCTTATGTGCATTCATTCCAAGAAGAATTGACCGAGGCTGACCGGGCGGAGAGAGTAGTGATTCATTTGGAGGTAACTGGAGACGAGTTGGGCATATATCGGGCATATAAAAAGTTTGAAAGAAATCCATACTTGTATCCGAACTCAAATATTGCTTCGTGAATCGCAACTTCATTGTCACCAGAGTCCAGCATGCCATTTTTGAGGTAGAAAAAGCCATATCGTCATTAATGGTGTCTGTCCAAACCGAGTTTACCGGTATGGAATGCCAGATAGCTATATATATAATAGAAGAGAATCTTGTACATAAAAATAATTGCCCGAGAAATGTGCGTCCGCTCTGAGAGACCACTGTATCAGAGTCCCAGGCGACTTTTTTTTCCCCGTGTGTTCAGGGCCGACATGATCGATTAAGTCCTCCACATGAAGTGCGTTGACCATCTATCAAGAAATATATATTTTAAAAATTCCCAAATGAACGTGTGTGAATGAATGCATAAACTCATGAGAGCCGCTTATCGCGATGTGCGGTACCAGTTGGCTGCGTCATCGCCAAGGCATGCGCCGACGGTGACACCTATTTTGCGACGTTAGTTTCGTCACACACAAAATAATATATCAAATAAAACATTGAAAAAAGCTTACCTTGGAGTCCACGCTGCTGGATGGACGAGATCATGGCAGGAACCAGGGTATTGGCAGTGTTTACATGAACGTCGTGTGCGAGAACGATGGAGCCTCCGTTGTTGAGGGCTTCCTCGAAGATGCCGACACTGTTCTGGATGGCGCTGGGGTCATCGTTGGCCCAGTCCTGGGTGTCGATGTCAGCCTGGATGACGTGGTAGCCGAGTTCTCCCAGGGTTTGGAGGGCGACGGCGCTGGTGCTGAAGTAAGGAGGTCGCATGTAGGTTGGGAACTGGCCAATGATGCTGACGAGGGCGTCCTCGAGCTGCGTCATCTGCGAGGTAACATCGGCGGCAGAAAGTGTCGCAAGGTCGGCATGGCTCCAACTGAGATGTTTCGCTCCGGTTAGTATCCAGGATCTATGTATGTATGTGTGTGTGCGTGCGCGTGGTTGTATGCCGGCAACCGAGACTTTGACTCACGTGTGGGAAGCAACCTGGTGGCCTTCGTTGATCATGCGCTGGATGACAGCGCTGTATTCGTAGATGGAGGCGTAGTTTGCTCCGTTGACGAAGAAGGTGGCCGAGATGCCCGAGCCCGAGAGGCTGTCGAGGATCTGGCTGGTGTAGGCGTAAGGGCCGTCGTCAAAGGCCACGGCAACTGTGCCGGCGACGGTGCAGCTGTTGATGATGGTGCCGTAGGGGACGCTGCTCTGGCGTCGCTGGTGAGTCTTGTCAACGGGCGAGGCCGCAGCTCCGGCGGTCAAGGCAGCGAGGAAGTAACGAGCGAACATTGTTACAAAGATGCTTTGATAAGATGTTATTTACAAGAGAGGGAGAGTGGGGGAGTGAGAGAGAATGTGTGTGTGAAGTAATGCTGAATGATGCTCGAGAAAGATCGGAAAGCAAGCTTCGCATCGGCATACTTATAACAACGCAGCACTGCTTTGCTTCTGGTGCAGTTCAACCCGCTGACAGGGAAGGCATTGTGTTAGACTGCCAAGATGCGCCAGCCTCCGTGAGAGAGGGGATGGTAAACTGCGATGCAGCGTTTGATGCAGCCCGTCTGCAGCCATGCCGGTGTCCCGCTGTGTGTCTCTTGCTCGCTTACCAACCAGGATCGGCGCTCTATACGAAGACGTTCGTCGCTGCACGATGTTCCCGTTTCGATGTTGAGGAGCTAGACATGCAGGCGATAAGATAATTGCGACGAACTCCCATTGGCAACAGCCGTGCCCGATGGTTCCATCATGATGGGCATCGGATAATCTTTTCAGGCCTGGCTTATGGTTACATGCATGCATACTGGGATCGTCCAACACATCGGCAAGGGGTTGAATCCCAGCACCAGCAGCAGCGTCTGAGTCGGATGACATGTGTTGCTTTTTACTGGTTTGCTTATTCCTCAGCTCGCATGGGCTTTTTTTTTTTTTTTTTTTTGCTCTTTCACATTTATAGAATGCCAAGACGGGATGGCTCCTGATGGTGTGCTAGGCCCAATGGCGTCGTTCGATAACACTATCTCGCGTTGATGTGGCTGTGGCAATCATCATGTAAGTCGACTGGACAATCAAGCTAAAACAGCACCCCGGCAGCTGCCACGTACATCGCCCGCCCGCCGGTCACTCATGTTGCTTTTCGCGCGCGGAGCAACTTTTCAGGTGTCCCTCCTGAATGGAGCAAAAACGCTTCCCCGGCCGAGAGGCCAATTGCTGTTCCCGGCGGGTCCGCCTGAGTTAAATGCTTAATTGAACTTGGCTACTAGTTTCAGCCTCCAAATTTCGATCACCACCCTCTCCCACCCGCTACTGCAGGCCGCCCAGGTGCTCGTCGTCAGCTCCGGCCGGTGTGTATCAGCTCGAGACGCACGGGTTTAACTGCAAGCTCGGCCGGAAACAAGGCACACCTCCGACAGATGGCTTGGGTTTGAGTCGCGACGTCATGGCTGAATGGCAGGATGGAGCATGCGCCTGACTAGCAGTATCCACGGTCAAGACACGAGCCCCAGAATTCTCCCTCGTGCTTCTCCTGCGAGGCAGCCACCGCATCAACGGACTGAAAAGCTGCCCGGTCGCACAGCGGAGGCCGTGTCTTCCGATACAAGAGTGCTTGGCGGACCACTTATTCGCGGGACAGCTGCTGTTCCACCCCTCTTTCTCATCCTCTTTGTGTAATAGTCAGCCCCAAAGGACCTTGTAATCGGCCGAGTTGCTAAACCACGGCCATAATTCCGAGTATTTTTGATTGAGCACTGAAACCCCAATTTGTCCTCGTAAAAGAAGAAGCAAAAAAAGAATATCACGTCCCCTCACTCACCGCAAATCGGAACATCTTACAATCTTGAAAAGGTAATCTTGTTTCTGCCGCAAGTGCCGAGAATTGTCGCTCGCCGCGGCCGGGCCCCCGCTGAGCTGTTGGCCAAACCCTCTGTCAAAATTCCTGTTTAAACGAATTGCAGCCAAACCCTATTCGTCGATTTGCATGCAGCTACATGCATGGAATCCCCGCAGAAACAGCGTAGCAATTGAGCTGACTTGAACCGGGGCAAGGAGCTGGACGTTGCTGATCAAATTGTAGCGGGCTGGCAAGGGCCGCGGGCCAGGTCCCTGTTGGCACTCAGTGAAACACATCCCTCTGCCTCCAATATCCACCATGGCAAGGATAGAAGCATTGCCCGTCAGCTTACACTCGCGCATGACGTCGGAGTTATAATCCTAACAGGCAACACCGAGTCGAGTCGCCTTTATGCCAGAGCCTTATTTTTGGTCGCAGCATGAAAGCAGTTCAAGCTGGGCAGCCCGTTTAGTCTCAATACAGCGCCGATTTCAGCTGTCTCTGCGGAGGAGTTTTTTCCCCGACATGCGTCAGGGGTTCCCGTAGGTAGTGGCCCCGGCCAACTAAACTGAAACCTTGTGAGTTGTGATCAATATTCGCTTATCGGCACATTGCGGAGGATCCTTTTCTCCTCAGATTCTCGCTAGCTTATATCCAGAAATGGCCCGATTCGGCCGATGGCAGCTTGTCCGCGTGAGTTGATTCAAATTACTTTGTTTCTCAACGCGCAAGCTTCTGAAGTGCCATTTCAAATCTTCATTTCGTCTGCGCATGACGCCATGGCCTGCAACGGATATACGGCTCATGCATATGCGACATTGTGCTTGCTATTCACCGCCGAGCAGTCAACATTCGCCTGTGCGCTGTCGGATGGTTGATGGCGAATCGGAGCAGATGCACCCGACCCTACCTGCGTCATAGGCTAAAAAGCTCAGCCACTCTGCTCGCCTGCTCGCCGATTGATAAATATTGGGTCGTTCGTCGTTGGGGCCAAGATCAGCGTTTGGGGGGGATTTTCCCTTGCATGGTCCAGCAGAAGGCAACTCGTAACCGCCTGGGCTTGTTGAAGGATAAAACCGTTGAGATGGACCGATTGACCACGGAATTTGCTGCAATGTTCAAAAAAAGAAGGCTGGGAATGGCTGCGAAAACATGCCTCGACACCCTTGAATATCAGCTTGTCAGCGGTTGCCCTGACTATCGCGTGGTGGTGATGCAACATGATGGTGGCACCCTGTCAAGAGAGAGTGGCTTGGAGCTTTGAAAACGGGCGTTCCTCGGGCTTTGCATGCGCAGTCGGAACAAATTCGTATTGATACATGATGCCGCTGGCACCCGTGATGCGGGGTTGGGTCCACTGCCAGCAGCTCTCCCAGCCATGTGCCATGATACCTTGCCGTCTTGCTGCAGCTGCACTTTGGGGAGCCCCAGCCAACCACGCTCAACTGCCTGTGGCGCTTTTGTTCCCCTTGCCAGAGACGTCATCCGCCAGCTGTAAATCATTGCGGTTCTTATAAGCTTACTGCTGGGAGATAGTGGAACCCCAACGGTAGCCAATCGACGCCGAGAAGCGTGTAATGTCGCCGACGAGAGGAGCAAGGTTGGAGGGGAAGGACTCGGCCCGGGTTCGATTAATTCTCTCATTCAACTAGGCACCTGCCATGTGCATATTTGCATAGAGCCGACCGCCTTTAAGTTGATGTAAGCCTCTGCGAGGTATATAAGCGGGATAAGGAAATGATGTGACATACATGTGGAGAACAGCCGTTGATGACTGTTGTTTCGGTACTCTTGTGCTGGGTGACATTTTCGAGCTGCAAGATCCAGGTCAGCCAAGTATCAATAGCACACTGTTATATTAGCTCATCATTGTCGCCAGTTTCGAGGTCAACCAAAAAGATCGCCAGTCACAATGTATAAGGATAGTCAGTAGCATGCGTTTGCTTGGGCATGCGCGAGGTTATAAATAAATATATAGAAACTCAATTACTACCAAGTCTAAACAATAATTACATCATTAAAGATGACATTACCAACCCATCACCAGGTGTTGGGACATTACCACGTAAGGCTTGGCATGAAATGAATCAAATCCACGGAAACGCCCTTGCGAGCTCATCATCGGTCCTCGGAGCATGCTTACAGAGCAAAGACAGCACCGGCCATGATGACCGCGAGGCCAGCCATGGCCTTCTGGCCAGCACCGGAGACAACAACGGGGGTGGTAGCGGGGGTCTCAGCGGGGCAACCCTCGCCAGTGCAAGGCTTGACCACGGGGCAGCCCTCACCAGTGCATCCCTTGACGCAACCCTCGCCAGTGCAAGACTCGCCGGTGGGGACCCAAGGCTTGGAAGGACGAACACCCCCAGAAGGCACCATAGGCTTGCCACCCTCAGTCTTGCCACCCTCAGAAGGCATCATAGGCTTGCCGCCCTCGGTCTTGCCGCCCTCAGGAACGTAGACGATCTGGCCGGGAGTGGGGGTGTTGTGAGAGGGAGTAGGGCAGCCCTCACCCTTGCACTGGACCTCCTCCTCGCACTCATCACCCTCGCAGACGTACTTCTTGCCGCACTCATCACCCTTGCAAGACTCGTGCTTGCACTCGTCGCCGTTGCAGGAGAACTTCTTCTCACCCTCGTTGTGGCTCTTCTCAAGGATGCACTTGTCGCCGGTGCAGGTAACCTTCTGGTCGCAGTTGCCCTCAGAGTAGTGGCACTTGTCGCCCTCGCAGATGACGAGTCTGTCCCAGTCGTCGCCCTTGCACTCCTCGGGGCAGCAGGTACCATCGCGGCAGACAACTTGCCAGTTGGTGCAGACGGGGCAGTGGTTCTTGGGAGCGCAGTAGTCGCCGTAGCAGATGATGACAACGTCGGTGGGGACGGCAATGATGGTGTTGGTCACAGTGACAACGGCTCCGTTGGCATCAGTCAGGGTGGCGGTCTCGGTGACAAGCTGTCCGGGGACGGTCTCGGTGACAGTGGCGGTGCTCTCCTCATTGGCAATCGAGATGTAGACGGAGAGGAGGAAGTTGGCAGGGATGTTCTGGCGGCGAGCCAGGCGAGCCTTGACGGCGTTACCACCGCAAGACTCATCGGGAGCACCAGGGCAGCTGATGTCGCATTCATCGTCGCCGACCTTGGAGGTGGTCTCCTTGTTGAGCTCCTTGGCGCCGTAGCAGTCGCTGCACATTTGAGTCAGTATATCTATCGATCTGCGAACACTTGGAAGGGACTCACGTGTCATGGAGAGCGATGTAGCGGAAGCCCTTGCCCTTAGCCTTCTTGGCGCAAGTATCGACCGAGTTGTCCTCGGAGGAGTCGAGGGTCGTGAAGCCATCGAAACCATCAGTGGAGGCAAGGCAGCCATAGTAAACCAAATCATCCGCCGAGCCGGGGCCAGTGCCGGGAGTGGAAGTGGGAGTACCACTGGGGGTGGTGGGAGTAGTTCCCGATCCAGGAGTCTCGACGGCGAGCGCAGTCGGGGTTGCCGGGGTCTCCTGGGAAGCGACCAGGTTGCCGAGGGCAAGAGCGAGGACCATGGAGTAACGCATTTTGTTGTTTGTTGGCGATTAACGAATGACTGTGGTGTAAAAGATTGAAAAGCAGCTCTCGGAGAGTGAGCGATTGTATCGAGGCGTGCAGAGAATGAAGTGTGAGTGATGATGAGGAAAGGTTGGTCTTGGGGCGACCCGAAGCTCTCCTTTATACATGGCCATGTCTCCCTTTCCTCTTCCATGCTGCCCTGTTGTCAGCATAGACTTAGCCCTGCTGTATCCCTCTGGCGAATGTGTGTAGCGCTAGCTTCGACAAGCAAAGCGCAAGTCATCCAGGAGGGTTGAGACAGCGACACTTCCTATCGACCGCAAAGAATGCAGCCCGTCTGGAGCTGGTACAGCTGCCCCTAGTTTGTCTCACTCCACGCAGCTCGGACGGTTACCGCCTCGGACGCCACGAGGAATTCCTCACCTAGCAAGGGAACTCCAGTGATTCGCTACTGAAGATCGCATTGAATTCCAAACGTTCGGTCAGAATCAACAAGATGGGATGGGAGGCAGAGGTCAACAACATGGTTCGTGCCGGAGCGCCCTTCTGGACTGTCGGGAGCGAGGGCCCGAGCTAGTGAGACCAGCCCTTGGGCCACGATATCGAACTTGTCCTTCAATGGAAAATGTTTCGCCAGCCCCGCTAGTTGCAGCGTGAAGAAAATTTGCTCCCCAGTATTGGATTCTGAAAGAGTCTAGAGCAGTCTCGTCAACTTGCGGTCAGCAAGTAAAGCTGCAGCTCTGGAGCAATTCCTCCGTAATTAGAAGAGATTTGTTATTTGTGGATATTGCCAAAGTATCCTACAGCAAGAATGCATTGCAAGGCCCAAGGTGAACGTGGAATCCTTTCTATGTTGCTTTTAGCAGAGGCATGTTGCCGACATCCGCTTGAAGCTGTTCTCAGCTGTGAAATTTTGGGTTCCGAATTTGACAAGGCCAGGCTTAGACCATGTAACAAGGGAGAGTAGAGTAAACACTCTGCTCCCCAGCTGAGACATGGTTTATGCACCTTCCTACGCCTTGGTTACACATGGCTTGCGGACAAAATAATTTTCCGACTGTCTTCAAAGGAGTGTAGGGTAAATTTAACTCGATAACATGTTCAATGGTTGGTATTCCGTTATTTCCGCTGTAAAATTGGAATAAATGCGGTTCTATATTGAGCTACATTCGGTTGACTTGCCTGCTGTCAACGACGTTGCCACGAGATCAGTTGCGTGGTCAAAATTACAAAATAAGTGTAGCGTAAAACATTGGGCACAAGATCGCATTGGGCCCAGATAACATGCTGATATTTTTTATATGACCCAGCAGTCATCGGAAATCCATGCACGATGCATTCAATATTTAGCCACAACTACAAATCAAAGCGAAATATTCGAGATCACATGCACCTCTCACCTTCTACGCCCATTTCGAATACTAATTCTTAGCATATATTCATTCTAGGATTAGAATCCTACGGGGCTGTCAACTAGGGTAGCTTATCGATTGTTTATTTATTTTTGTACCTGTGGATAAACACCTGATGTCTGGCTGCACCTATCATGTGCTAATATTAGAAAGGCCACAACCGAGACCTCTCTATAGCGGAATATCGTATTACCCGGATCTGCCTTTGTACAGAACTCGACTATGTGGAAATAAACTAGAATCGGAATGTAACTTGACAGCTCATCTTGACCCACCTCAGTTCAAGGGCAATCAGACCCTCCTCCACAGCAACCGGCGGCAGCGACGATCCGGCGCGTTTTTATTGCATCATAGATATAGAGGGCCTGTTTAATTCGAATTTTATACGATGCCAAGGCTCCATCTCGGGGAATTTCCCAAGGCATTGACAAATAATCATAGGCTGGCCATCCATTCCCCTCCAGATTAACCAGCTTCTTTGCTTCAACTTCCCAATCCTTCAGTCATCAAGTGATGCGATTTCAATTAAAACTACCAGCCTTTGTGTCTCATACCATAGCGCCCTGAAAGGGGATGGAAGCTAGCTTGGCCCCTCATCTCTCCCTCGGCCTCGCGGACAATGAGGGTGGAAATCGAAGCTCATGGGCCACTCCGCATCAGCCGAAATTTCATGCCTGGGCAAGCTTTTCCAGTGGCATTGTAGGACAACGCCTTGGAATGCTGGCCGTCATAACCACGTCGCGGACGTTTCCCTGGACACCATTGCAATAAGTGGGACATGAGCAGATTGCACTAAACCCCGAATTGAGCAGGTATGTTCTTTTCGTCTGATGTGTACGGCGCTATCTAATTTACCAAGAGGCCGTGTGTGTCCCTTTTCCGTAAGCCACCAGTTCTTTTTTAACCGAAAAAAGCGCCTGTTCCGAGATTTGAGGTGCGAGCTTGGGCACCTGGCATTTCACGTCGGGTAGGAATTAGCACTAAAGCTTGTGCACGGTGATGTTTCTGATCAGATCGATGACTGTGTACCAGCCTTCTAGATGGAAATCGCATCGACAACATTGGACATCCCTTGATTCATCAAAGCATCAGATCACACCAATGTTGATAATTTCTTTGACGCTCAAGAAAAAATAGATTCTCTAGTAGAAGCGTGCAATTTTCATTTTCCTCTCACCTCATTCCCTCGCTGAGAAGAAGTTCAATCACCTGCCCTGTTGCTTGGCTCGGAGAGTTTGGGAAGCGGGGAGCAAATCAATGAGCGGTGAAAATGACCCTTGCTAGGATCACCGCGTCATTGGAGCAGCCGAGAGCAAGGGAGGGATAAGTGCCGGCATATGCGCAGTGGTCGCGATAAGGTGTGCGACTTAATAGGTTATAATGGACGGGATTCCCAATCGCTCGTCGTCCAAAACTTCTACCATTCTTTACACAACCCGCCTCGCCAAGCGAGGCTCACCCCTCATCCCACCTTGCTCAACAGCCGTCTTTCACAGCCGAGCACCTGCGCAAGTGGGGGGAGGGGCGTTCATGATGGAGCGGGTGTCAAGTGGCAGATGGGTTTGATTGGAGCAGCTATGGGCACCAACGGGCATTAGCTCCGGGGAAGCCCTGTCTGTATCCATGACTAGCATCCTGCCACCATGCACCAAGCTCTGTGTTAGTCCCTAGGCCGAAGGATCAAGTGGGAGGATTTTGAGAATAAAGCCGTCGAGCCGTCGGAAGGACGGAGTAAACCCACAGGTCCATCGGGATCTGTTCTGTATTTAATCGCTCGGCTCCCCCTCAATTGCGCGCCGAATCCTGTTGAGAGAGCAAGCAAGAGGTAAAAAGAAACAAAAAACAAAGCAATCATGGTTCCTAAGCTCCTGTTCCACGCCGACCACATCGGCTCGCTGATCCGACCCGAGGCTCTCTCGCAGGCGCAGGCCAAGGCCGACGCCGGGGAGATCTCGGCCGAGGAGCTCCTTGCAGTGCAGAAGACAGCGATTGCGGACATTGTCAAGAAGCAGCAGGAGCACGGGGTGCGCGCCATCTCGTCGGGCGAGTTCGACCGCAAGTACTACTTCTCGGGCTTCTTCGAGAAGCTCGACGGGTTCCGGGAGGTGAGCCCGGTGCCGTGGGAGCTGGCCCGCACGTCGGCCCCGCCCATTGCGGCGCTCAAGAAGACGGGGCGCCAGTACCCGATGGCGGCGCTCTGCGAGGGCAAGATCAAGTACGCCAAGAGCCCGTACCTGGACAACTGGAAGCTGCTGCGCGAGAACGTGCCCGAGGCGCAATGGGGCGAGTGCAAGTTCACCATGCCTCCCCCGTGCTACTTCCACCTGCGCCTGGCCACGGGCAAGTGCTACAGCCCCGAGGCCTACGCCAGCGACGAGGACTTCTTCGCCGACCTGGCCAAGGCCTACCAGCAGGAGCTGCAGACGCTCTACAGCGAGGGCGTGCGCAACATCCAGATTGACGACCCCACCCTGGCCTACTTCTGCTCCGACGCCATGGTCGAGTCCCTCCGCGAGGAGGGCGTGGACCCGGACAAGCTGTTCGACACCTACATCAAGGCCCACAACGACTGCATCGAGGGTCGCCCCGAGGGCCTGCACGTCGGACTCCACATCTGCCGAGGTGAGTGCATTTTGCAATTGAGCATGAGCTGAGCGGGGCGAGGGCGGGCTAACAGGAATTCCCCCAAAACAGGCAACTTTTCCAAGTCGATGCACTTCAGCGAGGGCTCCTACGAGAAGATTGCCGAAAAGTTCTTCACCACGCTCAACTACGACACCTTCTTCCTCGAGTACGACAACACCCGCTCCGGAGGCTTCGAGCCCCTGCGCTTCCTGCCCACCCACAAGAACGTCGTCCTCGGCGTCGTCACCACCAAGGAGCCCGAGCTCGAGGACCCCGCCGTCATCAAGGGCCGCGTGCTCGAGGCCGCCAAGATCATCGCCGACGGCCAGGGCCGCTCCGTCGAGGACGCCCTGCAGCAGATTGGCATCAGCCCCCAGTGCGGCTTCGCCAGCGTTGCCATTGGCGCCGACGGCATGACCGAGGAGAAGATGTTTGCCAAGCTGAAGCTTGTGGATGATGTGGCCAAGCAGATTTGGAACTAAGAATCGTCATGGTGATGACGGTGGTGATGACGGTGGTGATGACGGTGGTGATGACGGTGGTGATGACGGTGATGATGAACGATGATGATGTTGAGCGCGAGTAAAAAAAAGCGAATGATTGAATGAGAAGTAAATAAAAATAAATTCATGCGCCTATGGGTGCTTTCCCGATCTAAACTATTTGTCTTTGTCGTCTCTTCCACTGGGAGCGTGATGATTCCAGCGTTCAGGCCTCTTTGGCTCTCGGTTTTATCTAGTTTCGCGCGCTTGTTGATGACTCGGAACGTTCCTTTGACAACATCCACAGCAACCATTGACATTTCCAACGAGCGCGCATATCTCAGTGGATCAAGAGAGGTTCTTGACTCATTTGAGTGCTGATTTCATGGAGGCATGTCTTACCAATGTCCCAGTCGGGATGATGCGCCTGGCCACATCACAGACAGCTGCCGAGTCTCAACCCCCAGATTTCAATTTCCAACCCATTCAAGATGAAAATCCCTTAGCACTCCATAGGAACTAAACTGAAGCTATACCCCTAAGAAAAGCCCTCGATGCTAAATAGTGCAACATCTCTTGGTGATGTCATTGTTTACATTTGGTGTTGTGCTTATGTACGTTTGATATCGATATGTTCCACCAAAGAATTGATACGCAGTCTCTTAACCTAACTTCACTCTTAGCAAAATATATCTTATTTACTCATATATAAATTCGGACCAAGAAGATCGTTAGACGCAGCCTTCTGCAACATTGGGGAGTTGACACCTAGCTCTAGGGTAGGGCACCACACCCTTCCATCGTCTGTAGTTGCTTTTAATGGTACTTTCTTTGATTGTATATGTTTTTACATTTAATTAGCAGTCTATTGTATAGTTTAGTGCTAAAAGACCAATAGAAGGTTTGGAGAATGCCAATATTTGTTGTGGTCTTATATTTCAGTTGATGGTTCTTGTATTTTTACGCCAGCTATGGTCTGAAGTATGCTTGGAAATACAGATACCAGCACAGAACTTCATAGAAAAACAAGTGAATAACTTAAAAAATCAGACTTGATCCATCCAGACTTTTTAGCAACGAAGCACTATTTGCGAGTCTTTGGAGATTTGCGATCAAATCTCAAGAAGCCCGGTGATGAATGCAACGCCTGGCGACTTCGCGACTGCACCATCGTTCCACAGATTCTCCATGTGTTGTAATATAGAATCATGATTCCGATTTCTGATAAGAGAATGGATAAATATCATGCGACCAAAAAGTACTGGGCCTTGGCATATTGGATACTCTGAAGGGATCAGGATCGTCATGATTTCGCATAAGGCAATGGAGCAGATACAACTGAGACACCCAAGAGCAAGAGCTAGGAACTTGGAAGAACTTTTTATTCTCCATATATGATCAGGAACATACTCTCAATAGCAGCTTGTTCGCCAGAGAAGCACAAAGTGAATCAATAAGCAGATGTCAGCACCTGCGGCACACCTCGTCTCAAACTTTTCGACGACCTGTCGCCTGATTATGCGGTGACCAGCTTTGTGGACGCAGCGAAACTTGAAAATACTTCTAGAGATCGAGGTCTCATGTCCACGACAACTTACCAGAGATGGAAGCACATGGTGATGAACTCTAGTAGCTGATATCGACAACGTGGTTGATGTGGAAGCGGCCATCAGTATTAATGGGAGAGTTTACCACTCTCGCAAAACCAAACGCAACAACTAAAAACAGCGAGGGTCATTTTGTTAGGCGCAAAAGACAAGAGTGTTGAAGACTGTCAGAGATTCCCGACGACTGTCGATGCGTTTGCCAGGCTAACTCCCAAGTTAAAGTCAGATGATACGCAAAAGCTTGCCAGCAGTCCAGCTTTGGGCACTATTATGCCCAAAATTTGCCCCAAAGCATCAAAAACTTCCCCCTTCCGCGCGGAAAAATTGTTTCTGCTGCAGTGTTGCAAAACGACAAAGGCCTGGGAACCATTTGATCTGATGACTTTGCGGACACGGCTTACTCGCCAAAATACTGCGCCAGCCAATATCTACCCCGGACTCCACAACTTTATTGCTCTCCGATTTGGGCTGTTCGTGCGGTGAAGCACTTTCTTTCTTTTTTTTTCTTGGGCTAACAGTCGCGTAGATCCGTGGCGTGGACTCGTGGCGTAGCCCGCTGCGCCAGAGGGATCAGGGGGCTAAAATTTGACAGTTCAAAAGCAAACAACAAGGCCTCTGACAAGTTCCAAGTTTCTTCTTGTTTACGGCTGTTGGCTATCACACCGCCAGAGCAGGTGGGGTACGGGAATTTGACAACACTAGGCTCTGGTGACGATCACAAACCTGGACAAAATTTCCCGGCATGAATCATCGAGTTCGCTTTACTGCTTCCATTCTATCAAATCAAGGAAGCATGGTTTCGAAGAAGTGCAGTTCAGGATGCATAATAATACGATATACTAGACATGTCTTTCGTAGATGCTTCTATTTCTACTGTTGGCGATGATGTGTAGATTTCTGCCTTTGTCATGGAATGCGCTGTCAACGACGTTATTTGCTTTTTCTGTGGCCCCTTTCTTAGTACTCCATTCTCCTTATACACTAGCGATTGGCATCGTCAAGCTACAGTAAGCGATAACATGTGGGCCACGGCAGAAGCAACAAGCCTAGTGCTAGCCAAGCCGATTTGTGAGGCTTGCAGCAAACAAGGCGGGAGAGGAAACAAGGATAGGGCATGTGACACTTATCCCGAATTTCCCTCCACCTTCTCGGCCGGCATTTTGGCCATGTTACCGTGGTATCAACAAGAGCCTTGTGAGCTACAGTTGCATCGGCCCACAGTGTGCCATGATCTGCGCGCTCACCGAGTATTTGGCGTAAGAAACGGTGCCTCGAACGGCTAGTCGCTCCACGTCACGCTCAGGTACGGATCGACGCCAGTGGGTTCGAAAAAAACAAAACACGGCCCTGATACCATTCACCACGCAGGAGTGACATTGAAGAATGAGGCCAGGCTCTTCTAGACGGAATCCGCATTATCGCCTAATTTAGGTAGAAGAGGATGGATCCTGTTTTTCCTGCTGTACGTATATTGCATATTGATTGTAGAAACCCCTGTTCGGACCGTCCTCGTATTATAGCCGAAAGCACTCTAAGAAAGCTTGTCGTTGTAAATGCAGCAAATCTAAACTTCCGAGATTTCATCCCTCCTTTTCGGGGTGCTTGCGACTCAATTTGGGAAAATCACCTCGGTACAAGTTTTGCACACGGTGTTGGCAGCACTCGAGTCAGGCAATCAGGCCAGCAGCACGTGCGCGTGCAACGAGAGCCATTCAGATGCACTTCTCGCCCTCGGGATGTCACGAACCGAAGTGAAGGAGCGGTGTCAACTGACAGCAAAGCATAACAAACATGCCACTTGCTACACTTGCTACCCCTCTCACACCTCCGATATTAGTTTGGTTTTCCCTTTGTGCAACAGTTGCGAACGAAGCCCTCCATCTAAACCCATCTGGATCTAGAAAATACGGGGCAGGCTTCATTCGCGCCATCGATCGCTGGCCGGTCTACCCTAGAACCCTAGATTCGCCGGTAGCCTTGCCCTTGGAGGAGGGGGGAAAGTGGAACGGGAGGAACCGGCGCGCCGAAAGGATTCGCGAGATGCATTTCCCTAGCGTTTCAAGTGTCGCATCACCAGGGTTCCCATTGTTTGAAGAGCTACGGGCAGAACGTGACGACCGGACCGTGTGAGTGAAATAACAGACAAAACAGGCGTCGTTCGCGACCGTCGACGGTCCAGCCAAGGCCTCTTCCCTGTTGTGGCGTAAGTCGAGCCAACGCACCAGGCAAGGAACGGGCATGGCGCATCACATCACCCCATGGATTGATTGCTCTCCTTTCAACGTGTGGGCGCTTCCACGCTGCCGCCGCCTCAGCTCATATGGCAAATAAGAGGGGGCAGATGGCTGCACCTTATTATTAGGCGGGACGGATAGGACGCCAGCTACGTAGTGCATGCAAGCCGTATCCCGAAATAATTTCGAAGGGGGGGGGGGGGGGATCTAGTCTTGATCATGAAGATGGATGGATGGTGATGATGAATAAGTCAATGCTGGCGATGAAATCACGGGAAGCTCCAGGGATGCATCTGGTTGGGAGCGTCCCACTTGACCGTCGACACGTGGGTTGCCCTCGCTCACAGCCAGGGACTCAGCGCCGGGCACTCGCAGAAATGTGCATGACGGTGCCAGGCCTGAGCGTGCCACGGCAATCAACTGCTGTCTTGGGCGTCCATGTGCCGGGCAGGCATCTCGATGCCATTCCGTTGATGGACTTCATCTCCGTCATATTGACTCTCGGCTGGGTTGCCTCCGCGAGCGCGCGCTTCACATCCTCACGTCCGGCTGGGTTCGTCCGGTTTGGTTGCTCTGGGCAGTTCTGGCCGTCACTCAGAGGGCTAGGCGGGCCGCGGCACGCTATGCCATCTCGTGCTCTTCAGGCGGCCCGCAAGCCAAGCCAAGCCAAGCCCAGCCCCCCCCCTCCCTTGCAAACCTGTTCCACTTTGTCTCGCCGTCCCATCCCCCCCCAATCCCCCCCATCCGGCGTGACCTGGGCGGCAGCCATTGGCGTGCGTGCGCCCTGCTGCTTGTCGTGCATCGCATATCGGGTAATGACGCTGGAGGAGGGGGAGGGGAGGGTCCAGTTGGCCCAGGCTCGCTCGACCTGCAGATGCTGCAAGGCAGATCGATATTTTGGTGGCCAAGCTGGATGTCCATCCATAAGAGGTTGCTTCACATGCTGTTGCTGTTGGCGATACGGCGAATGCCACACAATCCTATCTTCCCAGCAGGACAGGGGGGAGAGGAATCGCATCATCCTTGGCCTGGCAGCCTGACAGAGTCCCAAGATGTCTGTCTCTCCTCTCCTACGGCCCCCAGCGTCGCCACCCCACACCCACCCCGACTCTGGATCGTCCCCTCCATCTTGGTCGACCGAGTCCGCCGTAGTTTCAGCGCCTCGACTCTCGACTGCGCGGTTAGCTGTGATTGGGCTCTGCGGACGGAGCCAAGAGAGAGACATTCAGCGCCCGCGAGCATGTGAAAGGGGACATGTTCCAGCCCAGGCGAGGTCGTGAAGGACGACGGCTGGTTCTCTGCATCTGCGTCATATGATGGCCACCCCGTACTCCGGACCCCATACCCCGTGTGTGTGTGTGGCTGTCTGCAAAGATTAAATAATGGCCCTCTGCTGTTTAGTTGTGACTGGGCTGGTGGCAACCGTTTACAAACTCTGCTTTCCCGACGAATACCGAGACTAAGGTGCTGATCCGATAACTGGGTACTCTGGGATCTTTTTTTTTGCCACCACCGGCTGGTGTTGCTGCATACGGGCGGTTGCAGGCCCCCCCATTTACGCTTGCTTTTTGAGTTGCGTGCGTGTTGTCCGAGAATCCCTTTTTTTTCGCTCACCCAACTGGCTGTCGTCGCGGCGTTAACCAGCGACCCCATCTCCATCGCCTCGATATCGCCGCCTGTTGGGTCGTCCCCACCAGCGACATCGGCCCGGGGTTGGACGACTAGAATTTGCATTTGAGGGTAAGGTGACTTTTTTTGCCTTGGCCTGTTTTCTTGGCCTAAGTGGGAGCTCGTCCCGGGTCCAGCCAAGAGGCAATTTGGAAATACTTGACTAACGAACGAACGGTCCGTGGCATGCAGGCTCCCGTCGTTTCTGCTAAAAGACCGCACCCCGATTCATTCTCTTGCCCTATCTATCGGTCCCGCGCCGGGATTGACTGGTTAACGGCTCGCTGCTCCTGAACTCCTTTTTTTGACGAGGAGGAGCAAAAAAATCTGTCCCTCGCCGTGCACTCAACCGAGATCGCTAAGCTGCGCTTGACAACGTCCGTAATCTCGTCTCTTTGCTATCGCAATAACACAATACCCTTTTCGGTGGACCAAACCACCGGCACTAAAGGCGCTCCCCTCACGGCGCTATTCTCGCCGTGCATGGCACCACGGCCAACGGTCCCTAGCAAGCCTGCTGCGCCTGGACATTTCATCTGGCTCCAAGCCCTAGCCAGCCCACCTCGCTGCAGCTACACCGCCCAATCACCCTGGCGGCAAAGCCCGCACCACAGGCACAGGGCCACACACAGCGCGTCAGGCCCCCGGTCCTGCGTCTCCCTTGGTTTGAGCACCCTGGGACCTATTCCCGCATCCACCTCCACTTGGCCCGGAGCCGGGTTGCTCGCTGTCTTTTAACGAGTCGTCCCCCGCAGCCCTCTTGCAGCGGTCGTCATATTAAGACGCCTGCAGACCGCAACTTCGAATCCCTTCGCTTGCCTTGGTTCATTCCGCAACGTCCTTTCGCTTCACCGCGCAAGTCTGTGCCTTGGCTGGCCGGGTCCGGAAATTGCGTCTTGCACGTCTTTGGTGATTTGCCTCCTAAATATTTGAGGCTGTCCAAAGAGCAACCCGCTCAAGACTCGATTTGACAACTTCCCTTTGCCCTGTCCGTTGTGCTACTTAAACTTTTTTTTTCCTACTATCTCTTTTTGAAACCTGGTCGCCCACAATATCGTCCCGCCTTCTAGGAAAAATAAGAGAAACAAAAAAAATCAAGACAACCCCGCGACTGGTCCATCGTCGAATGCGTGCCCATCATGGAGGAACGATCGAGCTCCAGGGCGTCGGGAACGACCTATCACAGCTTCAACGACGTAGAGCTGTTTGAGCCTGCATCTCCCCCACGTCCTCCCGTAACCTACGACAGCAAGAGCTTACAGCAGCTCGAGCACCTTCAACACCAGCTGCAGCGCCAGCAGCGCGATGCGCAAAACCCCAAGGACCGACGCCCATCCACCGGAGCAAAGATGCAGAGGCAAGACTCCGGGTACGAGTCCAACACGCCTCCCCGTCGCACATCAACATCAAATTCTCGCCCCTCTGTTGGGAGACGGGGCTCCAACGGCTCAACCAACGGCGGTGGTGGGGTTGCATCCCGGTTCCGCAACAGGCCGTCCCTGCGCCGTTCGTCAAAATCTCAGCAGAGCACCGCCCGCAACAGCAACCAGTCGTTGCATCTCGCCCGCTCCAACCAGCCCAACCAGTCAACGCAGTTCTTCCACTTCCCGTCTCCCGAACCGATCCAGCTCGCCGACACGGAGCCCGATGCCCGTGTGGCTCCCACGCCATCACCCACGCCACCGCCCCAGACCACGCACTACTGGACCAGCGATCGCACCCGTCGCCTCGAGTACGCCGCCATCGACGCCGCCACCCGTGGCGTCAAGGGCTGGGTGATGAAACACCTAATCCCCGAGTGCTTTGTGCCTAGGGAGAACAGGCACGTCTCCTTTGATGACGACTCCGGTAGCGTGCGCCGCTACAGGCTAGACTTTGAGGAGGACGGCGACGAGAAGACTGCCAAGCACAAGGGCATGCGCCGACGCAGAGGCTGGCGCTTCTGGCGACGTCGCAACGACTACTCCAACAACATTGGCCTGCCCACCATTTGATCATTTTTATTATTCAACTTGGGACCTGCTTATATGGTTTATACGTTTTTTTTTTTTTGCTAATGATTTTGTCTATTTTTAATAACTGGCATTGTAAGGGAGCAGCATCGTTGGCGTTATATACCCTTTGGCTTTTTCGTCATTGGCATACAGGCTCGCATGATACAGGTCATACTTTTTTGATTGAAATGCATACAGATGATACAGAAGGATTAGCTAGATGACGGGATGAAGCAAGCGATATGATGAAAGCATGAGAAAGGTGTGTAGCGAGTTTACTTACGTGCCCTTTGTCAACAGTCAAACGTGGCACAATATACTATACTACTACTACTACTACTACTACTACTACTACAACTGCATTGATATCTACTCTGAACCAAGGTGGCTTTGATCACAAGGTTGCTATTGATTGTGCAATCGATGAAGCTTGGACGCAGCGCGGTCCTTTGTTCTCGAGAATAGGTAGATGCAAGGGGGATTGATTCCCAAAGCTGCAGCACATGCAGATTAGAAAGAAGAGGATATTAATTTGAGATCATTTCTTCTAATATTGAATTATTTAAAGAGTCGGCGTTTGCTTACACGGTTACAGACACTGGTGATGCTGAATTTTAGGATGCTGAATTTTAGGACGATTGTGCGTGTAAAACATGGGCGAAACAGGCTTACGAGGCTTGCGATGAGACTCGAGCGGCAAAACAGCGCCGGCCCGATTGCTTTCTACGAGGTGGAGCTGCGACGAATCCTCCATTCCCGACATGTCACATCAGAAAAAAAAAACATGGTCTAGAAGGCTGGCCGTTATACCCACTTCAAGGTTTAACCTATCTCTCCCGGAGCCGCCCGGACTGTGGAGCCCCCGGCCCGGTCCCCACCTCGAACCCCCGGGGTTTGCAATCGGGTTGGCCCCGCCGGGGAGGACCAGGGGAATGGCACATCGGTGCTACCGTGCGCAGGCACAGAGGCGGGAGGAAACTTGAGGGGATCAACGGTGTGAATAGGGAAAAAAGGGTTCAGTTGGGTTCCGGAAACGAGGCAGGATCGCCGCCAACGTACGACATGCATGGTTGATGTGCGGTAACAGCGGCAAGTGGCCCTTGTGGCGCGAACGACTTGCAACACAGTCACCCGACGATAAAAAACCCCATCGACGCTCAGCCCACAAGATGGAGTTACCCCTCCAAAGGACGACTTTCTGTACTTGAATCAGGCGTGGAAACGGGATCTACGCCGGCATTAGCAAAACGAGGAGTGGTCTTGAATCAGCTCATCTGGACCGTATGTCGAGAAAAAGACGAGGAGGCCCCGCTGACCAAGGGAAAGGCCGCGTAAAATGTTAGGATACTGGCCGAATGACTTGACAAGTCGAAAATTGAAGAGGCGTTGAAGGGCTTGGGGTATGGGTTTAGTCGGACACGACGCGGTTTCCATCGTTGAGTGACGAAGGATCAAATCCCAGCAAAGTTATTTCTGTTAACCAGAAACCATTATTTCACGAACTCTGATGCGTCATGATCAGGAAAGTCACACGAAAGGAGAATTAGGCACATAACTGGTCTCTTTGACCCTGAATCACTTCTGTTCGATAATGCGGAAGAGGAGGTCAATCGGTTACGCTTTCCCGCTATTCCATTACAACAAGCGTTGTCTAGAATTGCACCTTTCATTTTTTTTTCTAGGTGGCCATCCTCAGGTGCACGCTGTAGCCAACTACGACACTCTATTTGTCGACCCTCAGCTGTGTACCTGAGTCACCTCAGCACAGGCACTTGCAATCTGACGGCCTGGAATACGTCCCTGAGTCAACACATCTAGTGATGTGAATCAGAGGTGATTGCTTATATGGGAAAATGGGGGACCGAGCTGGAAAAGGCTTGTAGGCTGTCAAATCGATATGTGGATGGGAGGATATAGTTATCATTGGATGCATTGAGACATAATAAAACCCAATTGCTCAATAAACTGTCGTTGACGTAATGTTCCAGATTCAGATCGGTGATTCAGGAGACTGGGGGCCAGGGAAAAATAAGCCTCGTCATCATTGCCCAACACGTGCAGACAGCTACCCGCCTTGCCCACATTGCAAATAAACAATGACCCGTTACTGTTCTGGACTTGGTTGAAATAGTCAAAGAAAAACATTTGAGAGAACCCTTGCCATTCAGACCTGGTGCTATGATGACCTGTGCCAAGGAAAACAACGGGGTTTGTTTTTGAAACACTTGCCGTACTTGTTTTCTTCGTGGACCTGGTGTGTTCTTTGAGAAGTAGCCGGAAATATACAACCTGGGCACTGCTCTGTTCATCGAAGAGCATGACATGGACCATTCTGGACTGTGAACTGGAGTGCAGAGCCGAGCGCAAGGGCCGCTGTGTTTGCATCAAAGAACTGCACAAGAAAGAAGACCCTAGTTTCTGTGATGCATATAACCCTCTGGTATTACGCTGGAAGTGATGGATCGTGATTCACCCAGAACATTCGACAGTTGACACTCGACTTCCCCAGGTACTACACAGCTCGCGTTCTTTTCTCAACATTTGCAAATTCTAAAAAATAATCATGTGTATCAGGATAGCGGCACACCAGACCGAGTGCGAAACTCGACGACTGGTGCTCGTCAATTATGACAAGGACTTGATACTGTACCATCCGTTTGAGGAGCCGCCGGAGTGTAGCCATGCATCCACCAGGGAAGGGGACTACTGTACAAGCCACGGTAGTTGCTGCACGCTGAGCTTTTTCGACTTTTGCACAGATTATGACGGCAGCCAGGATTGTCAGCAACGGCAGTGGCACCACCTGGTCGTTTCGGAACAGGAGGCGGACGAGCTGGAGCGGATCGCAGGCGTAGAGCCGCACATGGAGCAGCGGCCGATCCCCCGTTTCCTAGAGGACGAGCGGAGGGAGCGTATCCGGCGAGACCTGTTCAATGCCGGAGCAGTGCTCTGGTCGCTGACCTCGGACGCTAGAGCCATGGAGCGGGCGCTGGTTTCCCGCAACACGAGAAACAAGGCGCTCTGGAGAGAGCGCCACTCGAAGGCTCTGGAGAAGTTGAGGGCCGGCCTCGAAACGATGCACCGGATGGATTTCACGTGGAGACTGGAAAGCAGGTACGATCAAATGGAAGACTGCCCGGCAGACGGCCTGAGAGACCACCCATGGTGGTTTGCCTTTCAGATGTACGTCGGCCCCGACAATGGGGCAATAGCCCGCGGAGCGGCTGACCTCGCGGCCGAACAGCTGGTGCGCGCCGAGGCGCCAGAGAGAAGGCCTGTATGGGCTAGGACAATCGAAAAGGAGATGGCTGGCTACCACAAACGACAGGTGGAAATGGAAACGGAGCTGCGCCGATGCATGGAGCGGCTCCAAAATATGGAGCGACGTCAATACATGGAGCAGCGTCAATGCCGAGACGGGGAGCAGCATCAACCCGAAGAAGACATTTATGATGAAAATTACGGTTATGTCTACCGCTCTCCCTACGCTGGCCGTAGCCGACAAGAACAATGCCGTCATGGAAACGAAGGCGAAACCCCTGCCGCCGTTCCGCTCCTGTTTCAACCAATCCATCGGGATGGACCCGGAAGCGAAGCACATGGCTTGCAGCAAACACCTCCAAGCCTTCCACGAGCGTATTATGGGGGCTGGTGGGACAACGGGAATTTGGAACGAGCCATTGTTCGTCATCAAAATCTTGTCGACGAGAACTGGTGCGAGGGCGACGAGTGTCCGGATGAGCCCCCGTTGGCTGACCTTCACGTGAGAGCCGCCATCCCGGGCGGAAGCTGGGGAGGTGAAAAGAGAAAGAAGGTCGAGATTGTTGTAAGTGATGACGAAGACGAGGAGCCCGAAGAGGCGGGGCCTTCTCGAAGAGGTGGTAAGCATAGGCGAACGGAATAGAGCTGGATAGAAAAGTGCATAGTAGAGTCTGTAGACTTTACATGGATAGATTGGCATATAGACTAGAAACGACCCGCATATAACAAGACTGGCGATTGAAAATAACATGGACCAAGGTTTATCATCCTAGATGTTTGGAACAAAATGCGTGATACTTTGGTGATGTCGACTTGCTGATACTCATTCGGCTATAATATGATGAGCTTCAAGTTATAATACCCAGAGATATCCCAAAAGTAGCTTGGTGAGCCCTGAGCAACCGCATAAGGGAGACCTCTAGAGAATGGCCCTATCTGGTTCACAATATTTAGACAAAGTTTCAAGGATCGATTGGCCCCATGGCTTTTTTGACCCCATTAGGAAGTAAAGGAAGGTGATTGGCCGATTGACGGTGAGATTCTCAATATGACAAGTCTTCCAACATACTCTCACAGGAGGATAGAATAAAATGCACCACCAAGAGGGGTTAATATGGAGTCAATATTGGTTTCAATTCTGGTGAATGCAAAGAATCCATCAATGTGTCCAAGGGTCATGATTGTGACCTCCGCGTTCTTCAAACGCAGGCCAATATACTTTAAAATCTTATGGCATAGCCTCTGCCAAATGGCCTATTCTGTCGAAATCTAGGCATGAATCGAAGGATTTCACAATACCCTGGTCGGTCGATGTAAGCGCCGCCATCAAGGCTACGTAAGGCATGCCGTTGACTTGTTTACTAAGATACGGGCGGTTGGAGGGAGGTGGAGCGCAGTTAAGCTCGCGATTACACAACAATGCCATGCAAAGAGTATGGTCGTTTCAAATTTTTCAATTACATGTATAGTCGTGGAGCCTCTGGCTCTGGCAATCTCTAAGTTCTGCATCTTGCTCTAGTCCCCAGAGGGTGGTGAGAATGCATGCCCCAGGCGGTTGAAAACAAACTCGACAGAGGCCAATTTTTTATCCGGCCCACATGGTATTGGAAGAGACCTTGCTTGCTATGTCAATGCATATGAAAATTTCGTGTCCACAAATATCAATTTATCCGAGGATATTTGGAGATTGTTGACGGCAGTTTAAGTGTTGGCTAACACGCGTACCCAGGGGGATGTACTGTGTACAGAAGAAGAGCAAATACGAATAGCTGTGCAAACCTCTGAGTGGCGATGAAAAATGGAGCTATTGATTTTTTTTTTTGTAAAGAAAAAGAAAAAAGGGAACGGCATTTCGCATTGCAATGTACGGTTGCGAGAATGTCTTTGTTCCTAGGGATACCTACCTCGTACAGAAAGGCTGAAGAAGGCTGACTAAGCCCCGCAACAAGCTTCCTTAGTCATCCATCTCCCACCCAGCCAAACGCGACCCCTGACACGTCTCCTCTGAGCACGAGCACAAGCCAGATAATCGCATCGCAGCGACCAGCTTCAGACACTCTTCCCCCCCTTGCGCGAGCGCAACAACATTCGGCCTCTGAACAATCCCTTCCTTTTTCTTCCGCAGCCTTACCGCTTTCCGCTCGCAGGATTGATTCTTCATTCATTATTATTTTTGTTTCCTCAATCGCAACCATGACTCGCGCCCAGCAGACCATCTCCCTCGCCCTCCTCGTCTCCTCCGTATGCGCTTCCCTCTCTCCTCCCCGTCGGGGAGACCTCTCCTGACCGCAACAAAACGAATTCGCTAACACGATTGCGCCGCAGCTCTACCTCGCCCTCTACCTCCAGCTGATCCCTCTTCCTCCCCTGATCCAGGAGCAGATCGTCCCCGTGGTACGTTGCCCCTCCCTCCCCTCGGTTACTTGATGATGTCGTGGGCTGACCAAAAAACCAACAGCTCCCCTTCTGGGGTCTCGTCTCCTTCGGCGCATTCCTCCTCTTCCGCCTCGGCTGGGGCATCCTCACCTTCAACGACGTTCCCCATGCGGCCAAGGAGCTCATGGAGGAGATCAACCAGGCCAAGGCTGAGCTGAAGCAGCTCGGTGTCGATGTCGAATAAACTACCTGCGACATTGGGCAAAAACGACTTCTCCCACCGACAGGGGGGAACATAATGGACATAGATAAAAAAATCAAGTCGGGTGTACGATAGTTGAGTCGCATCCAGGCCGTATCATGCAGCTGGCCAAATACATTAATTGCATCATGTGGTATCTTGGGTGTTTTGCCTTCGTCTATGCTCGTCCATGCGCCCCGCGCTCCCAAACTCCCGTCTGCGGGGCACCTTGTGCCCTTTTTGTGAAGTAAACAGCCGCCCTTCGCTCGTTCCCTGTCCTTTTGTGTAACAATG
Source organism: Calonectria honghensis (assembly GCA_013403855.1). Classification (NCBI taxonomy): domain Eukaryota; kingdom Fungi; phylum Ascomycota; class Sordariomycetes; order Hypocreales; family Nectriaceae; genus Calonectria; species Calonectria honghensis. Next base: position 875,792 of record VTGB01000015.1, read on the forward strand.
TTATGCGACATCCCCCGCTACTAATGCAACAATCGTCTTGACGGCCGTCTCCAACTCCTCACCGCCATCAACCAGCTCCCCAAACAGCTTGGGTATCTTCCCGAGCGACCCTCTTTCATCCATTTGATGCCCTAGATGAACAGAATCAGTAAGTGAATTAAATACCAAGTGCGATGCGTGAAGGAACCTACACTTTCCTGGGATGCCAACAAGGACCCCGAGTTTGCTTTGTGCTTCGCCTGTCCAGTCAAACTCAATCTTCCACTCGAACCTCACGTTGGGACCCGGCGTGGCCTCATCGCTGGGGATGGACACCTCAAATCCTTGCTGACCGAGGTATCGGATGAGATCAGCCCTGTTCAAGGGGCTTTCATCTTCTTCCATCTCATCGTCGTCGCCGGCTCTTCTTCTCGGTTTCCGTGCTCGCATCTTCTCTGAGGCTTCCTGCACCCCGCTCTTGGATCCAAGGCTTTTCTCTAGACGGTTCCAAAAGGCGGCACGCTCAACTGCCACACGAACCCACTCGCCCATTGCCCATGATACAACGCCGACATTACGCTGCATGGTGCGGTTGCAGTCAGCATTGCATACCTTTTCGATAAAGGTCCCTAGCTCGGCTTTGGCAACGGGCTCGAGAGCCAGGACCTTCAAGTCAAGAATGGTCAGGTCCATTGCGTTCACAATCATCTCAACACGGGAGGTGAATATGCCAGGAAGCTCGCGAGACCTGAGAGTGATTGAGTGCAGCTGTCTAAGCGGCTCATCTTGCTCTTGCGGTAAGACGGAGAGGGTTGAGGTGAGTGAGAATGGGCTGAATAGCTGGAGATATGGCAATTCCTCCTCAGCCGACATTTGGACGGGGTGGTGTGACTTGATATCCAGCCGAGGCTCCTTCCTCCCAGGCGATGCAACCGGTCGTGGTCTTCCAAATGGCAGAAGACCGATAGGATTCAAGGCCGCCCTGAGTAAGATTTTGGATGCCGAAAGCTGCGGCTGTGATTCTGACGAATTGCTTTGGCGCTGCATTAGGCTGATGACTTGATCCGGGTCAGAGGGGGCCAAGACGCGGCCTGTTGTCTGCATGGCGCGAATGCGATCGTTTTCCTTCTTGGCCACTCCCAAATCTTTCTTCAACTCTTCAATTTCCTTGAGCAAAGCATCCCTTTCCTTCTTCCTTTCCGCATCAGGGTCATGAACGCGAATTTTTCTTGGGCTGGCTGCCAGGGCCTCCAGGGCCGCAGCCTCTTGTGACCTCTCCTTTGGCCTCTCCACTACTGGCGGTTTCACGCTTTTTGTCGGGAAGCTTAGGCTCTCGGATATCTGAACCGGGGGCTTCTTGAGGGGTGAGCTGGGCTTCTGTCTGGTCTTTTCCTTCCAACGCGATGGACTCGAATGTATCCCTCGTGGTGGAGTCGAGGAAACGACATCGGGAACGGAGGGCGGTAGCTCAGGCTCTGGAATTTCTGGTGGCGGCATCGAAGAAGAGCGACCTGGTACGTCGATGGCAGGCGATCGACGGAGCGTCTTGCCACGGAACGGATTCAACTCCTCTTCATCGTCGGATCCTGGTGGAGGAAGTGGGCGCGGGTTTGGCCTCTTAGGCGTTCGTTTTGCAGCCGAGGCCATCCCACCAACAGCGCGTCGAACCTGTCGTTCCTGGCTGGGCGTTGGCTCTACCTCATCCGTCTTTCCGGCATCACTTTCTAGCACGCTGGCCGCTAGGCGCTTAGCCAAGAGCTCTGAAGGGCTATCCTCTGGAGGCTCATCTCGGAGCAGTATTGAGCGACGCGTTGGATCAGGGGATTTCTGGGGGGACGCGGACCGGCGTCTTTCGAGAATCTCGGGATTGTGCCTTGAAAGGCTCGCTTTAGTTGGCGACGCAAAGGACGGGCGCTTGCGTCGCGTGGCCGGCCTGGGTTCTGGTGAAGCGTTTGCTGATGCGCCAGGAACATCGACCGAGGTGTCAGGCGAAGTGCGTCGTCGCTTTGGTGCAGACTCCTCCATTTCCTAAAAAATGTATGTTGCAGTCCTTTTAATTCGTGATCATCCAAATTCGTCGGCTCCTAGTCTTGGGGTTGAATTGAAGCTCAAAGGCCAATCGATAGCTTAGTGTGTCGCATTGGGCTATTGTTTACACGGCCGGCCCCAGTCGCGTCCGGCAGGTGGGCCTCACCGCCTACCACTTTGGGCGACTTTTACTTGGTGTAAGACAAGCCACGAACCACCATGCGATGTTGCAGACCGGTCTGCGACAAATAATTGCAAGCCAGTACTCTGACTTGTTTGTCGGCTTCAATTTAACAACTGCAGTAATTTTGAATTCTATAAAATCCGCCAGTTTTCCGTATTTCAGAGCGACACGAGAACATGTGACAATAAACTCACGTGATACACATGCAGATGGTGCAAAATCTGGCAGCGGGTGAGCGGCGCAGGTACGTACCGTCGCCCGCCAAAGACCCTGGCTTGGTTGGTCATCCCGCCCGATGACGTCCGAGGCAAGTGACGGATTTCCGAGTGACAAACTCCCAAGACTTTTTATTCCAGACTTCCGGCGAGCCGCATCTCAGCGCACTTTTCACGCTCTTTCATACACCAATCCGCCGCAGATGCCGTCGTAATAGACCTCTCGATTCATTCTCTTGCGCCCATTTTTTTAATACAATGTCAATCCCTTCGCGATTGGCCCCGCGGCTGCGACCTGTGTGGCCATCGGCTATTCACGTGCGGTCGTTTGCAAACACCTCCCGGACCCTCGCAGAAGACTGGCCACAGAGGACGCCTCGGGGCGCATACTACGAAACTATACTTAGAAACCCGACGCAATACCAAAGAACGGGCGGTGCAGCAAAGCCCACAACCCCTGAGATACCCCCCTTAGAAGCGCAACAAGCGACACCCGACAGCGCCCCAGCGGCCTCGCCCAGCCCCGAAACACAATCGTCCGAAGACAGGCTGCGCAACATTTTCGGATCGCGAGAACTCAGCCCAGAGGAGATAGCCAGCCGCACCGCCACCAAAAAGTCGCAGTCGACTATCATCGCCGGCATCGAGGTGCCGCCCAAGCCCGAGGAGCCAGATAACTGCTGCATGAGCGGCTGCGTCAACTGCGTGTGGGAGCGCTTCCGCGAAGAGATGGAGGAGTGGACGCTGCAGAATACGCTGGCGCAAAAGGCCCTCGCAGAGCAATCAGGGTCGATACGCTCTGACGGCAGCGGCTTCAAGTCTAACTTGACCCCGGGCGTGGGGGTAGGTGATGCAAAGATTGCCAAGGACCTATGGCAAAAGGATGTTTTCGACGACGTACCAGTTGGAATTAGAGAATTCATGAAGCAAGAGAAGCGTCTAAAGGAGCAGCATAAGCGCGAGGGCACAGTAGGCAGCTAGAGAGCGTTGTGATTGTGGATAAGCATTTGGAGAAAAAAGAGTATATACCCGTTTGGCACGGTCTCGTGCATAGAGAGGCTGGCTGGACTTGATAGACCTGACGATGATATGAATAGACTTTGGAAATTTTCGTCGTAGAACCTCACTTGATGGGCCATATTTATTCGCAGCTAATGGCATGATCGATTATTTGCTTTTCATCTCGTCAGAATCCAAAGGATTCAAGCGCAGGAACACCAAATCAAATCCATTCTTACCATGACCTCGACTACCAGCTTCGCTCCCAAAGAATGTCCAAAATGCAACACACAACTTTGCATTCTTGATTTTCTCATTCCAGGACGCTGTCACCGTGCGTCGTGCCATGGGACGATGCTTCTGCTGGACTGGTCATCAAGCCCGCAACTTCCATGCACCACGTATGTGCTAAATAAGGACGCTGGTGGATATTACCTCAAACCGAAGAGAGAAAGATGCTTTGATAAGAAATTGTGTTGGAATTCTATTGTGAACCATCTTGAGAGCCGGATCGATGCTCCTAGATACCGTTTGACAAGCCTGGCCACCACAGCAACGTCTCGGACCTATACCGTTCATATCCGCAATCAGACTCATGTGGTTAAGCTGTGTAATGGCGACAAGGCAAAGCATGAAATCTTGACCCAAGCCAGAATTTATAACCACATAAAGCTGCGATGGATGCTCGTGCGTCGGTCCTTGCAACAACCTGTTCTTTTAGCTCCCCGTGTTCCGCGTCCCGGCGCACAGGTTGTCCGTCGTCGGTGCTTCGGGGCTTTATACTCAGTCGAAGGCTTCATGATGCAGTGCATTCCTCCTATTCACCCGCGGCAACGCTCCATGCTCATCCGAAAGTACTTGGACCCATGCCTCTGGAAGGCTGCCATGGAGGGTCCTGAATACCAGGAAATGCGGTTGAAGCTCCGCATGGGGGAGCTGACCCCGGAACAGAATGAACATTCTGGGCAACTTCAAGACCGCCCGGTGTTTTTTGATCAGCTGTGGAACGAGTCCCAGGCACTCTTACCCACATGGGCTATCATGATGGGTGGGACACTGGCAATCCTCCACTGGAGCTGCGGCCTGGACGCGAGAGGAGTCGAGTTCACACTAGGATTTCACGCCAGCGGGAATCAACTATGGATCTCCGAATTTGGTGATTGCAACCCAGTTCGGGAGTTCCAGGCTGGTGTCGATATGTCGATGATTGATGCCATCATGGAGAACCCAACTTGGCCACGACCCTCGACTGCACCAAGCCTGGGCGGCATCGGGGATCCTCACAAGGTGCTGCAGCGGACATGGCAGCGGTTTCGAGATGCCTACCTGGCGACTAGCGCAGAAATACTCTTTGAGAGTGGTGCTTTTGTGCGGACGAGGCAGCTTCCTGGGGTTTTTATGTGCAAACTGGAGTCTATGTGGAAGGCTGAGGGAGAGGCCCCACAGCCATCGGATTCGGTAAGCAGCTTGTACATGAGTTCTCAAACTGAGCCTGAAGAAATGTCTGGATAAGAGAATGGGCAGGATATCACAGGGAGTTGGGCGATTAAAAAATCACAATTAGCATCAACAAACAAAAAATAGAGGATGGAAATGTCAATTCTTTTTTTTAAATTCTTGCAAGATATTCATTCATCGTAGCCGTGTATCCGGTCTCTTGGTGTCTAGATTCGTAGTCTTTTAGTTGGTCTTGGGCTGCTCGCTGGCGAACTTGTCGTGCTCGTCAATGTCCGTGGCCTCCCAAGGATAGCAGATCCACTCATCGCCAACTGTTCGGGCGGCGTGGTAGCGGGTATCAATCATGTCGTTGGGGAGGACACCCTTCTTGGGCTTGTCCTTGTTCTGCGTCATGTCAGCACAAACTCGAGGTCGTTGAATGAGGGGCTCGGGTGGACGCACGTGGAGCACAAAGATGCTGAATTCGGTCTTGGGGGCATCGGGACCAATGCGCTGGCGGGCGGCCTCAACATCCTTCTCGAGCTCCCTGACGGCGTAGTCCAGAGTGGTGCGGGTGTCGTCGACCTCATCGACAATGAGGATGCGCTTTCCAACAAGGTTCTCGAAGGCGCCCAGAGCGGTCAGATCGAGCCACTGGGTACGAGTGACCTTGGTACCGGGCTCCTCAACCTCGTCATTGCCGAGCGACTCGTAGAGGGAGAGGCCGATGGCCTGGATGGGGATGTTGGGAGAACCAGGCTTCTTGAGGAAGGATCGGAGGATTCTGGCGGGAACGTAGCCACCACCGCCGATGGCAATCATCAGCTGAGGCTGGAAGTCGGCGAGAATTCTCTCAGCAGACTCCTGGCACAGCTTGTGCACCTAGGTAGAAGCATGTTAGCGGAAGAAGCATGATGGGTGCAAAACGGCTAGTTCTCCACTGCTTGTGGTGCAATGCGCGTGCAGATGTAAATCCCATGCCGAGCGCCAGCTCAATCGAGTTGCGCAAAGGCCTCAAAATTGCATTCACCCTCTCTCTTTGGGTGGCGCATTCGGTGATGTCCATTCATCGCAAGTCGTTCATGACGGCGGCGGGGTGGCGGGGTAGGAGGGGTCAACAAATCACTTACATCGTTGTAGGTGACGTAGAGCTTCTGGACCATCTTGACGGTATTATAATGTCGCGCGAAGCGTGGATAAAGGTGTGAAAAACAGTTTAAGACGAAGAGCAGCGACGGGGAAACACACGACCAAGTGTTGGTGAAGCCCAAGAGAAAGAAGGAGGAGAAGGGAGAGGGAAGCTGAGAAAAAACTCACACATTTCACATGATGCTGACCCGCGGACGCGGAGGCACGGGCGTCCAACTTTTTTTTTTTTTGCCCATTCTTTCCTTAATTAACCGCCCTCCTTCTGTTTTGGTGACGGCATTCCGCGATTCATTTGCTGGTACCTTGCTGGGTGCCCCACCAGTTGTAGCGTCGGAAGCCGCCGAAGCAAGGATCCCTCCAGTGGGGGTGCCACAGACGACGCCAAAAGGGCGCCTGGGCGGTCCAGAGATGAGGGGTCACCACAGGCTCTGCCTGCGCTACAACGTCACTGGGCCGCCGGTGTACAGCAGGCCCCAGATCGATCGATCTATGCATCTGGGATGAGGAAGAAAATCGAACGAATCTGACCCAACACCATGGCTTATTCGTATAGAGTTAAAGGTGGCAATGGAAATAGCCTCACCAACAAGCTAAAATGAATCCATTGGAGTTACTTGGACCAGCCCCATGTCTCACTGTCCCGCTTCCTGCCTGATGGCTTGGCTTGTTTATCCACATCGCTGTCGTCCCCATCGGACCTCCCCGAAGCGTGTCCACAAGGACTTTTTGGGCATTTTTTTACTCAATAGTCAGTACACCCTGCCTGGTCATGAGGATTTCTTTAAGACTATAAGGGCTTGGTTCGCCTTTTTGGCAAGTTTTGTTAGATTCACCGCTGCTGTTGAGCCGTGAGATGTGCTTGATGACCATGTCATCAGCGCTTACTGATTCTGCGGTGGTTAATTGTGGAGCATCAATTCTGCATGTATATGGTTTAAGCATAGCTGTTCGATACAGAAAGGTAGCCGGTAGTGTCAGCGGCGGCTACGACGGCTACACACAATGCGGCTGCAATAGCTGCCTAGAACGGTAGTTGCAGCAGGTGTTCAATACAACAGCTTCCTCTAATAGCTATACCTATTATAGCCACGAACATAGCCTCGAAAGCAGCTGGGTTGGTTGCCTTTAGCAACAGCAGCTGCTATCGGTAGCTGCAAGAACTAGCTATAGCAGTAAAACCAGGTCGCACAGGAGCTGTACTCATTCAACTCACAAGCCTAATAGCTAGCTGAAGCCCTGAGTAGTTGGGCTGCTGAGGGCCCCAGCTATCTAGATCTTGTAGGTAGATCGGGGAGGTCGGGTTAGGTAGGTTGGATTCGGCAGATCGGGACGTTAGGTCTGGTCGGTGGTCAGTCGGTTGATCAGACTGGCGTTAGGCCGATCCGTAAGTCGAGTTGAAAGGTCAGGTCGTCAACTGGGTTCGGGTCATACCTGCTTGCAGTTGCGGCTGCAACAACTACCCGGCTAGAAATAAAGAGGAAAGGACGGACCCGACGAGTAGCTAATCCGTCAGGGCAAGAGCCGGTTGCAAAGGCAGGCGGCAGCTGCCTTTGAAAGCGGCTGCCTTCAACAGTGGGCTCCAACAACCTCGGGCTGTAAAAGGCTTCTAACATTACGCTCATACGCTCGCGACAACGGCAATTGCTGCCACTTATTATGTACTGGATAAAACATAATAGGTATGTCTATCTTGTTGAGGGATAAGAGGTGGAAAAAGCTGCCTCTTATAGCTAGGATTAGAAAGATCCTAGTCAACAAAAATGCGCTCACAGAAACTAGTGCAGGGCAATAGGGAGCTATTGTGCACTTGACTTCTAGAGGCCCAATTAGGCCGGGCGAAGAATCAGTTGCTAGATGATATTCTATATAGTTATCTGTTAACTATTTAGTAACCTGCACAACCGGATAAGCTACTACTCGCAAAAAATGGCTTTAGAATGGCCTGCCCCTGAGAAGATTAGACTTGGCGCATGGCAAGCTTTTGGCTTTTTAGCCCTGTTCAGATGCTGGTGATTTTAACGTCAAGCCTGACCCTAAGCCTGACCCTCATGGGCTAAGCAATTTGTCACTCATTCTCAACACCCTAAGAAAATGCACGGCAAGGCTAAAGAGCACCTTGCCGAGAGTCAGTGAATCATGCTTGCGCCTAGCCTATATTTCGCGGGCGAGAGATGCCTTTCATCCTTTTCAACTTGCCTTCTCACGCCTTTGAGCTTCACATCAAGGTCTCAGCCTCCCTAACTCGACACAACTCGCACTTTTCCCAACACGATGGACTCAGACTCGGCCATTGACAGGCACCCAAAAGCCCAGGAGAAGATAGACCGGGCTATTGAATTCATCATGCCAGAAGCTCAAGAAGACACAGAGCTCTACGAGCGGGTGGTCAAAATCCTCCAGAACCTGAAGCTCTCCCGCAGCCTGACCTGGTCGGAGTGCGAATTGTACAAGGGCTTTCGCGCCTGGTCCAAGGTGACCTCGAGCAACCACCGCATGAACTTGGACGCTTTCATCGCTTGCGATGCTGCCCACACAAGCCTCAGCATGAACAAAACGACAGACTACTTTTCTCAGGTTGTTGCAGAGAGAAAGCTGCGCCAGTGGGCGGTTTCTCAGATCCGAGGTGCGACTTCTAAGGCTGACAAGAAACCCAACGAGAAGAAGGCCCGCATCAAGCAGGAAAAGGCTGGACAGGGACAAGAAACCAGCAAAGCGACCTCTGAGAAACCCACTCCTGATCAGGCCGAGCGAATCATGCCCTCGGTCGAGCACTCTGTCTCGTCTTCCCGACAGCCAAGCGCACCCCAACGCACGACACCCGACTCGCAAGGGGCCTCGCCCTTTCCCTCTGCTCGGTCTGCGAAGAGAGTTCTGGATGCTACCTCGGAGACTCACGCGGGCGGGCCGGTCCCCAAGACCCCAAAGGTCAGCCGAGGCGCTTCCCGGCCGGCAGCCCCCACCCAAGACGCAACCACACAGACTGAGATGGAGGATGTCAGCCGCTGGGTGCGCGAGCTCGCCGGAAACTTTGTTGAACCTTTCAAGCAGGCCTTCGCTAAGGTCGTGGCCGCGCAGAGCAGGACGCTGGCAGAGACGCTCCCCGCCGCGGTCAAAGTGGCTGTCCAACAGGTGCTTGCCAGCGAGGCGGCCCACTCGCAATCCCACTCTGTCTTTGCTCGACCCCAGGTCCCGCGACCGGCCGCACCCGAGGCGACCCTCACCAGGCAGACCTATGCCACCTACACAGATCCCGTCTCCGGGAACTCGCAAATTGTCGGCTTGCTCAACTATCCCTACGATGATGCCCGGCATGTCGGCCGCAGCGATGTCCGGGGTTTAGCAGGCGAGCGCTTGGTCAATATGAGCCCATATCTCTTCCACCGGGGAGGCGAGCAGCGCCGACACTAAGAAGGAATGGTCAAGGAAGTTGTGGTGGGAGCATGGCTTAGGTATTATTTTGTTTTCACATTGGCGGCTAGTTGGGAGGGATTCCATATTATTCAAGCGTACCATTTCGTCCAACTATACCAGGCCTTGTCTACGTGGCAGAGGCGGAGCCGAGTGTCCATGCGTGCATCTGATAGCTCTGGAGTCAAGCCTTTAGCCATGGCGATAGAGTAATTTGTAGCCTTGCAAGAAAATTTTAGCTCTTGGCTGTAATTCTTGACTATTGCTTATGGCCGAAGCAATGAATGGAAGGCTAGGCTTGGTGGTCTAAATTATTGTGCTGAATCTTGTTCACACTATGCTTGTGATGCTTAAATCCCAGCCAGGATACTAGAGCTAATAATACTTATGCTGTTATTTATCCAAGTCTATACCCTTAGTGTTATTCCGGAAATTATTTATATTGATTCTACCTGGCATAATGGAGTGTCTGGTGCGCCTTCTTTCCCGTTGTTGTGGGACTCTACCACCTTAAAGCTAAACTAGGCTGTAAAAAAGTCCGAAAATAGTAACGTAGTACTAGAATTCCTGATGCTTGGGATGCAGGCGAAGGCCAGGCCTGCTAAGCAAGCATAAAAGGCGCAAGGTAGACCTCCCGCTCTTGGGTTGCGAGGTCTACTGGGTTAGGATCAGGCTTTAGGCTGAGCAAACATGTCAGGCAAAGACCGTTACCTAAGCGGCCAAGGAACTCAACGGCGCGGGTTCATGCTCCTCCTTGTCGGTGGTTTTGCCGAAATGGTATTCCGTCTCGCATCCTGCTTGTTTTTTTGGTGCTGAGGGTTTCTAGGGAAGAGGCCCAAGGACTGGAATGAGTCAATTTGATGGGCCTAGGCAAAATACCTGATGCCAAGGCGGGTATGATCCGATGCAGCATACACTGCATCTTAGCTCGACGCACCCACCAATGGCTTTCGTGCTTTTTGCCTACTGAGGAATTTCCATGTGACTTATTGCACCATAATGTGAGCGATCGAATTGCCGATCCCCCTTGTCCGCGGCAAAGTTGGGTACTGATAGTCCGCATGCGCCATGCATCCGGTCCGGCTGATCATTCTGCGAGCTACGTAGTATTTATAGACCACTTTCTGTTTTTTTGGTTCTTGTGGGAATCTGTTTCCATCTAGTATTTGGCGCTCGCTGTATCTCGCCTCGCCCCTGCTCGCTCGGAATCCGATAGAACATATCCATATTCACCATGGCCAAGAGGTTAAGGTTCGCTGACCAGTCTGACCACCCAGACAGGCCCAAGGCCAAAAAGGCGATTCCCAAAACCCAGCTGTCCATGGAAGAGTCAGTACGACCCTGCTGCCCTCCACCCATCTCCGATACCCTTTTGATGTTGAATCCTTGTATTTAGTCCTTCATGTCGGATCAGTTGAGAACTTCTCCATCTCTTCCTCAGCCAACCCACTGCTTACACCACGAGTGCCTCAACAACTCAAATTTCTCGCTCCGTGTTGTGCTAAAACTCACTGCCTATGGGTCTATAAATCTCATCACTTCTTTCATACCATTCGCATCGCCAGCCTACATCCCTTCAAGCCCAACCAAGAAGACCCCACACACTTGCCCAAAATCCCCCAATCACACACCGTCATTCACGCCCTCCGCTGCGTCCTGTTGCGTCCCTGTCAACATGGAGGTCGAAAAGCGTATTGGACTGCAGTTTGACTGCCCGGGATGCGTTGGCTGCGATCACAAAATTTCCTTCAAGGCTCTCTGCTTGATGGAGTGGGAGATGGATTCCAGGTTCAACACCATCATCCAAGAACTCCGTCAAACTCGCCAGGCCATGACCAAGATGGCTCTGTTATATACAGAATACGGAGACGAATTAGCACATGTTTCCTACGAGGCTAAGAAATCTGCTCAGCGAACAATGTTTCAAATCCGTCGCTACTACGACGTCAAAGAGGAAGCGATCCGTCTCAAGCGCCACTGGGAACTGGCCAAGCTCAACCACAAACAACACAACCTTTTCATCTACTGCGCAAAACGCGCAACGCTTGCTTTGAAGCACGGCGCCAAGACCAGAGTCACCCAGAACGCCAGCCACCGCGACAAAAAAGTCAAACGACTCCAGGAAGGACTGGACAAGCTCGAGATGCATCGACTTCTCCTCGTGCTTGGCGATAATGGGATCCCCGCTTAGGCGGGCAGAATAATAACAACCACTTTTGCGAGTTCTTAAGAGATTATTCGCCGGGTCGTGGTTTTGTGAGGGCGTTTTGGGTATCTGAGCATCTACCAAAAATAGTCATTGGGTTCAAGGATAATGGACAACGCGGAGGATTGTTGAGCTCTGCATGACGACTAATGAGTGACGAAGTAGTCGGACCAGTTCGAATAAAACATTTCGCTTTTTGCAACCCTACATGTCCAAGTATGAACTATGCATCCGTGAAGTTGCCATTCACCCCGGTCATCAATATTTTATGCCACGAGATCTTTTCCTCTTTCATCGCAGAGCCTCCAGAAATTAAGCTTGTCGGTTCCCTGTCACGTGGAGATACCAGTGGCTTCCATCGCTTGGCTTAGTGCTGATTGCAAAGTTCCACCCTGCTGACCGTTGCGCCTCGTGAGTCCATTGGCCGTTGGTAGTTTCTGAGATTGGGTGTCGTCATCGGGCAAGTTCACTAGGCGGGAAATCCCTGTCTTTTAGACCCATCGCTAAGGTTTACCGAGATCTAGAACCGTTTGAGAAGCGATGTGAGGTCGGCAACATTAACTCAATGCAGGATAGAATACTATTAGCATTCTGAGCACTGGCCCGTTTCAAAGGATCCTTTGTATTTTTCTCCCATTTCCCGAAACTTCTATCGGATCCATCGTTTCGGGAGCAAGAGCTGTCGGTCCGCTGAGGGGTACGTGTTGGGGGTTCTGAGATGCGCCATGTCAAACACCAAGATCCGGATATCGTATCTCGAGGCACGATCCATGGTGATGAATGCGTTGAGAAACATGAAACACGGAGAGGAACCGATTACCATGCAGCTGGGTGCTATTTAAATACCCAACGGCTCCCAGGTCACCGGGAATGTTCTTGACGACAGATTGGCAGGCTCCACTATCAGCGCTACGTATCGTGTGAAGACCGACCGGCGGGCTGGCCGCCTTCCAATCAGACGAAGCGCAGAGGCGGCGATAATGCGAAGCAGGCCAGCGGCGCACAGAGTGCGGTGAAGGCTGGCGCCGAAGCCGTAGATTGCGAATGCCTTCAGCGCATCTCGGCACCTATCCCGTAGCGATTGTGGGGGAAGAGGGGCGGCTTGCGGCTTGGCTGCCTGATCGGGGTTAGGCCGCAGCGGGAGTGTCGCTCGGCCAGTACATACAAGGACCGTCACCAGTCCGCGCCGCCTCAAACTGGCGTGGAACATCACAAATCGTCTCTCCATCGGATGATCAGTTGCGGATGAAGTCGCTACTCAGTAATCGAACGTCTTTTTTCTGGCCCCCTTGTAGCGGAATTGGCCGACAGCCCGGACTCACGGCAGGAATGAACCCTCTTCTCTCAACTCTGTATCGCCTTACCCCATGTCTCCGTCAGCCGACGCTCAATCGGCCGCCGACAAACCATGCCACAACTGTCGCCGCAGGCGTCTGCGCTGTGATCGCGCGGTCCCACAGTGTTCCAAGTGCCTCTCGCGGGGCATCGACTGTCTCGGCTACGGCCAGTTGTTTCTGTGGACCGGCGCCGTAGCCTCTCGGGGCAAGCTGGCCGGCCAGAAGTCGAGCGCCTCTCTTTACCCAGCACCGCCGGATCCGCCCCGGAGACGGCAGCGCGGTGCCTCCATCCACCCGTCTGAGGCCGCCTCGACGCCCTCCGAGACCGACTCGGACCCCGGCGCCGTCGCCGAGGCCTTTGGTCCCGACCCGGATGATGCATTTGTGACTAGTCACATCACGCACGCCGACGGTGCCACGGCGGTGAACCGGGAGCACCAGATTGAAGCCCCCATCACCGCCGTCACCACCCCGTGGACGCTCATCGATCCCTTGTTCCAAGACATGAAGTACACCCAAAGACAGTATCTCGCTTATTGTACGTAGCCCGGCCCCGTAATTGGGTCCCGCTTCCGTTGTGCATGAACATGGCTGATGACATCACAGTCTCATCGCGGCTCTGTCGAGACTTTGTCGCCGATGACGTGCCTGAACGCAACCCCTTCCGGGGTCTCCTCCCTTTGACCCAGTCATATCCCCTGCTTCGCCAGGTCATCATCGCCGCGTCGGCCACTCACATGTACAATCGCTCCAGGCCCTGGCTAAGCCCTAACTCGCTGGATAGGGGAGATGGGCCGAGGCGCCTGCTTGTTGATGCCCTCCTTGCCAAGCAGCAGGTGCTTCAGATGATGTCTACGGCCCTACAGAACATTGACTCTATCGACGGCGATGTGCTCCTGGCCTCCGTGCTGTTTCTCATCAACGTCGAGTTGATAGAATCTGGCAAACACAACTGGAAGGCTCATCTGGATGGAGCGGGCAGAATCATGTCACTGCTCCCAGCTTCCAGCACGCGAGAGAGTTTGCGCAATTATCTCATGTCGGATTGCTTTGTGTAAGCACACCCTCGTCCGCACACACGCCATTCTCTAACGTAGCTGCAGGTACTATATTCTGGAATCAACCTTTCGGCCCACAAGCACCGACTCCAAGTCCTTCTTCCACACGTTTCAAGGCTTAGAGGTTTTTGCCGGCGCCGTGAATAACTATTACTGCTGCCCTCCGGAGCTCATGGAAATGATGCTCTCGGCTGCTCAACTCTCCAGGCAAGTAACGGGTGAAGTCGTCTCGGATGAAATGCTCACTACCGCTGGTGCAACCCTCCTCACTCGTGCTCAGAATGTCGATGTGATTGCCTGGGCAAGAGAAGTTGAGACGCTGCCCTCAACATACAGCGATCCAGTTTTGAGCCGTTTCCGCGTGGCCTCGGCTCACAAACTTGGCCTATGTCTGTACATTATCCACGCAATCCCGTCTCTTAGCAACATATATGGTGAGGAGATGGCTGATATGCTTCTTCAAGAACTCCAAGCGGCATTGATTGCCATTCCCGAAGACGACCCAAACTTCAAGGCCACGGCCTGGACTACGTTTGTGTTCGGGGCCAGCGTCAAGACGCCCGAACTTAAGGAGTGGGTCATTGATCGAATCAAGAGGCTAATCTTGGAATCTCCCTGGGGCTACTGGTACGCCGCAAGGGATGCTCTACAGAAGCTGTGGGCTGTTCAAGCCGAAGACAGCCAAAACAGGACCTGGGTGCAGCTTATTCGAGAGCTAGCTATGGACCTGCTGGTGGTCTAAACATTGTGAAGTCAGATGTGGATGCTAACAACGACGGCTTTGAAGTGAGCCTACGTAAACAACAAGCTGCCGAGGCGAAACCTGATGGAATGCGGGACTCAGCCAGAGCTCAAAATTTCTTTTTTTTGGAGAGTAAACCTCTCTGCCGCGACGATTTCGCGTGGCATTAAAGCCTCTCCCAAGTTGGAGAGACATTCACCTTTGCTTTGATACCCATTTGCGGAACAGAGATGATGAGATGAGTGGGATTTTTTGAATTGATAGCGGTGCCTGTACGACTCCGCCAGGAGTATGATTGATTACGAACAAGTGTACTTAACTGAAAGCAGCGAACTTGAATTTATGTAGGTCATGTACGAAGCAATGAGAGATTTGTGAGTTATTTTGAGCAATTAGTCTATCTAAATTTAGCTATGCGGTCATAACGAGCGCACAACGCTTTAAGCAGTTGGTTGAAGAGAATATTTTTTACATTAAATCAACGGGGCTGGAATCCTTTGCTCCAGACCGCCTTGAGCAAGATGTCTGTTGGTAAATGCTGCAGGGGCCAGTGGGGAGGTGGCGAAAATGGTTGCATTGCACCTCATGCAGCCTCGCTCCACTGATTTCCGGGCTGAAACGTCTTTCTTCGAAAATAGATTCTCTTGACCCATTTCCATGCTTCCGAAAGCACCATGAAGATGGCGACGCCGACGAAGACGACGGCCCACTCCCAGGTGATTCCAGAATGCTTGAAGACGTCGTGGTTGAGGACAGGGATGTAGATTGTGGCAAAGACGACGAAAAACACCACCGTGACCGCATAAAAGAGAAACTGGTTGCCCCACAGGTGCATGGCCCACGCCCTGAACCCCTTGGGCATGTAGAAGAGGGATCTGCGGAAGTCGATCAGGCCCCACGCGAAGAGGAGGAAGATCCAGGTCATGGTGCAGTAGCAGGTGGCGCGGGCCCTGAAGACGGGCTCGCAGGCTTCGGAGTAGCGGATGTTGCAGTCGACGCCGAGGTCGCCGTCGTTGAAGCCGAAGACGACGAGGGCAAAGGATCCGAGGACGCAGCCGGCCATGATGGTGCCGTACACGACCATGTCGACGAGGAACTCTGGTGTAAAGACTCCGTATCGAAGCTGGACAGGTTAGATGACGAGTTGAGGGAGGGGAAAAGGACATGGCATGGGACTTACGTCCTGAGGTGGTCTGTTCAGGATATCAGGAACTGCTTTCTCGAAGCCAAGCCCAGTCTCGCAGAATGCACCCGTTCCAAGGAGCATCCAAATAATCTCAACGGGCGTAAGCTGGAAGACGGAAACGCCAGTGCTGTCCTTGAAAGCAAGGCCTGTGAGCAGCGTGACAACGAAGCCAATGTTGGCAGCTAATACGTGCAAGATGAACTTTTGAATATTGTCAAAAATCCGGCGCCCTTCCTCAATGGCATTCAAAATGGATGCGAAATTGTCATCCGTCAGGATAATGTCTGAGGATTCCTTTGCAACATCCGACCCCGTGCCCATTGCGATGCCCACATCAGCCCGCTTCAAACTTGGGCTATCATTCACGCCATCTCCAGTCTAGCAAAAAAAAAGGTTACTACATTCGTACAAAAAGCTTAATACAGCGTGGTTGTGAACTTTTACGTACCATGGCACAAAACTTGTTGCGGCGGTGCAACGCATCTATCATTCGAACCTTGGTACTGGGAGCGCACCGAGCAACGACGAGCGGCAGCTCAGGCAGCTCGTCGATCTGAGCGTCGGTGAGGGCATCAAACTCGTGAGCCGTCATCATGATAGTCTCTGCAACGTCGGCCGGGAGCATCCGCGCCTTTTCGGCAGACGGGAGAATGCCCACGTCGACTGCAATGGCGCGGGCCGTCTCCGGGTGGTCGCCCGTGAGCATGTGTACCACAATGCCGGCACCCTGGCAGGCCCGGACGCTGGGGAGAGACTCGAGGCGCGGAGGATCGTAGATTCCGATGAGGCCTCGGAAGATGAGGTTTCGCTCAAAGACATCTCGGTTAGGGACGACAATGTCATCGACGAAATCGGTCTCAGACACTGGGCGATCATTGACTTTGTGAGCCAAGGCGAGAACACGAAGGCCTTGGCTGGCCAGGGCCTGCATGTTATCATGAATGTCTCGGCTGATTGACTCGGTCAGAGGCTCAATGCTGTCGTTGATGGCAATGAATTTGCACGAAGCGAGCACTCGCTCAACAGCACCCTGGTATTGGTCAGCCACGCACCTTACACTGCTGTTTTACCATAATAGCCAGCACCCATCATCACTCACCTTGGTAAACACATGAGTCTCGTTCGTGGTGACATTTTGAAATATCACCGACATCTTCTTGACGTCAGAGTCAAAGGGGAACTCGCCCAGGTGCTTCCACTGAGCACCTTTCGTCTGCGACAGCTGAACCCTGTTCCAGCCAAACCGGGACGCAAACACTTCAATCGCAATCTCAGTCGGTGCACCCTTTGCAAGCCACCCGGATGAGCTCGCCGACCCATCATTGTTGTCGTCGGCGATCCGTTCTACCGTGGCCAGGTTCGCTAACGATGCGACATTCAGGTACCATTGGAGCCCCGGCTTGGATCGCGCCTCGTCCGCCGGGTCAATCAAACTTTCCTCGCACTGCTGCTTCTCCTGGTCTTGGCTGGCAGCGTCCCTGGGCTGCGAGCCAATGAAGCGAACCTGGCCCGCGGTAGGGTCATACACGTCACTCGTGGACTCGACCGAGTAGGTGCCACAGCCAGGGAGCCAGGCTTTGCGTGCGACCATGCGCCCCTGAGTTATGGTTCCCGTCTTATCGGAGCAGATGTCTACATGGCGCTCTGTGGTCAGTTCTCTTTTTTTGCAACAGTTTAACAAGGACGGGAGCGCAATCCTTACTTGTGACACCGCCCAGGGCTTCAAGGCTGGAGAGGTTTCGGACAATGACATGGCGCTCGACCATCTTTTTCGTCCCGGCCGCCATAGTCAGGGTCAGGACGAGCAGCAGGGACACGGGGATGGTGCCGATGGCCGTCGTGATGGCGTAGATGATGACGTCCTCGCGCGAGTCGAAGCCGTTGGCGCCCATGACAACCAGGGCACAGACGATGGCGAACAGGAACAGGGACAGGAACAGCTGGGCGAGCTTGCGCTGCAGGGGCGTGCCAACCGTCAGACCAAGAAACTCGCCAAGCCAGCCACGTACGGCCCTCGAAGCAGCCAGAAGGAGATGAGGCGGCTTTGTGCCCTCCTCGTCGTCCCTCTGCGCCTTGAGGTCGTCGCCGGTGGCGTTGAGGGCGGTTGCAATCAGGCCGACCTCTGTAAACATGCCCGTCGCGAAGACGACACCCCGGCCCCGGCCCTTGGTGATGGTGCTCGAGCTATAGACGACGTTCAGGCGATCTCCCGGCCCCGTGTCGGCGTCAAACGTCGATCGCGGGGCCTTGAGCACAGGCGCCGACTCCCCCGTCAGCAGCGCCTCGTCCGCTTCGAGGTTGACGGCCTCGATGAGGCGCACGTCGGCAGGGACAGAGTCGCCGGTGCCGAGATCGACAATGTCACCCGGCACCACGTCGGCTGTGTCAACGCTGACAGTCTTGCCGCCGCGGAAAACCCTGCAGGTCGGGGACCCCAGCGTTCGCAGCGAGTCGATTGTCTGCTCGGCTTGCAAGCTCTGGAAGAAGCCGATGAAGATGTTGAGCACGATGATGCCCGCCAGGATGCCGCCCTCGATCCAGGCCTTGATGCCGAAGCTAGCACCGAGCGCCAAGAGCAAGACCTTTTTAACAGTGTCAGAAGTTCCTTTTTTCTTGTCTCTCGTGGTTACGTTATTTCCACAACATGCTTACCAGCGTCATGGCGTTGAAGATTTGCTCCAAGAAGATCTTGAGCGGTTGCACCCCCTTTTTCTCGTCCAATTCATTGGGACCGAACTCAGCCAGGCGACGCGGCACGTCATCTGGATCAAGCCCTCTCGCAGCATCACTTTGCAGTTCTTCCAGGACTTGGTCGCTGGTCAAGCTGTGTGGCGGACTGGAGAGTGGCTTGTTGGACTGGCCAGAGACGTGCTGGCCCAACACTGGGGAAATCTTTGTGGGTTTTGCCATTGTTGGACTCGAGAGAATGCTCAGACACTCTGCTTGATAATGATAAAAAACACGATCAATTCATCTCAATTCCTAGCCTTTATATACACATTTCTTCGAATTTCCTCGACTAATGGTTTGCTCATCTCGCAGAACCGTAGACTGCGAATAGGCCCAACTTGGCTAGCGGGTGGGTAAATCACCATCTTGGGAATAGATGCTAAGACTTGCCGTGCAGGGCAGGAAACGACAAGACTTTAAAAATTCGGGGGCTTATAAACGGTACTTGACAGAGAGAGCCAAGCTGGGGTTGTCAAGACTTAAAGTCGGAAACTAGGTGGTGCGCTAGGCGAAATGCGGTAGCTCCAACCCCAGGCTCTGCATAGCCATTACCAACGGAATCGTGATTTGCTGCTGGTGCCCCCTTGTTTCTCCCCGCACAGGAGATCGTGCCTCGCATGCGTTTTTCGATGGCGTTTTACCGCATTCTGCTGAGTACACTGGAGAGCCTAAACTTTACAAAGGGGAGGGGGAAAAGAGGGCCCGTGATGGCTCCCGGGGAGACGAGACGAGACGTCGGCCATGGCCCATTCTGTCGACAGTAAACGGCCCTCGGCCCTTTGACAGGTCGCCGCAACCCTTGGCGCGTTCATGCAGCAAGGGAAAAGGGAAACAGGGGGGTTGTGCGCGGCGCACGGGGATTTCGAATCAGGTCGTCGGAAAATTTAAGCAGGCCTTCGCGGGCCGTCCGTCCGCCTGTCACGGCCGCCCTCTGCGGCGGACTTGTCGGAGAATGGCATGGCCTGGGCTGGCCTGGGGTGAGGCCCCAGAGGGAGGGAACTGGTTCATGGACATGTGAAACGAGCCGCAGACACAAAAAAAGACTTCGCTGGGACAGCACGGTCCCGAGCTCCCGACCCGGCGGCGGCCCCTTCGGCTGCTTCCATAGTGTTTCTGGTTTCCAAGACATGTTCGTTCTATCTACCTATCGTTTCTAGATAGCAAAGGGGTATACATGATGTGTGCGTGTGCGCGCCGAGCGCAATGCCTATGTGTGTGCGTGTGTGTGCAAATGCCCTAAAAAGTACAGACAAGAGAAGGAAAAGAAGAAGAAAAAAACAAAAGGGTAGTAATGACAAGAATCCTCCCCGTAGCCAAGGATCCATCTGGATATGCTTCCCTGCAATATCCATATTCCCAGCCAGTGGTATTGTGTTGTTGCCCGCCCCAAAAAAAACGCCGAACCCAATGATGTTCCCGCGATATTAATCAATCATTACGACGTAATCATATTTCTCTTACCGGCGCCGCCGTTGCAAACGGAAAAGGGCGCCCCTCAAACCGTAACAGAGACCCGAGTACCGTTCTTGGAGCACAGCGCCAAAGCGTAGAGCTCCATCCACTCCTCGGGGTCACGGGACTCCATGGTCTTGTAAGTCTGAAGCATTCTCGCCACAATGTACTGCGTCTCGAGCAGCGCATATTGCTCTGTGCCAGAGTTAGTATTTTTTTGCCACAACGTCGCACTTGAGAGGGGAGGGGGGGGAGGGTATTCTAAAACTTACGTCCGACGCATGATCGTGC
This sequence comes from Calonectria honghensis, assembly GCA_013403855.1. Taxonomy (NCBI): domain Eukaryota; kingdom Fungi; phylum Ascomycota; class Sordariomycetes; order Hypocreales; family Nectriaceae; genus Calonectria; species Calonectria honghensis. The sequence goes on from VTGB01000015.1 coordinate 896,193, forward strand.
ACCGCCATTGAAGGGCAGGTAGCCCCAGCCCGGTCGCAGGTTCTCCCACCGCTCAGGGATGAAATCCTCTGCGTCGGGGCCGAAGACGGCCTCATCGCGGTGCATGGCGTACACGTTGTAGAACAGGGCAGATCCTTTGCTCACGAAAAGCGGTGACTGGCCGTCGTGGCCGCCGCCGCGAGGGAGGGTGGTGTCCCGCAGCGCTACGCGCGCGTTGGTGGGAATGACGGGATGCAGCCTCAGCGCTGTCAAGCTGTTAGTAAGGAACGGCGCTAGAAGCAATAACTGGAGTTGGATGGAGGGGAATACCCACATTCGTTGATGCACCACTTGAGGTACGTCATGTCCTTGAGCTGGCTGGCGGTCGGGGGGGCCTCACCGGCCACTCTGAGCACGTCCTGTCGCACCTTGGCGTACAGGTGCGGGTGCTTGGCCAGCATGAAGAACAGGTTGCTCATCAGGCTGGACGTGGTGTCGCGGCTGGCCAGGAGGATGTGCAGGATCTGGTCGCTGACGCACTTGCGGTCGTTGTCGGCCATGTCCATCATGTCCGTCAGGAGGTTGCTGTTGCCGCCGCTGGAGTCCTCGAGCGACGCATCGATGAAGTCGTTGAGATAGTTGTACACGCGCTTCTTGGCGCGCTTGGCCGCAAAGTTGACCTTGAACGGGTGCAGTGGTCCGAGCTGCATCTGCTGGATAATCTCCTCGGAGCAGATCATGTAGTCGTCGACAAACTGCTGCTCGCGGGCGTGGTCCCCGGAGGTGTCGAGCATGTGAGTTGAGTGTCCCATGAGGGTTTCGGTTGCAACGTCCATTGCGAGAGCCAGGAAAAGAGGCTGAAGATCGGCCTCGCCGCAGCCGTCAGTGGGGACGTGCTTGGTGAAGGCCTGGAAGTGCGACTCCAGAGTGTCGAGGAAAGGCGACGAGTCGTCCTTCTTGAGGTTCTTGCGGAGGATGCCGCGGGCTGCCTTCCACGAGTGTCCGGACAGCACGAAAATGCCCTTGCCGAACAGGTGGCTGATGACGGAGGTGCGGAACTCGGGCAGATCAAAGTCTTCCCAGCCGGTAGCGAGAATCTGCTTAATGTTCTGAGGATCGCAGGTGTAGACGGCTCCCCACATCAAGCGCTTCTCGGTGTAGGTGGTGCCCATCTTCTGGAACTCCTTCCAGGTGTAGTCGAGATATCTCTCGGGAGTCTTTCCGAACAGGACCTTCCACAGGAAGTCGAGGCCAATAATAGGGTCCTTAACGGCAACTTTGCTTGCGGGCTCCTCGCAGCCGCGGGCTTGGTAGATCCTCCATCGCCTCAGGTATGTGTCGATGAGGCGGAAGGGGAATGGCAGTAGGATGATGAACACCGCGAGGAAGAGGTGCTCTCGGATAAAGGTGGATAGTAGTACGCTGAGCATCTTGACACAATTAGGTTTACAGAGCCATGGAAATAAGAGATGACAAGAGGAAGAGAGGAAGTTGACGGGATGAAAACGAGGCGGGATCCGGCCAAATAAAGTAATGGAACAGAATGATCCCCGAAGACCTGAATCGTTGTGTCCCATACTTGGATCAACCCACTGACACCCCCATCCACCCACATACCGACCCAACACTCCGGGGCCAAGACGCAGGATGCTGGTGACATATGCCCACGTGCAGCCCTCTGGCCTGACCGTATATTGACCGCTCGGGCTGCATGGCCCTGGAAGCTTCGCTGTCAGAACGGGGGTTCATCCAATGGCTCTTTGGGACTGAGTTCCAGCATATTTAGAAACGACCTAGATGACGGGTGTTAATATCGACGTGTGCAGGATCCCCTGCGCTCCGGCCCCCACTGGTGCCCACGATGGCCCAAGTTGTGTGCTGTCATCTGGGCACTAGGCAATATCACCTGCCGTGGAACAAAAAGAAAAAAAGATTGGGTACAGGGGGTGGAGCAGGGAAAGCTCGGGGCGCCTAGCATGCAAAAAGTCTTCGATCCCATAATGTAACCTGCGGTATAACCCCAGCGATACTGGGACCCCGACGTGAGGAAAGAGAACTAGATTGAAGATCCCTATGACGGTGCTTCGCGGCCCGCGGCGAATCATGCTCACGGGAGCGGCCCTTTGATGTTCGCTTGGCAGAGGCTTCATCCCTGGGGGCTATTTGCATTTCCTCCACCCCAGGTAACCACAACGACCAGAATATCTCATGATCCTGATCCTGATCCTGACCCGCAACCCGGCCCCCAGCACGCCCAGCTAAACCCCCCACCACTTCGGTTGGTCAATGTATCACATAGCCTGATGGATGACGAAAGGGCCGAGCCAGTTGTGCCCGGAATATAGAAATCGCCAACAGCATCCAGGGGGGCCGGAACAAGAGGGGGAGGGGCTAAGGAAGAGACAGAGCGAGATGACAGCTGGCTGCGGGTCTGGGACAGCACATGAACAGACGCAATTAGATACGATACGGTACGATCCGAAACAAAGTCCCAATCTCATCATGCTTGTAACAGGTTACAGGAACTTGCAGCAGCCAAGTTGTACACCCAAGCTGGGCTGGGCTGGGGGGAGGGAGGCAATCCCCTCAGACTCAGGCAGCGGTTCGCCATCCGAGCATCTTTTCATGCCTGGGGTATATGCGGCCGAAAGTTTGCCGCAAGGGGAAAGTCCACTCCGGCTTTGGGATCGGTTAAAAGAAAGCACATACGCAAAAGGGATGAGTGCGAGCAGCAGAAAGATGGGCTGGGCATCCCTGGCCCTGCATAGAGAGAGAGAGAGAGGGAAGGAGTTTAGCCGAGGACCCTGTCTACCGGTCTGTCAGTCAGTGACTCTCTGCCCGCACGCCCCCCAGGGACGAGCTTCGGGCCTGAAGAAAACGGACGACTGTTGGGCCGAGGCAGTGCGGGTTGAAGAAAGAGTGTGCTCTGATGAAAATAGGCCCTCTGGGTTGGGGGACGCAGTGGTGTCTTACGACTATCCTGGAAACCCGCCTATCCAGCCTATCCTTGGTTCCATGGGACTGACCTGGCGGACATTGACTGGTTATCAGAGCTCCAGCCGTCTTCTGTGGGTCGCTTGTCATGCATTGAGCAGATATGATGCGGATGCGGTCATGGTCCGCGCCCAATTGCCATAGTAAAGCCGTGCTTTTTTTTTTTTTTTTTTTTAAATTGTTGCTGCCACTGCGTCCCCGAAGCCAAGGCGGCGGGGACCTGCAGCAGATACATGCCTGGTTTGGGCCTCGACTGTTTACTTGAATGTGTTTCAGCCGCTTACTTGACGTTGCTTCTGTCGCGGTTCCCGGTCTGAGCTATTGCGGACTAAATACATAGCGTGCGGCACCGACTTTAGCCTTTTTTTTATTTTTACTTCCTGATTTAGCCCACAATACTACGTTGCCTCTTGCTTTTTCCTATTCCCCGAAGCTGCGGCTCAGATCTCTACTGAAGGGTTGCATTGAGGTGATAAGCGAGGGCGAGGCGCCCATGCCGTGGGCAAATCACAAAAGGAAAAATTCCCTTGCTCCCTGGTTTAAGATTGGCGCCGGGATGCAAGGCCCCCGTAGGGGTGCGTGTGATTTGTGATCCGGTCCAGCCAAGGACAAGGCGGTCGGGCAACAAGGACGAAAGAGGCGAAAAATTGACATTAATTGAGGACGATCAAAAAGTAAATGGCACAACAACAAGTAAATAAAAAGAGGCGAAATAAACAAATTGACGGGAAGGGTAAGTGCTCGGAATTGGCGGGAAGACGAAAAAAAAAAAAAAGACTACCAAAAAACTCATGGTATTGGCTGCCCACCCTGGAGGAGTGCGGCGCACATACACACACGCTCATCCACTCACTCACTCACACTCACACATCTTTGACATGTCGGTGTGCGCGGAGAACGGGGCTCGGAGTGTATACAGCAGATATATGGATAAAGGGATACTTCAACGTCAGGCGTGGTGGAGGATTGATTGACAAGGCTGGTCTGAGGGTAATATCCGGTAAGGGAGAGTTGAAAAGCCTGGGGAAGAAGCAAACAGATTGCAGCCGTGTATGGATGATGCTCGCATGCTGTACTTTGGGCGGTGGCACCGACCACCATTTTTTTTTGTTTGGCCGCGAAGCCGCTACAGAGATATTGGTGACTATGACATAACGTCGAGGGGACGTGGTCACGGGCCGCAAAAATAGACAGGTCAACCCCTCCACGTCCACGTCCGCGGGCCCCCCCCCCTCTGCCTCTCGCCCTTCACCGTCCACGTCCATTCGGGGCCACGGAATATCCACACGCCGTCGCAGATGGAGTGTGTCTCAGCTTGGTCCAAGGGCCCGTTCACTGCGGCCGGCGAGGGCGGCAACGCGGCCGCTAAGGCCCCACAGGGCACCTAAGATCCTGCAGATGGGCTGTCGGGTTGATTGAGACGCAGAGCCGTGGGCTGAGGAAGCGTTGGCCCTGCAGCGCTGCTGCGGCGCGCTGCACCGGTCAGCGTGCCCCTGACGCGCCGGCTGGGTTTGGCCGTGTTCCGTACAGAATGTGTTGCATGCCTCACATGCAGCGCCGGTTTGACCATGTTAGCATCATGTATGTTGTATGTGTGTGTGCTCGTATGTACGTTATGTACGTAGTTATGTATGTCCTGTACAGCCTCCTGTATGTATGTACGTGTGGCGCGTGTTGGACACACACACTCACACACTCACACACTCACACACAGCTTGCATACATGGGACTCGCACATACGGGAATGACTGCATGCGCACCACCATTAATCATCATCGGCCGCGCATCGCACCACACCACACCACCACCACCACCACCCCTCCCCCATCCCCTTACATGAGGCTGCTGCTTCTTCTTTCCCTCCTTCTACTTTCCACCTAGTAGAACCTCAACCCAGCAGCATCGCCGCCGCCTCACTATTCAGCCAATGCTGTAGAACGGGACGAAAATAAACTGGCCCCCCTCCCGTTGGTCCGCGGGCGCGAGGTGGCTGAATTCAACCCTCGCCGTTGGTCCGGCTTTGGCCGTGTATGTGCGACAGCGCCGACGACGACGACGACAATGGCACCGAAATGCGACATGGGGCCCTTTTTTTATTTTATTTTTTCTTTCCTTTCCCTTGTCTTTGCTTCCCCTTGGGGGCCGTCTCCCGCCCTGCCCGGTTCCTCTCTCAGTCCCAAGCTCCCGGGATCTCAGATGTGACAATCTGGGCTCGGGTTGCATTAACCTGGCAGGGATGCACTGTCAACATGCCTGTCGGCCTGCATGGCCCGCCGTGGTAGGGATTCCCCAGTCTGCGCATCGTATATTTTAGTCTCTGTCCATGTGTCTTCCCCACGATGTTTGTAGCAGACGGCCGCATGACGAAACACCTATCCTACCGCCCGTAATTCTTTTTTCCCTCTTTTGCTCCGGGGCCTCGCTCTCGGCTTGTGATTTCTGATTTACATTTTCCCATAGTGCCGCACCCTCTTCTTCTCCAATTGCCTTTTATTTCATTGCTAAGCCATTTATATTGGTTTGTCCTGCGTTGTTCCCTCCATCCCCGTCCCATAATCATCCATACACACATCCCACCCATTTTTTTTCCCTCGTTATTCCCACAATGGAGCCCGGCACAGAGGGCCCAGTGCCGGTGCCGACGCCGGCAGTTGACCAAGCCTGCTTACAACCACATGAACCAACAGCAGCACCGTTGATGACGGGCTGCAACCACGGCCCCGCAGAGCCTCAGCAGCATGAACCGACATCATCAGAGCCTCATTTGGGGCAAACCGCCGCAGAGGTCTTTGGAGAGGCCATACCCGATCTGCACCTTAAATTATGGGACATTTTTGACAGCGCTGCAAGCCTGTACCCGGATCACGACGCCTTAGTCTCTCTCTGGCAGCCCCAAGCTCCCGCAACTAGCCCAACCCACAACAGCTACCTGCGATGGTCGTATGCTGAGCTCAAGGAAAAGGCAGAGACGGTCGCCGGCCACCTGCACGCCTTGGGATGCCGCCAGGGCATGCGCCTGGCCGTCGTCTTCAACAACTCGGCTGAGTGGGCGCTCTTCTTCTGGGTGGCCGCCAAGCTGCAGATGGCTTTCGTGCCCATCGACCCAACAGTGCCCAGAGATGCGAGAGCCACCATTGCCTCTCTCCGCCCTCACGTCGTCGTCACCCAGGATGCTGACGCCGCCGTCGCCCTCGACCTGGCACACACACCGCAGCCCAGTCCCAGCCTGCGCATACACTGCTCGGACAATGTCGCCGAGGGCTGGACCCGGCTGTGCCATGTCCAGCAGCAGTCTGCTAGCGCTGACGACGTCATGACCGACGGCGAGGTCGCCGACATTGACGAGGACATTTCCTTGATTGTCTTCACCAGCGGCACCACGGGAGAGCCCAAGGGCTGCGTGCACACGCACGAGAACATCGTCTCCGAGTGCTGCGACTTTGACCCCGAGGTCGACCCCAACTACTTCCTCCGCTTCCTCATCCACACACCCTCATCGCACATCTTCGCCATCAACAATGCCCTGCGCGCCTGGAGATGGGGTGGCACCGCCATCTTCGCCTCCAAGACGTTCAACGTCGACGCCACGCTGCAGGCCCTCGTGCAGGAGCAGTGCTCCGTCATGTCAGCCACGCCCACGCTGGTCAAGGCCCTGATGGCGCACCCGTCCTTCCCCAGCCCCGACGAGCTGGACCTGCGCATCGTCACCATCGGCGGCACCTCCATCGGCCGCGAGGACATTGAGCTGTGCTGCCGGGGCCTCGGCGCCAGGATCGCCATCCAGGTCTACGGCATGAGCGAGGGCGCTCCCCTCATCACCTTTGCCCGCACCGACCCGGACCTCGTCAACGGCTACCACCCCGGCGTCGGCAAGGTCCTCGCCGGCGCGGCTGCCCGCATCTGCCGCCCGGGAAGCCGCGAGCCTGTGCGCCGTGGCGAGATCGGGGAGCTACACATGGGTGGAACCTCCATCATTACCAGGTACTACAACAGAGAGAGGGACGATTCCATGTACAGCGACGAGCATGGTTCGTGGCTCGTGACTGGCGATCAGGCGCGCATGGACGAGCAGGGTGTCATATACATTCTTGGTCGATACAAGGATCTTATTATTCGAGGCGGAGAGAACATATACCCAATTAAGATTGAAACTGCTCTTCAGCAAATTCCTGGGGTACAGGTGAGTTTAGATGAAAAAAGCAGTGTATTTGAAACGGATCGAGTTGCTAATCAAAAAGTATAGGCTCAAGTTGTGGGCGTGCCAGACGAACTCGCCGGCCAGGTCCCTGTAGCAGTTGCTATACTCCCCGAGGACACAACCAAAGCCCAGCTTATTGAAAAGTCAAGGAGCATTGACCCCCGATATGCCTTGGACTCTGTATACACCCTCGAGGAGCTCGGCTACGAAAAGTTCCCAGTAACATCCCTGGGCAAGGTCAAGAAGGCCCTGCTGCGCCAGAAGCTGGAGCAGATGCGCCAGCCAAAGGAACCCCAGCCCTCAGCCCAGCCGGCACAACCCAGCCAGCGGTATATTGAGAAGCTGACAAGCATCTGGGAGCAGCTCTGTGGGACCCGGCCCGACAAGGGCGACAACGTCATGTTCCTTGCTGACAGCATCACGCTCCTCCGGTACTGCGATAGTGTCTTGCGCACATGCGGTCAGCGGCTCTATCTGCAGGACTTTGCTGAAAACGAGACTGTGGAGAAGCAGGCCCACCTCCTCATGGCGCGTGAGATCCAGGAGGCAAGGATGGCGCTTGAGCAGGGCGCTGCAGCCGCGGCGCCTGCAGGCGTTGCAGGTCTGACAACGGCGGCGTCGATCCCGCACATGCAGGCGCCGCTAGCCGTGAAGGGAAAGCAGCAGCAACTGCCGGTGGCCGTGGACGAAAAGGGCATCTGGAAGTCTGCGCAGGACTCAGTCGCAAGCGCGGGACTCGCATGTGGCGACATCGAGGATGTGATGGTGGTGCGGGACTCTCTGCACCGCACTGCCATTGGACCACGGCCGCAGTCCTATCACAACCGGGTCGTTTTCCGGGTGCGAGACGTGCCCTATGAGAAGATCCGGCTGGGCCTAGAGAAGGCACTTTCGTCTCGCCCCATGCTGAGAGCCATCGTGTTCGAAGCCGCCAACAAGGTGCCCTACCACGCGGTGCTGTCGGCCAGCCCTGCCCTCTTCGGCAAACTCATCAGAGATGTCGGTGTAGAGACGGAAGCGGAGGCGCTGGAGCTCGCTAAAGAAGACTCATGTGAGAGCCACTCGACGGCCTTCATGTCGCAGTCGGACATTGTCCGAGTCGGAGCGGCCGGCGACCAGTACATGCTCATCTTCACCTTCAACCACTCCGTGTTTGACGCCCTCTCCATCACGCAGTGGCACCACGAGCTGGACCGCTGGATCCAGGACGCCAACGTGCACATACCCGCCCTCACGCCGTACCGCCTCTTCTCGGACCTCTTCAGCCAGTACGAGGACAGCGAGCCGGCGCAGAAGAGCGTGGCGTTCCACGTCAAGCGGCTGCGAGGCATCTCCCGCTTCGGCCGTGCGCTGTGGCCGCCGCAGCGGGCTCCCGGCATGATGATATCCCACGACGGGGGCTCGGCGCACGCAGACGAGCGCCGGGCCGTCCGCGACCGGGTCTGGGGCGGCCAGTGGGAGGCGCGTGCGGCCGAGTTCCAGTACCCGCGGTCGGGAAGGATAGTGGCCCTCCCCGGGCTGGCAGCCCTGCGAGACCAGCACGGCGTGCTGCCGGCCCTCTTCGCCAAGAGCGCCGTCGTCCTGTTCAACGTGCTGCAGACGGGCTCCTCGCACGCCCTCTTCAACTCGTGGGAGAGCGGCCGCTCGTGGCCCTTTGTCCCCGAGTGGATGGAGAGGCTGCTCCCGCCCGCCATGAGCATTGACGGTCCGACCGTCCAGTGGCTGCTCAACATGTGCGAGGTCGTGGCCGACGAGACCGTGGCCGGCTTCATGCGCCGCATGGCCGGCGAGCAGGACCAGATGAAGCGCTTCGAGCACGTCCCCTGGAACCGCGTCCTCCAGGGCCTCCGCGACGAGGGCGACATGGCCGAGGCCGCATCCTTCCGGCAGTCGTTTGTCTGGGACGTGAGCATGGCCATGAGCATGGCCCGTGGCGACCAGACAAACTTCAAGACGCTCGAGCCCGTGACTAGATATGACTGGCCTGACTGGTAAGATATATATTAATTGCCCCCCCTTTCGCATATCCCTCCCCTCACCCCTCACACTCTCACACTCTCACCCCTCCTCCGTTCTTCCTCCTCCACACTCCTGTCATGTGCGGGGTGAAAAGATAAACAAGAAACATTGTGGCTAACCTTGTTTTTTTGCTTTGACAGCGGCTTGTTCTGGAACGCCTTCATGATTGACGCCGTCAACCTCTACTTTATCGCGTCATGGGACACAGCCCAGATGAATGACGTCGAGGTCGACACCCACTGCGACTCCCTCGCCGACGTCATGAGGAAGCTAGCGGACGAGAGGAACTGGGACAAGAAGGTTGGCGAGGTTTTCGCGCGGTAAGCGCAGCCAACCGGGCTGTGTATGTGCGTCCTTTAAGCACATGCCATATGTTGGGTTGGGGTTGTTTTGGAGTAATTGGCGTTCTTGTGAGTTGAGCATGGGCATTTTGCTTTCCCCGCAACCGGGACTTTTTGGCAGAGACAAGACATGGGTTTACCTAGAATGACTTTTTTTTCATTTATTACTATCACTTAACCTGAGGCGAAAAAAAAGGGTTCTATAGTATGTTGGTTTTATAGAGCACGCGGAACACTTCATGACGAAATGAACATGTATTCAAAACAAGGAGAAAACAAACGCAATTACAATTAACATTTGGTCCTTCCTCTGGGGAAGTCGGTGACTCTGTTAATTGATTCGGCAGCAGCGCTTAATGGCACTTTACATGAACTCCCCCCAGGTTGCCAGACGGAATGTGGGGTGGGGAGGAGTTTTGAGCTTGTTGGCACGTCAATGGCATATCGCGGGGTAGGCAACTCAATCTATCCTTATTGATTGCTTACCAACCAGTCATTAAGAGGGTGGCGATGACGATAAAGTACCAATGTGACCAAATTCAATCGCCCTATAGAGTGACGTCACTGCCCTCCATTCTCTCTTGGGCCCTTTGCTTCAGTTAATGCTACTCCTCATGCACAATCGAAAGGTCCTCCGCTGCGCATTACACACGAAGTGGAATCGAAGCACTTCGCCACCCCTGCGCCATTCAGGGACTCAACAGAAATCAGGTCACAAGGTAATATGCAAAAAGCAATCACATTCGAGATTGATAAGAAAGGTAAGATTCATTGGGGAATGTGATCCCCTTCTGTTCAATTAGGTACATGTCTAACTAGTGGTGTATACATGGCAATCGTGTGCCTTCTATTGGGATTATTATTCCCAACCTAAAACATCTAAAAACAAATAATAACATCAATCTCGATTCTTTTCTTTTTCCGAGATGCTGGGAAATGATTGGCTCCTTTTTATTTCTAAAGGCTGATTTTTCTTTTTGGTTTGTTCAATTCGTTGAGGGGCGTGGTATCTTATCTAGGCCTTCTTCTCCTTCTTCTCCTTGGGCTTCTTGGGCACACGAGCCAAGTAGTACACGCCCAGGGCAGCAGCAATGTTGAAGAAGACGTAGACCCAGAGGAGGCCAAAGTTGCGCCACCTCTGGTTGTAGTAGGAACCGACGTTGGCAAGGTACACGTTGGTGTCGCTCATGGTGCAGAACTCGCAATCCTTGGTGGCGTTGTTGTCAACCAGGTAACCACCAACACTGCTGATGTAGTCGCCCATGAAGTCCATGCAAGTCTGGCCCGAAGGGGGGTTGAATGTGAGGAATTCGTTGGATGCGCACACAACGTTGGTGTTGGCTACTGCCGCTGACATCATACCGGCGACCAAGTATGTGAACGGAGACACTCTGTACATGAAGATCCAGAAGCGAGGAAGCGAGTCAGACGTCGCAAGAACACCACAGAAGATCAAGCAAAGCATGAACATCAAGTTCGCAACGTTGGCACCGGCTTCGGCTGTCTCGAACCCGGCGATGATGAACGTCGAGAATGTTCCGGTGAAGATGAGGAACATGAACAGGAACAAGAACATGAGGGCACCACGCTCGGTCAGCTGGTCGGCAGCCGAGGCGTTGCGGTAAAGACCAACGGGGTAGTACCAGCAGAAGAACATGATGACGGCCATCAATGCGTTCCAGGGAAGTTCAACAATGATCTGGGACAGCATAAACACCTTCCACGAGTACACCTTTGAGGGTCTCTCACGGACCTCGTACAAGGAACGCTGGATGACGAATTGAGGCATGGACTGCTGAACAAGCTGGCCGAAGATGGTCAACAGGTTGAAAATGGCAAACATCTGGTTCTGGAGACCTTGGATACTGTTGGGGGCTTTGAAGAAGACGAAACCGATGAAGAGAGCAACGAGCGTGCAGAGAGCAGCCTTGGAGTAGATGTAGACTGGGGTACGCCAGTACTGCTGGAACACACGGAAGAGAACCTCGCGCATCTGCTGCATGAAGGGAGCAGCGAACTCGCGGTAGCTGCCAGGGTCAGACTCAACGACACTGGCCTCAGCCTGCTTATCACGCTTGATGCGCTCCAACTCCTCCTGGACGGCCTGGTATTCGGGGCTGTCGCGCCAGGCCTGGAACCAATCGACATCAGAGTGAGATCCGGGGGCAGCACCAATAACCTCAAGCATCCATTCAGCAGGGTTGGCCTCGGTGGGACAAGTGTGGTTGCTCTGGCGCTCGAAATAGCTAGTCATGGTCTTAGAGTTTTCGCCGATATCACCAAAGTAGACAGTCTTGCCGCCCTTGGCAAGGAACAAGAGTCGGTCAAATCGCTGGAAGAGCATTGCAGAGGGCTGGTGGATAGTGCAGAGGACGGCCTGGCCAGCCTTTGTCAGCTTCTCAAGAAGGTCGAGAATGGCCCAGGAGGTTTGAGAGTCGAGACCAGAGGTAGGCTCGTCGACAAAGAGCAGTAGAGGAGGCTTGGCAGCGAGCTCGACACCGATGGTAAGACGCTTGCGCTGTTCGACGTTGAGACCTTCACCGGGAACACCAACAATGGCATCAGCATACTCCTCCATATCAAGCAGCTTGATAACCTGCTCCACGTACTCGAGCTTCTCTTCGCGAGGAACATGGGCGGGCTGACGAAGGAGAGCACTGAAGTTGAGAGCCTCACGGACAGTGGAAGTCTGAAGGTGGAGATCCTGCTGCTGAACGTATCCAGTCTTGCGCTGGAAAGACATGTCACGGGGGTTTCCGTCGACCAACATCTCGCCAGTAATGACACCCATGGAAGTACGATCGGCAAGACAGTCCAGAAGAGTAGTCTTTCCAGCACCAGAGACACCCATCAGGGCAGTGAGAGTACCAGGCTTGACCCAACCATCGACGTGGTCCAGAATGCGACGGGTTTCGTCCTTGATCTGGACCTCATAGCAGACATCGTGCCATTGAAAAACGGAAGTCTGTTCCTGGAGAATGTTACTAGCGTCCTTGTTGTTGCGGCTACGAGTACGCTCAGCAGTAACAACGGGGCCGATGTGAGCCATGGCGGCCTCGGGATCGCTGTGTTTCTTCTCGGCGTTGGCAACGACGGTAGGCTTGTGACCACGGCGGTAGACGAGGACTTCGCCCTTGGACTTCTTCTCGGAAACCAACTCAGCACACACCATGTAGGTAAGAAGGAAGAGACAGATCCAGGCAATGAGAATACCAAAGTTGCGCCATCTGTTCTCCCACTTGTAGTTGAAAGCAGACTTCAGATAGTCATCACCGCGAACAAAAGACTGACCCTGGACAGCACCGACGGCACTGCACACACGGTTTGAGTCGGAAACGTTTTCGTATCCGGGAACAGCATTGCTAGGGACAAAGTTGTCACAAGTGAAGTCGCGGCCGTGGAACTCGTTGACCATCAAAGCCTCGAAGACGTAAGAAAGGGGATCAATCCAGTAAAGCCACTTGCACCAGCCAAGCATGTAGCGCTTAGGGATGACGAAACCGGTGAAGATGACAAGATCGAGAATCAGGATAGCAGCAGGGACCAGAGCCTGGAAGAGAGTTCGAGAGGCAGAGGCGATGGTGCGGAAAATCATCGACATGACGAGTACAGTGAAGAATGAGTAGAGCAGGAAGAAGAAGAAGGGACCAGGCTCTCGTCGCAGATTCGTCATGAAGTACAGGGAAATGTTGAAGACAATAGTGTTCGCAATCTTGTAGGGCATATCGCAAAGCATCGAGGAAATAGCTTCAGCAGACGGGTGGTACAGGGCATATCGGCTGTGTTTTTCGACAATGGGACGTTGGGCATACAGGGTCAAAATCTGGCAACTGTTAGAATAGGGTGAAGCTGAGAAACAGAAGAGCGACTCACCTCGAGAGCACTGGCAAAGGCGTTCATCAGACAGGCAAAGAACAGGAGGGCACCACGTTGGAAGAAGCTGGCAGAAGTGTCTCCCAGGTTATAGAAGACACTGCCAATGATGAGGGACATGCAGAAGTTTCCGATCAAGGCACCAAGGGTCAAACCAGGGTCTCCGACCAAACGCTTCCGGCCACGCCAGAGGCAGAGCTGGATCTGCTGGACGTAGGACAGGGTAAAAGGAGACTTGGCGCGCTGGCCCTTGGCCTGCTGTGCCTTCTTGGAAGCACGGAAAGCCTCGGCGTCAGGACCGTTGATGGGGTGGGCCTGCTTGTATTCCTCGATCTCGGCCTGCAGAGCCTTGTACTCGGCGCTGTTCTTCCAGCAAGCGGCAAACTCGTCGGGGGTGCGGGGGACCTTGCCCTCAAAGCCCTTTCGCACAACACGCTCTAGGGGAGCGGTCATCGAAGTCAGGAAATCAGGGGTGGTCTGACGGGCGGGGCATTCGAAACCCAGGTTGACAAAGTAGCGCCTGGCATCATCAGCGCGGCCAAAGTAGATCTGGCGACCCTCATAGATAACTGTGGCCTTGTCGAACAGGTCGTAGGCGCTCTGGGGGGCCTGGTAGATGGAAACAACAGCGGTGTTATTGAACAGCTCGGTCTGGAGGCGGAGGGTCTTGCAGAACTCAATGGCGTTGGCAGAGTCAAGACCTCGGGTCGAGTTATCCCAGCACTGGAGGGGAGCACCGGACAGGGCAGCCTCAGAAATGGTGACACGCTTGCGCTCACCACCCGAGACACCTCGGATGTACTCGTTACCGACTCGGGTGTTCATGGTGTGAGAGATACCAAACATGGCCATGGTAACATCCCTCAAGTGATCAGCGAATTGGTTTCGGGTAAGGCCGTGGGGGAGCTGGCGGGGCTGACGGGCGCGGGCGGCGAAGGTGAGGGTATCGCCAACGGATAATTGCGGGAAGTGAACATCAACCTCGGCGGTGTAAATAGCCTCACCACGGTGGTGGGTGTGCATCTCCTTGGCGGTCATACCTGTGAGTCACGCGTTAGCCACATGTTGAGAATCAAACGTGAAACAATGTCGCGATGCGGTGCTGTCGCAGTCTCATCGTGCCGTGTTCCACAAAATGCACGGAGTGGGAGCTCTCAACTCCCACCCACGTCGCCGGGATTTTTCGCCGTCCCAACCTTGCAATTGAACTTACCCTGGTAATTAAAGTATGATCCGTCGTCGACGTAGATACCATTGGTCTCACCAGCAATCGTCTTGAGCATGGTGGAGCAACCTGAACCGGGAGGTCCCAGCACAACTAGCATCTCGCCCTTGTGAACGACACCGTCGAACTGGCGCAAAATGTCGATGCGCTGACCTTTGTCACCTGTGGCGCGGTTGAAGACAGAGCCGAGGGATAGCCAGACGTTGGCGACATCCTTTTGGTAGTCGCTGGACTCGCCGAAACCGAAAACATTCAGGTGCTGGAAAGCGACACCGGCTGATCTGAAGGCGCTGCCCTGCTCCTGGCCCATGGCCACAATGGCCTTGGCCCACTCGCGAGCGCTGAAGTTGGGAGAGCTGGGGTTGAGGGGCGAATTTGCGTCGGCCTCGAAGGGGCTGCTGCCGTCGTGAGCGGCAGAAGCTCGCGAGACAGTGCGTGCTAGCGCCTGCACCAGCGAGGTGCGGCGCTCCATCTCGGAGTCGTCATCGTCCTCGCCCAGGGTCTCGGCAGGTGACGACGAAGGCTTCTCGTTGATGGGCTCGTCGGCGCCGATATCTGTTAGCGAGGACTGCTTGATCGTCTTCTCATCGTCGTGTGTGGAGGTCGCAGGGACAACAGGGTTGATTTCCTGGTCGTTGGTCCCCGGAGTCGCAGACATGGCGGGCGTGGGTGCGCCAGAAGGCGGCTTGGGTGTCTGCTCGGGGAATCGCAATTGAGGCGATGCGGCAGAAGTTGGGGAAAGCCGCTATGTGTAGGTTCGTTGCCTGTGGCGGCGAGCAAGACAATGTGGTGTTGTTGGTGATTCCAATAGGAGAAACGGGTGTTGTCCACAATGGTCAACCAGGGGAACCAATGTTAGACGAGAGAGGGTGAGAAGGGGTATTATTAGGAGGTATATGGGGAGGGGCGGAAGGATCGACGTGAAAGGGATATCGAGAAGGAATGATCCAAAAAGATTCTCTCGAAAGTCGACGGGGGCCGGCGCGAGTAAAATATTAAACACTCCTCAGCTCCTGGGTCGCCAATGGAGATAAACTTGAGTTGGCGGGATGCGCTCGCACGCACTAATACCGGAAGCAAGGTTCTCTAAACAGACGCTGTGGGGCGGGCGTGGGATCTGGCAAAATTAGCTTCCCGGCGGGCTTGCTGCCGCGTGCTGTGACTGCGGTACCTCGACCGCATGTGCGCTGACGCTCATCTGCCATGTACCTTCCCGTTGTCGTTATTTCCTGCTCTTGCGAATGGGGGGTGTGCGGACACACCCAGATGCCTGTCACTTGGCGCCCCACCGGGGCAGCCTCTGAGCCACTCAGCCAGCTCGGTGCCCTACGATTTGCAGCCCTAAAGGCCTCTAGCGGGATGACCGCCTGCTGTCGGATAGTTTACGCCAAAGATATCCGACACCCTACGGAGTACGGCACCGTCACTCAGTTGGGTGTGGTGTGAATACGATACCGACAGCAGCACGCAGCAGCGCTCAAGAACCCCTTCAGTTGAAAAGCATATTTGGACTATGGCATTTGCACCCCAGTTTGGGGCCTTGTTCGCGATCAACCACTCCTCAATGCGATTTCTCCATAGCTTTCCCCGTGTTGCCCTCATCATCAATCTCCGCCGAGTGACTCCTGCTGCGCGGGACTGCTGTCTGCGTTTCTCTCCGCCACAGGTCCGCCGACTAACTCCGCCATCCTGGGTCATGACCGCATCCATGGCGGATCTTGATCCAACACCAAGGTTGTGCGCAGTTCCAAGACGGGTTGACGGGCACGTCGCAGTTTATCAAGACCCCGACCCGATAGCCTTCTGGGGTTTTGCTGATTGAGGATGACGACGAGGCCACGGGGTTATGCCGGGAGGGCCAGCAAACGTGCTAAGCGACAGGCTGTTGGATTCGACCCCACCCCTAACTCCGCCGAGTTGGTGGAATGCGTCAGGCTCACCCCAAAGGGTGTGCGGACCTGGCTTCGTCCGTTCTCTGCCAAACCCAACGGTCAGTGTTCGCACTTGGCTACCATCACATCTGAATCATTTTGACTCAGGCCAACGAGCCAGCCAGTGGGAACGCAGACCGAGTTTGGTTGCTTTTCCGACAAACCAAAACGTGTCTCTTTTCACTTCCGTCCGAGGGCCCTGCAAAAACGCACGTGCAATTTACAGTACACGCTCCAAAGTGCACGACAACTTTCAAAATCTGACGGGCTTAGAGATTAAAATTCGCGTCGATCCCTTTGCGAGATGGCGAATACGTACCGGCGTGCGGGTTCCTGGCGACCATTTGGCTGGCTGTGCAAAAACGGGCCTGGCATGGTGGTGGCTCACATCAGCGACGCCGTGGTATGCTACGGAACCTCAGGCTGCGGACCGGGTTGCCAGATTTGCGACCCTGGCTTGATCGGTCGCATCTATCTACGGATACTAGTCATCGTTCCCATTTGGCGGGGTGGAACAAAAGCCCAGGAACCCCAAGCGTCGTTGAATAACATGCTCAGCTTGCCACATATGCACATCTTACATCGCCGTCCTGACTTTGCCTGCCTGGTCGCAAATTTTCTCTAAATAGCGGAGGCAGTGAGCAGCATGTCAGATTGCGGGCTCCGTTGGCTCCCGTGTCTGCAGGTCTGGGAGCATGGCGTAGCGGCCTTCATCGTGTTGCGGCTACTGTTGAGCAAGTTATGAGTCGAAGTGAGCAACTAAACTATTGGAAGCCCAGTCATAGAACAGAGCCAAGACTAACCCTCACCCGGTCGGACCCGCCTTCGCATCGCTTCCCCACGCGTATTGAGCCAACTCGAATCCGACCCGAATCCGAGATGGTCACTGACTAGCGTGCACGTCCACTTCTTATTCTCCTGTGGTTGCTGTTTTGTTTTTTTCGTGCCTCTCATCTGACGACCGCCTCTTGGCCCGTTTCAATGCCGTAGCGGGCTGAAGTGCTCACAGTGGTCCCCGGCGACGGGTTGCCCGAGATGGACGTTTTTGTGGACAGAGAGGCGTCGTTGCATGCGAAGGCGCTGAGCTCGTGAGCGAACCAAGAATACATTTCTGTCGTCACAATCTGCCCCTCGCATCTCGCATCCCGCCAAATCAACACGATGCGTCCCCCCCTCCACCAACCCTGCAACTCATGTCCCCCAATTGGCCCCGATATCATATGGGCTAGGTATACTAAGGATCAGGATCAGGATCAGGATCAGGGGTGGCGGCCGAGCCTGACATCTCAACGCCATTCGTCCACTGGCATCAACAAGTCATCAACCGCACCCCCACTAGCACACGGAAGCCCAGCGAACCGGGGGAAAAGCTGGGTGGAGCTTCGGGGTCTTCAAGCAACCCGACATTCCGCCCCACGAACCCGTCAATCCGTCCCGAACCAGAGCAGCAGCCACTCTAAAACACACACTGTTATTAGTTTGTGGATGGTGCGGTGCATGGCGGCCGCTCCTATTCCAAAGGGAACCACTTGATTGTCTTGCGTGCCAGTGACGGATGTGTGCAACACAGCAGAAAGTCTTACATGGGACTCAAACATGATCAAATGGTGCATCTGCACACCGTACCCGTGTGACTGGCAGGCACTGCCTTGAAACTAAACAGGCTGTCCTGGGAAACAGGCGCCCGATTTATCGCCTCATTTCTTGGCTCAACCACCCCCCATCACCCTCGGTCTCGCACTTGTGTTGACGGTCGTGATAAGTCCATACCTGCAGCGAACCACCCACATCAGTCGCCGAACCAGGTCGGCCTCGGTGCAATTGGGATCCGACTTGGGCCAAGCGAAAAAAAAAAATTATCTGCCTATTCAATTCATCTCTGATGTC
The DNA here is from genome assembly GCA_013403855.1 of Calonectria honghensis. Taxonomy (NCBI): domain Eukaryota; kingdom Fungi; phylum Ascomycota; class Sordariomycetes; order Hypocreales; family Nectriaceae; genus Calonectria; species Calonectria honghensis. The sequence goes on from VTGB01000015.1 coordinate 914,640, forward strand.
AACTTGCATTGCAGCACTTCTGTCTTCAATGTAAGCGCACTTGGCACGATGTGTTCCCCGCGGCACGCGACCCTGATGGAAGAAACGCCATCGCCATAGTCTAAGATTCCTTCGAACATTACCGAAGCACATATGCCCGGCATTTCAGTCGCCACAGATCACGTAGATGATCACTGCCCACCCTGTATCAAATGTAACACAACCAAGCCTTACACCACAAACTCTCTTCGGCTGTTACCTAGGCTGCCTATTGATCTGACACAGCTGACAAAGCGTGCCAAGATCTATCAAGAATAGGTCAGGGCGCATTTTACTTTGAATGGGCATAGGCGCGTGTAAACAAGGTACGATAGCGATACCGAGCGAAAAAAAAAAATAGCCTATGGGACAATTATCCAAGTAGACGCCATTTTTGGTACTAGTTTTGGTCATGAACATGATGATGTCAAGACAGAAACTGATCCTGTCTCTACTGTAGTTCGCAAGTCAAGCCCTCGCTAGGGTGGTACACAGGCCCCTGGTGCTTGCGTGCAAACGTCGTCCCTCCTGAGCGACGTAGGGCCGGTTTCAGCCTCAAGATGAGGAGCTGCGACGCCATCGAGCGGCTCGCACGTACACGCACACACAAGAATAGCATCAATTGAAGCCATTCCCTCTTGGCCCCCCCTCCCCTTTGCGGCTGCCTTCGTGGATCCTGCCCTGACGGGAAATTGAGAACGGGTCCCCCCCCCGGGCGGTCCTCCGCAACTCCGCCCACCAGACATTTGGTGCCCCACTCTGGCCGCTCCGCAAAGCCACTGAGCGGCGCCCCCCCAAAAAGTGCTGCGACACGCCTGAGGGCGCGCCGCCAAAAGCTGAGCGCTGCCCTGGTGCAGGGGGTGGTGGTAACTGCAACCTGTCTGTCGGGTTGACGGTTTTTATTAACAGCCCGATAGCCCACCGTCCAATTTACGGCTCACGGACGAACCGTCCACGTTTTCCAATGTGTGTGTTGTTTCTTTTTGCATGAAGCCCATCTGCAAGAGAACTATCTAGAACTGCTGATTGCGTTGATCGCAGATTGCACCATCCCTGGCCTCGCCTACGTGGCTCACCTCTTTTTTTTTCCTTTCTTTTTTTTGTCGTTGTTGTCGTTGTTCCCTTCACCGTTTTACAACTGTTCCCGCCCCGTTGACAGGAAGCATGATGATCAAGAATCCTAGGCCCCTCAAAGCTTCGCACTGAAAAAAAAGCATGGACATAGTCCACCGCGGGCCTAGCTCCGGCTCTAATTGACGGCACTCCCTCTCCCTTGGAACCTGGTCGCTGGCCGCGCACCCCGTTACGCTCGTCTGTGGTTTCCGCTGCTAATCGACAGCGGGAATTCCCCCATCCAGTCAGCATCTATTCTCCGGCCAGGACTCGGGGCGGGGAATGCCCACACTCTAAAGGAAACGCGCCCATTGGTACATTTAGCATTTGATGATTTTCGCTCTGGCCGTGTCAAGTCGTGCCATTGGACTAGAAACGGATCCTAAAACGGATGTGAAAAGAATCCGTGCCTACTTTTGACCCAGCGCTGCGACTTGGTTTCGTGTCGCGCGAACGGGGCAAGTTGCTCCGATGGCAAGGTTCCCAGTCCATGTCACGCCCATATTCTCTACAATTCCACGATTTCTTGGACGTAGCGGGTTTGGAAAGAGAATTCAAATAAAAGAAAGTAAGTTTGATGTCTGTGTTATGCCCACGGGTAGGTTCCGGGCCTTGGCACAGCGCGCGGCGGAACTCGGTTGCGTTGCATCGTCTCCACGTTCCAGAATTGCTGCAAGTGTTCGCCAACCCTATCCCATCAGTTTCTCATATAATACGGCTTGCCGATGCTTAGATGTCTGGCATATAGATTGGGGGTTACAGCGATGACGCAGTCCCTGTAGACCGAACCTGAGCAAACATCCATACCCCCCAAAAACCAGCGGATAGCTACCCTGAAGCAGAATGCATGGATGCCACAAGTTCGTCCGGGTAAAGACTACTGAGTTAGTCAATAGGACAAATAAGCATCCGTGAGCTATGTCCCATTTGAGGGGAAAGAAAAAGAGCGGTCGGGCCATATGCTTGCGCCCCGTTGATCGCCCCCTTTCTCCTCCGCCGATTCTTCGGAATAGTCGAGTAAACACGGAGTTAAATCTGGCTGCCTAATAGAGAATTTGATTTTTTCCACTAGCAGACAATACTTTTCACGATCCTCCCTGCCCCTGTTGGCGCTAGTCCATGACATGGCGAAATTGCGTCCCGCTGCTCGTATGAACGGCCACATTGCCGTTGACCTATGCGCTCTGATCTGCCTCCCTGGCTCCCTCCCTTGCCACTGATAGCTTCCTGGGGTGCGGACTTGAATTACGACGGGCCGTACCAAGATGTTCCAGACCAGCGGGGTATTTTTATTTTTTATTTCAAAAGAGTAATCGTTGCCTGTCCGGTGCATGATTCGCTTACCGCATGCTCTCGCTCGTGCCAACGCTGTATCAGCTAGGGCATTGGATCTGTCACATTCCATATGTGGCAGTCCGCAAAGGGAGCCCACACGCTAGCGGCCTCTTCTTCGGGCCCGAGATCTTCTTAAGTCCTGAAAATCCATTAGATATCCAGGGAGAACAATATCAGCGATGTGGCAGGTTATGGATGTGCCACCTCAATTTGAATACGAAGATGCTACGACTCTACCCATGAAGATCACCGTTGGCGGTTCACAAATGATTGATACTACCGATTAGAATGTAAACCAGAGGAGAAAGCAGCAATGAAATATTGTTTTATTCCGTTGGGGTGTTTGTGTTTGTATCTGTGATTAGGATATGCACGGGAGGCCCGTTTTCTCCTGAGCAGCAGCGGATCTTGAGCCTTTGGTCACGACCTTGTCCTTGTCTCCGCCTAGATACACGCCGTATTTGGGATACTTGACAAGGTTATTATTGTGATCCTGCAATTGATAACACAAAATGAGAAGTGCGTCGCCTGATTTCAAATTCAAGCTTGGACTGTTGGAAGCGGTGTTCCAATCCGCGATCCAAATACAATCAAATGAATATCAACCTTTTGGGGAGCCGTGCATTCAGCTACCAGGCTTGGTCAAATCATGTGCATGACATCATGTCCATCTCTGCTTAACCTTGAATGGCGCTCCTGAGTGGTGTTGGCTTGCCATCTGACCCCTTTTCACATGATGCCTAACATCCGGCTGATTCTGTATCTTCACCACATCTATATCTTCGATTGACAAGATGTAAATGCTATATTAATAAATACCATTGAAATATCTCCAAACTTTTGTTCACTTGAAGAAAGGAGCAGTCCAACAAAACAGCGATTGTAGCGAAATGCAAACTGGGTGGCTCAGGGGTTTCGGCTGCCAGCCAGGTCGAGATAAGAATTCTTACAAACTCCCAACCAAACATTCTCACAGGGTTATTTAGAGACCATAGGTATCAATCTAGAAACGAAATTGTGTCGTTGTCTTAAAAGCTGCGACTTTAACCTTTTCCTTATCATCATGTTGATCCCTTGGAAAGGTTGGCCGCCCTTGAGCTGACTCCGAGTGTTAGCACGCCACATGTTCAAGGGTGTTTGTATTCTATTGGCTATGTTCTATATTCCTTCCCTTTTACAGAATAAATCGTATCAAACCCCGTCATTGACGTCGGACTGTGATTCAGTCGGTCTTCTCTACGTGCATTGTGGTGCTCTCCACCACTACCCTGAAGGTGTCATTACTTCAAAGGTTGACCCAACATTGTCAACAATGATACAATAATTCTCACCTGGCCATTGCTCTTTCAATATTGCCCCCTCGCGTTAGAAAATAATCAAATACAACCCGCTACAGAACTACGAAGTGAGGGGATGGTGAGATTGGGAATAACATTACTCCGTGCAATTTTACAGGTAAGCAGCTTTTTGTGTCAGACACAGCTAATGCATGATAAAAATAGGGCCAATAGTAAGACGATACCAACTCAATTCATCGGTTCAAACAGTCGACCAGTTCAACTAGCAGAGAGCCAGTACTTTTGGGGAAGCGAATTTGTTCATTGTACGATGCGAAAGTGATAGGTATCTCTATAAACTTTTGCTTCTTTGATTTGCACGCTTTTTATAAGAAGTTGATTCCCACGCCTACTTGCAGACCCTTGGTTGATGCCTCGCCCTTTCGCATCACTAGGGGCAGGCTAAAGTTGAGCTCGAACCGAGCCACAGGGTGAGCGTAAACGAGACCTACGCCTGCAGCGAGACTAGGAAGGCCACTGAAGAGATCACCAACGGCATTACCCATGCCCTTTGCCACAGCCTGGGCATTGAGGCTCTGGACGCCGCCCTCGGACGCCGACTTGCTCTTATTCTTCAGCGCTACGAGGCGACCGCCGTTGGCAAAAAGCTGGAAGCGGAGGCCGGAGTCGGGGCCCTTGTAAGGCACTGGGAGAAGCATATTGACACTTCCCGCAGCGAAGAGATCACCGCCAACAGAGTCCTGGCCATCGTGAGGACCCAGACCACCGAGCTTGAAGCCGCGGACGTCGGTAGGCCCGCCAAGCTGGAAGCGGTCGTTCAGTCGGCTTGGGCGAATCTTGCCGCCAAATTCGTAGCCAAGGGGAAGCGGGCACAGGGCTCCGAATCTGAAACCTCCACCAATGGAGATTCCTGTCCTGTGAGGGCATCCTGGAATGCCAATAGGATAGGCACCTCCCACCTCAAACTCACCCTTGGAAAAGGCAACATCGCCGCCCAGAGGTCCGACACCCGCAAACTCCAAACCTGATCGGATCATGTAACCACTCTGGGGCAGCTGGGGGTTATCGCGCCTCTCTCGCACGAAAGTGTGCTTGACGGAGCTCTTGATGGTGTCGCCGGCATCAGCCCGCACAGTGGGGCTTGCAGTAGCGCCGAGGCCTGTGATCTGCCGCCAAATGCCGGAATACTCGACGGACTGGGTGTCCCGCTGCTCATTGAGCCATGAAAAGCGCAGGGAACCGCCCTTGAGCACCTCCTCGTGGGAGGCCCAGGGCTTCTCCGCCGCCGAGGCCAGGCCCTCCAGCGATATTCTGTAGTCGGGGTTGCTCTTGAAGGGAGCGCTGAGGTTGGCGCTGTAAGCTGATCGAGTGCGTGTGCCGGCCTTTGCGTTGAGGGTGAGCATCTCGGCGCCACCAAACATGTTGCGCCATAGCAGCGAACCGTAGGCGGAACCCTCGCCATTGCCAACGTCGGTACCGGTCTGGAGCTTGAAGCGGGAAAGCTCCCGCACGCGCAGGTCGATGTTTACATCGGTGGGGGAGGATGAGGGGTCCGTCTGCTGGGCCGAGGTGAGGAAGACTTCGGGCTGCGGCTGGTAGATTTCTAATTTCGCTCGTGTTAGCCACCAGATAACGGTAATATCGGGTTCGGCGATAGCATACGGAGGGCGTCGAGTTTTGCGCTGACGGTACGCAGCTTGGAGATGACATCGCCAATCGTGGAGCTGGTGTTTTGGGATTCGGAGACGAGGGGGTGAATGATGGGGTCGAGGAAGGTGGTGCGGGTGTTGGTGGCCCCATGTATGCGAACCTCATTGACCGTCATGGGAGCGGCCATTTGGTCGCCAATCTGCACCAGTAAATCAGTGCCGTGCTCTCCCGATGATGGGGGACGGTATATACCACTTGGGCCATACGCCGCTGCTTGGCCTCCTCCTCGTCATGGCGGAAATCGGGCTTCGATTCGGCCTCTCGACGCAAGGAACCAGTATCGGTGTGAAGCTTGCTGAAGGGATCGTCGGGGCTCTTGGAGCGGTTAGTGACCGAGGCCGGGTGCAGGAGGAGGCTCCAATGGACTCACAGAGACCCCTACGGAGCTCGGGAACGAAGCCATCGTCGCTGGCTCAAAGACCGCAGCCGTTGAATGTCAAAGGCGCAATCTGCAGCATTCGCAGCGGTGGTTCGACAGATCCCGGCAATGAGCGGGAGCTTGTGTGTGGCGCACTCTCCTGGTCTGGCCCACTTCCCACCCAACCCGGGCTCAGGCCAAGCAGGCGATGGAATACATGGCACACGACACAAAGTTTTGTCGTGAGAATGAAACAACAATTAAGTTTGGCGGGCAAATCGAGTTAAAGTGTTTGGCGATACCCTGTTCAGCATGTTTTTTTTTTTCGACCCCGGTAGCTAATTTTCGCTTGAGAATTGTTACCGAGCAGACGCCTTCTTGACGTCTGTTCGCCCACTTGCTAGGGTTCCCTTGGCTCCCAATGCTCACATGCAGACTCCCGCAAGCCACGTGTGGCTGGGACCGTGGCGGCAGTGGCCGGGGGTCGGGGTCGCCCTCCCCCCCAAATGATGTCGTCGTTCCCTGCGCAGTTCAAAGACACTCGTCCTTTGACGCTTCTTCATCTACGACACATCCACTTTCGGCTCATCATCTCCACCGAGCGAGCGTCTTGATTCCCTCGCTGTCTGTCTTTCTTGTTTCCTTCCGTTTTTTTGTTCTTTCTGCTACGTTCCTTGCTATTGCGAGCGCCTCAACAAGTCCGCATCCCCCGTCACTCACGCGACCAGCAATCTGGTCACATCGATCCTGGTCCTGACGAGCCCCCGTCATTGCTCTCGACCACCGCAGTCATGGCCAGCAAAGCCGCCAACAAGCGAGTATGTCCTTCCTCGTCGTTCGAGCCTCGCGCGATTCTGTCTAATGCCCTTTTTTGTAGTTGACTCGCGAATACAAATCCATCTCGGAGAACCCGCCGCCATACATCACCGCCCACCCCTCCGAGTCCAACATCCTGGAGTACGCGCCCATCCACCCCCGTTCACGATGCAAACCCAAGCGCTGACCTTAGTTTCCAGATGGCACTATATTATCACAGGCCCTGAGGACACTCCCTACCATGGAGGCCAGTATTGGGGCACTCTAATGTTCCCCCCGAACTATCCGTTTGCGCCGCCGGCAATTCGCATGCATACCCCATCCGGTCGCTTCCAGCCCTCAACCCGCCTGTGCCTCTCAATCTCCGACTTTCACCCCAAGTCTTTCAACCCTGCATGGGAGGTCTCTACTATCCTTATCGGTCTCTTGTCCTTCATGACGAGCGAGGAGATGACGACTGGCTCCGTATCGAGCACCGCAGCTGAGCGACGATACCTCGCCTCCCGATCCCGGTGGTGGAACTGTACCGGAAATGGGTCGCACGCGAAGAGCAACCCCGCTATGAAGGGAAACGTCAAGGCTGGCGACGGCGGTGCCAAATTCCGCTCAGAGTGGCCCGAGGTTGACGCCGAGAACTGGGAGTGGATAAAGAAGAACAAGGTTGATCCCATGACGGGGAACCGAATTGATAGCGACAACGCCGCCTCGTGCCGACCGCAGCTAGGCATCGCTGCGTCGGGCAGCGGCCACCAAGCGCAGGCTGTTGTTGATGCCGTTGTTCAGCAACGAGAGGCCGGAACGGGTTGGATCTACCGGAATAAGCTTCTCGTTGCGGGCGCCGCCATTTTCATATATGTCCTCATCGCCAGGTTGGTAAGTGGAGACGGCCACGGCTCATCATAAAGCGGTAGCGAATATGCAATTGTTCCGCGCCTTGCCCGACGGCGCGGCCTTGCTTGATCGGGTTTCTCAAAGGGCGCCGGGGGTGGGGTTCAGTGAGATATGAGAAGACTCGCGTCTTGAGTATGGCGTTTTAGGGCACACAACACAGTCTTCACTTGGTTTTTGGTGAATGGAGTTAATTTAACAGCGTTCATCTATGTATGGGATTGGTGGGCGCTGCACCGGCTTGGGCCTTCGGAGGCGGTTAGACCACTCAATCATGCCAGCCAGTTCATCACATCGTAGTAATAATAAATATGAATCGGTACCTTATTCACTATCAGGCAATGTGGTGCCGGGCCGGTGGGCGTCCATGTATCTCCGCGGGAACCCGGCCCAAGTGCGTATTTGTTGAGTCAGCCATCGGAATTGGCCCCGGCCCAACCAACAAGGCTCCAAGGCTCAAAAGCACAACGTCATATCGCCGTCCACCCGTGGCTCAAGGCTTAGTCTACCTGTGCAGAACATGAGCCCAATCGGATCATGCCCTTGAACCCCATGATGATGAGAGATTTGCATATGCCCGAGCCATGCGCAGTCATTCGCCGTCACTAGATGGCATATCTATTTCGATAAGAAAGATGTTGCGAAGGGAAGAATAGACTATAGTCTATCTCGTCTTACCCAACTCCATGACGCCGAGATCAGACCTAGTTTGCTCAGAGTATGATGCTCTTCCCACCCATCTCTCCTTGTGCGGGGAAGGATGGAAATGGTTCACAAGTCGGATTGAAAAGCCCATGCGTCAATAAGCTGACGCCGTGCAATCTCTCTAGAGTGTTGGTCTGGTCGCACAGCATCGAGAGCTGGCCAGAGGCCCTCCTGTCTAGAGTTTGGAATCGTGGTGGGCTTGACATGGCCCAGACTTGTCTTACCATGTGAGACAGTGCGGGCGACTAAGCAATGCGGGAATAGAATAATGCAGCCTCTCGGAAGTCCGAAGCGGCAAATCATCAGCGCATGAGTAGCTCGAAAGCTAAATGCAGTGGTTTTGTTTAGCCTGGGTTTTTACCAGTTGGTTCCCAGGCTACTAAGGTGAATCATGGTTTAGAAGATTGACTCATAACCAAATGACGATCTTTGGGGTCTGGCGCGTGTCAATTTGAACGAGAGGGATGGTGTTTATTTATTTGATGCGCTCAAATCATATTTCTGTGGATACCTTTTACTCTCGAGTCTTTACCCTCGATTGTCAAATAGAATGTCATTCTCCTCCTCATCCGTGACTTCGACTGGATGATTGGGTAAGCTGAGACAAAGAGTCACTGATAGGCCGAAAAGAAACGGTATGCTTTGGTCAAAAATAAGCATTAGGAGACTATGACATCAGGTACAGAACATGACAGGGAATAATGACATTGGTTCACAACAAGGAAAGAAATGACAAAAAAAAAATACAGATTAGAAGAAAAAACAAACGCTTGTAAGAACAACAAAAAAGACTGTAAAAAACCAGCCATGCACAACCACCTTCCAAAGTGGTGATCCTGGGCATCTAGGAGAATTTATCCCGTCACTTACCCGGTAGGTTTTGATCTTGACCCCACCTGGTGGGTTTGTGCGCGGCACTTGGAAGCCGACTTTCAGCCGACGCATTCAAGAGAACACCAGAGAGGCCCGGGCCCTAGCACCACTGCTGGAGGTGTTCTACGGAAGGCTTCCATGGGTCTCCGTCGCTGGGCTGGGCACTTTAATTGGCACCGGCAGCCAGTAATCGTAAGCCGTCAGGCCCAACGGCAGTCCACTACACTAGCCACTTTACGCGTGCGGGGAGCTTTTTCGCACTGGAAAAAAATTGTGACGAAAGCCGGGGCGCCGTTGGACCATGAGAGGGCACATCCCCGATCATCATCGCCGCACTCGCTCTCCGCTCAGCATCACCAGCCCACGGCCGTTGACTCTGCCGGGTCTCTGAAGTGCCCACCGAGTCTCTGGGGGAGGTTGTGTAGAGCATCTCTTGGAGTGCATCCCCTGTTTTTGCATTGCACCCCGTCTATTGCCTGAGGCTGCTCTCGTCTCCTCCTTTACTTGCTCTGAGCAAACACCATCCGACTGCTGGCCCTCATGCCGCCTCCTGCACCGGATCTCTAGACCCTCCCCTCTCCTCCTCTGGCGCGCCGCCCTCTCATATCGACATCGACAACCACTCCGTCTCGACCCGTGCCTAACATGGCACCCATCAACGGCTCTGCGAAGCCGCGCAGGCACGGAGGCAGCAAGCTTGCCCAACCGTCCAAGACTGTCGTGCCCGCAATCCCCCTGCCCTACGTGAAGCGTCAGGCTGCTGCGGCAGCCGCATCTGCTCCTGCTGCTGCTCCTGCTTCGGTTGCACCCACGCCTGCAGACTCTCCTTCGACCAACCCACCGGCCACCGCCCCGCGACACAAGGCGAAACTTACAAATGGCTCCGCGACTGACAAGGCCAGGAAGGACGCCCAGGCTGAGGCTGCCCCCGCCGATGCTCCCACCGACGCTGTTGCGGCTCCTGGTGTAACTCCCACGCCCGCCGCTTCGGCGAATTCAGCTGCAAGGACAACAAAGAACAAGGCCATCTACACCCGACCGAAAAACGGGCCCCAGACGAGCAACGGCGCAGCAGACGCAAACCACCAGGATACCTCCGGTACGTACCAGACCCATGTCGGATGTTTGCTCCCCTCCCTGAGACAAACCAATCCACCCCAAATGCTTTGCTAACAGTTTGTTTTACTGCCACAGCCGCTTCCTCCTCTGGCGAGCCAGATGTTGCCGCCAAAGCTTCCTCCGCCTCGGATCATTCTCATCACCCCGCTGCCGCGCCCAAAATCACCGCCCAAGACTCTCGCCCTCCCAGCTATGCCCCCGAGAAGCCCAACGGCGTTGCCAGCAAGAACGACGTGAAGAACAATTCAGGTGAGGCGCCCTTCGCCCAGAAAACAGACGCTGGCACTCACGCCTTCCCTGCAGCTGAGCATCCTCCTGCGAGACAAAACACCAAGCCTCGACCTCCCTCCGCCGTGCCGCCCACTCGATACCAGATGCCTCCCCCGTTCCAGCCCGCCAACCGCTCCCTGACTGCTGCTGTGAATGGAGACATGCCACGACCTCATCGCCCCCACGTGCCCAACGGCCCGCACCTGCACCAGCCGCACCCAAGCAATAGCAGCATCCACTTTGGCACCTTTCACGGCTCTACAAGCTCTTCACCAGCTCCTCCGCACTCCGGTGGCATTGCCCCTCCCCCGGGCATGCCGGGTCCCGATGGCCGGCCTCCGTACATGGGACCCACGGCGAACGGATTCCCTCCCATGATGCCCTACAGCCCGGACATGATGCCCACCTTTGACAACTACGGCCGACCTTCCATGGGATACGGCCCCGTGGACTCGTACCCTCCCTACGGCAACAACTTTGGTCCGTCCACGCCGCACAGCTTCCATGACTCGCAGTCCTCAGTCCACCCGGATGACAATGCCATGTATCAGTATCCCTCTGGACCAGCCAGAAACGGGGTCGCTGGGCCAGGTGACGATTCTAACGTTGCGGGCCGGGTTATGCGTGGTCCTGAATTCCCGAGGATGATGCCGAACCCTGGCTTCCCACCTCACCTCATGCCCCCTTCGGACGACGCTGAAGGCCTTATTGCTCATCTGCAGCAGCAGTTTGGTTCGCTGGATTTTGCTGATTGCGTTTTGGAGCTTCGATACTCGGACGACCGCGCACCTCCCGTCCGCATTCCTGGCCACCGTCTTGTTCTGTCTCGAAGCCCTGAGCTTGCTAATCTCATGATGAAGCCATCCCCCCAGCCAAGCCCAGGATTTCCATCGCTGCAGACCATTGTCCTCGAGACCAAGAGCAAGTGGATCCGGTCCGACTCGTTCTACACTGCTACCCAGCGTCTCTATGGACACCCGCTCTTCCCAATTCCCCCACCTGCCGCCTTTAAGCAGGGCGACATGGCCGAGGCGGGATCGATCTCTGAACGCATGGACTTTGCCTTGTCCTACGCAACTGCCGGTCACCTCCTGAGCTGGGAGCCCGTTGTTCGACGCGGCTGTGAGATTGCTCTTCAGCTGATCAACTGGGGCACCTTGGAACGCGCGCTTGAGTTTGCACTTGAGGAGCACCTTGACAAGGGCTCTCACGACAGCTACAAATATGGGGAGGGATCTCGTGCGATCCTGAATGGAGTTGTTGCTCACATTGTCAACAACATTTCCTCAGACTTTGTCCTTGATGCATCTGTCATGGAACCAGAACAATTCCGCCGTTTCCCCCCTTACCCTACCCCCCCCGCGAGCCCTGCTTCCCAGAAACCCTCGTCGCCTGCCATCGCCTGCGGAACACCCGTGAACTTGGGCCGACCGCGTCGGTCTCAGCAGATTACCGGCATCCAGTTTGGCGACCTGTCTGTTTCGGAAGGCCCCAAGCCCTCCCAGCAAGCTCAATCACCATCCCACGCCGTAATCTCCCGCGTTTTGCTCAACGTGCCTTTTGAGTTCCTCAAGATGGCGCTGGAATCTGTGGGCAACAATGTCAATGGATGGGCTAACCCGGAATATCGATACCAGGTTATCAAGGATGTGGTGACTGAGCGTGAGCGCCGACGACTTCAGGCCGTCGATGCCATTCGAGGTGGCCGCGTCCCAGGATGGGAGTCAATTCTAAGGCAGCTTTCTACTCCAGAGCCGCGGTACTTTGATGAGTGGAGCGGCCTTGGCTGGCAGGAAGAGATGTTTCCCTACGGAAGCCTGGAGGGGCCAATCCTCCGCCGGACATGGGTTCCCCTGATGGATGCCCTAAACGGTAGCACGGCCGAATATCCCTGAGTGAGCGAGGAGGCGACGGCTCTGACGAGTTATGATTTTTGCAGCGAATTGGCGAGTTTGCATTTGCGCTTTGCATTGTGATTAAAAAATTACTTGATCCTCCCCTTTCACCTGATACTACGGTCAACATCATTCCTTTGGGACTGCGATTCGCTCTTCTCAATTGGGAGCATGGCTAATTTTTGCCATGGGTTAGATCTCTGTGGGGTGTCGTGGGGTAGCCAGGATGAGGGCGAGGATAACCCCGTGGTTGTCTGAGGATCTACGCCTACCATGAGAAAAGCATTTTTTTTTGAGGAGGGTTCGTCCATCTCGGCGCCTGAAATAAGCGCCTGGGTTAACAATCTCTTGGAGACTACGGTTTTCAAAAGGCTGGACGAGTTTGCCATTAAGGATGTGTGTATGAAAGATGAAAAACTAGGGGGAGTTGGAAACGGAATGGAACAAAGCCGGGGGCCGCCGAGCACGATTAATCCGGGAAGGACACGGAAAAGTCCTTTGGTTGGGGGGGTGTTCTTGGTTCCAGCAAATGGAGAGAGAACTGGGCTGCTGACAACTTTGAAGCAGTGGCTCGTGGGGAAGATATGGCAAGGAGGCAGGGTTGATTCGGAGTTGGTCGACGGCCCTTGGGAGGTCCGGCTTGGAAGGGAGTTTAGGGTTAAAAAAAGGCAACTTAAAAAAAGGATTAAAAAGGGGTGGATGGAGTTGAAAAAAAAAGCTTTGTGTGTTATGGACGATATATTGCCCAGTGTACAACTTGATCAATAGCCCTTGGCAGTCGAGCAAAAAATACGCCATTAAGTTTCGGGTGTCGAGCTCGATGCTCGGAGTGCTCGGGACATAAGCAAAAGGTTGATTTTGATAGCACAAAGTTTGGGCAGCATGTGGTCGTGTGTTGTCGCTCCCTCCATGTACCGGGTTGCACATGTGTGCGGGCTAATTTGCGCTCGTGGCGATGCATGAACAAAGTATGTTGGTCGGAATGTGTCTTACCAGCGTGAGCTGGCGGGGGAGTTACATGGCTCATATCAGGGATATCAGCCAAGATTCCACACTGGGGACTGAGGTGTAGGATGGCCCTGTGCGGTCTATCGGATGACTTGACATCCATTAAACATGGCAGCGAGGGTGGAGTGGGGAATCCTTGCAGCTCTTGAGCTTTCTGGTGCTGGTGATGGACATGGGGGGCGAAATGGGATCATTACGTAGCGAATGCACCTGCTGTAAACCATGGACAATCATGCGCTACGCCGCTAGCAATTCCCGCTAACACATGCGCTGAGAGTGCTGCTGCCCCGCCGTAGGGCCGACGGCGGCGCTGACTGGCTGGGCGCTGGAGGGTGGGTCGTGGGGCCGGTGGTCCAAGACCCGAACCGAGGCTTTTTATCTCCACATGTACCTGGGGGCAATGTTACATAGACCGAGTACCTTGTGCTGCTGATTGTGATTGTGCTGTGCTGGGAGAGGGATGGTCCTTGTGTCTCGCTCTCCACCTCGAATTTGCCCAGACGCGACCGACACACACACAGAAACACACGCACACAATCTCAATCCAGACTCTCCTCTCATCACACACCACGCCCTTGATCCAACTTCTTCAGTCCCTCCTTTTATCCCAACCCGCGCCTCCCTCTCGTCTGCTCCAGCTGCCGGTGACGCAACTTGCGCTGCTTATCTCTCTGGCCGTCCTCGATTCCCCCGTTTCATCTCACCCGCCAAAGCCCCCCCCGCTTGCTTGAATGCCGTCGACAGCCCTCCCGATGCGCCGCGCCGAAGCAGCTCGATCACCACCAGCAACATCTTGAGCTCCGTCGAGTCCCGTACCGAGCGACGCAGCGACAGCCTGCGACTTCTTTTTTCGAACCTGCAACAAATCCTCAGCTCTTTTTCTCGTCCTTTTTTGTTTGATTTTATTAGATACCCACAACACCACCAATCCTAATCACAATGGCGTCTCCTATGTCCTCGGGGGAGCCCTCGCAATCGCGGCACGGCTCCGTCGCCTCGGCCTCGTCTTCATCCTCGAAAACGGCATCCGACCATGTCATGCGAAACGCCCTGCGATACACCCTGTCCGCGCGCGAGTACGCCTCTCTTCACAAATATGTTCTGTCGCGATCCCGCGTCCTCCGCCGCTCGGCGCCAGCTCCTAGCCGTGTCGAGAAGGCCATGCAGCCTCCTCCGGGGGGCGACGATTTCAACGTCAAGACCATCCGCCACACCCTCAGAGTCTTTGTCGCGACATTTCTGGGAATGAAGGGATTGGGCGCCATTCAGAAGCGCATGGGTGGTGAAGAGTAAGCTGATACCGGGTCCTTGTCGATGTGCAGGATTGCGATCTAACTGATGTGAAACCAGCGCAAACGCTACTGGGCAGAAGAAGCCGTTCTACAAGTCTCTCGCCATGAGGATGTCGCTATCGCTGTCCACCATCCTCTTCCTTTATCGAATGCTGTTCCGCTTCCTCACACGCCTGCGCATGCACCTGCTGGATCCCCAGGTCGAGCCCTTCCGGCTGCGCAATCCGCGAACTGCCGCGACCCTGACGTCGCCATATGCTCCCGCCATTGGCGCCTCGTTCGCCGGTCTTGCGCTGGGAATCTTCCCCTCGGAGCAGATGCGCGTGGGCATGTCCATCTTTGCCATGTTCCGCGCCCTCGAGTTTGGGTACAACTTCCTCGAAGGCGATGGCCTCATCTGGGGCCTCAAAAACGGCATCCCCAAGGATCGTCCTTGGTGGTTTGGAAGCTGGCTTCTGCAGCCCTTGGTCTTTGGCCAGATGTTCCACGCTTTCGTGTTTGACCGCGAACTCGTCCCCAAGGTTAGTGAGGATTTTCACATGACAGCACCGAATGAATCCATGTCTTCCAATTGCTCCACCGGAACAGCTAAGCTAACGTTGATGAACAGCCTTTTGGCGATGTCATTTTCAAGACCACCACCGCCTATCTCCACCCGCGCCCGGAGGACTGGCCCGCGAATCTTAAGTGGCCGCAGATGACACAAATTGTCAACAGTCTGGCCGAGATGGCGCGTCTCAGCTGGCCGTACGTGGACCCTTTTGATTTGCCCTGCAGGACTGTCTCAGCTAACCATGTATCAGTGCCTACATTTCACCAACTCTCTTCCCGAACAAGGAAGACGTGCTGCCGGCCACTCTCACGGCCATTGCGCCCCTAACTTCTCGGGCACACCCTCTCATCAACTCGCTATCTTGCGCTACGCTTCACCCTGCGGACCCGTCTTGCGCCCGCACTTACTTGACCTTTTGGCTCAACTCCTTTGGCCCCCTGGCCCGTTTCTTTGTTGTATTTTACTCTGCTCTCACCGTCCTTCCTCGTCTCTCGTCGCTGTACCACAGCCCCCTGGCGACCCTGCAGAAAATCATCAAGGCTGCCCTTCGCACCTCGACCTACGCCACCGGAGCCATCTCGACCGCCTGGGCCTCCATCTGCTTTTTCCAGACCTGGCTTCCCCGCCATGTGCTCGCGACCCAGCGCTTCTTCCTGAGCGGTTTCTTCGCTGGCCTCTGGGCCTGGCTCGAGCGCCGCAACGGACGCAGCTTCTTCCTGACCACGGCGCGAGCCAGCGTCGACAGCCTCTGGAAGGTTGGTGTCAAGCGACGCTGGTGGAGGAGCATGAAGGGCGGCGACGTCTGGATCTTCATGGCGGCCTTGATGGTGACTGGTGTCGTTTACGAGCGTGACGCGCAGGCGATCCGCGAGAACAACTGGAGAAAGGGCATGAGCTGGGTCCGAGGAGAGGGCTGGAGAGATTGGGGCGCCGTGGAAGACGACGAGGAGGAGAACCACGAGAAGGATGAGTAAGGGCGACAGATTTCTAATGTCTATGTATTATGATATATTTAGTGTGCTGCTTTTGGTACTGGAGTTGGGCGAACCGGCTGCTCGGGTTTGCAAGGGTATAAGGGATCATACTGGCTGGTATGTTGCGACTACAGCTTCTATTATAATTTAGTGTCTTTTTTGTCTGCTGCTTTGTTTGTCTCTTCGTATGTGTCTCGGTGCAGTTTTGTCCAAAGCGGACTTCGCAAATGGTGCATTTTATTCTTGGGGTCTCGCTCTGTGGTCAAAGGGGGGTCAACAGGAACATCCGGAGTGTACTGCCCATCGCTTTATCCCCGTCTCCGTGAGATGGCTTTTGCAATGCTACTCGTCATGGATGGCACGGCACCCACTTTGGGTTATGTTGAACACATACAATACAACCCTTGAGTGATTGTTAGTTCGACACTTTACTCCATGGGCCCCTGTGAAAAGACATTGCATCTCAATCCTTTTTGGCTAACACAAATGAAAATAATACTCAAGTAAATATACTTGTCTAAGGATAATCACTAAGAATTCCCAAGAGTTATTTTTTTCTTTAGATATTGTGATTGTTTTTGTTTAGCTTGATGTTGTGCAATAAGGACGGTGGAGACGTACCCGTGTGACAATTATTCAAGTGTTGGATTGTAACTGTTCACCGTTGTATCAAGTTTTGCTTTTCTTGATTAAAGGTGACCATCTTTTGCGGTTATCAAAGCGAGCAGGGATCGCTGTTGACGAAGCGATTGCCGAGCCTGTAGAGTTGCGGGATGCATTACGGGCCCGCAGATGTCGAAGCTTCCACGTTTCGTATATATATACTTTAACGCCTTGCCGGACATGGGGTATAGCTGCATGCAAGGATGTAGGATAGCTCAACATATTCAACTGGCCTGAAGCCTCGTTCTTAGTATTCCCATCAAAATTGAGTCTCGGGGCTGACTAATATGCGAGTATTCGTTTCCCCTCAGTCTCCCAATGCCTGGCCAGTGTTCGCCAGTCTTGCTCGCTGCTCGCCCAAAATGCGTGGAGGAATTCCAAAACTTCGTGGTAGTGTTTGAGCCCAGTGGCTCTGGACACATCTGTATAGAGCTTGGCGACCAACGCCTGGTTCTCTAGGTCTCCCTGGCACTCGGCTCCTGCAATAAAAAACGGCCAAGGAAGATTATGAATCCACCCGTCCAAGTCCTCCATTGCCAAAGTGTTCCTTTTCAAATCGGAAAACGCCGTCGCTGTATCATAGCTGACTCTGTAGTTGAGACATCTCGCGACATATAGCAGAGCTGCGTGATAGTGAATCTCGACAAGCCGTACAAAGTCGCGGCGCCGCTGAGGCGTGTCAATGTCCAGCTTCCCCGAGGCCATCAACGTTGCTCCCCTGGCCATTTCGAATTCCGCCCTCCAATCTCGATTGCTCGTGGCAATGGCCTGTTCCCCCTGGCGCGAGAGCAAGGTGACCTCGTGCAACAGCTTTAGATAGCTTGAAAACAGAGTCGTCTCGTTTAGGATAAGGGTCTCGGTATCTGGATCTGGGAGAACGGTATCGTGCGTGGCCGAGGCGTCAAAAGACGTTGTTGAGGCAAAAATATCAAACGTCGAAACCTTGTTCCTTAGCGATATGTATAGCGCGCTCCTGCGGCATTCGGTTGTCGATAGCGTGTTGATAAGAGCGCGGGCGGCTTTGCGGTGAAACTCTGTATCTGCGGCCCCTGATCGAGCCATTTCATAAGCTGAAAGGACAAGCATACATGCCAATATCCATTCTGCGGCGCCTGCATCCAGTTCATTGTCGGGATCATGCCCATTCATGACGCGCGAGGTAATGTCGGTAATGCGCCGAGTGATTAGCAAGACGGCTTCGTTCCTCGCATCTTCAGAGACGTCGCGTTCGCCGCGCGTAGCAGAAATGTTCTGGGCCGATGTTGCAGCAATGGCAAACCGCACCGCAGGATTCGTCTTGGCCAGCGGCAGGATGTGCTGCCGAAAGATGTTGTCCCCAGAGTCTACCCAAACCATCACTTTGCATACATTCTTGTCATAGTAGTCCATCAAGTCCTGGAGCGGGTAGCCGCAAATGGATTCAATCTTGGATATCCCAGTGTCTTCTTCCAGCAGCCCCGTGCCTTTGAGCGAGGCTTCCAAGACCGAGGCCTGCAGATGTTTCAAACGACCTCGGGTTGCAACACCGCCGACCCATCGCAGCTGAGACCCGTATCCGGGGCATTCGAACCCTTTGCGTGTGCACTTCAGGCAAGAAGGACGCCCGAGATCACACTTGATCCGGCGCTTGGTGCATCTAGAACACCCTTGTGCCTGATTAGCGGACGCGCAAATGGCCGTGGCGCCGAAGTCAACGGACCTTTCTTTGTCGGGCCTGCAGCGTCATGTTGGCTGTGGCTCATTTTAGCTTTACTCTTCTTAGATTTGTTTCATATGTTGGAAGAAATAAATGACTCCAAGTTCCGTTTTGACACCCGCCTTCTGGAGATGATTCATGGTGGTCAGTATCGCCATGGCGCCAAAAGGAGCCGGACCGGGACGGATCAACACAGAAACCGGCTGTGCGGGGTGGTTGAAGGATAAAAGTGATCGCACTAGCCCTGATCAACCAAGATCTGGCTTAGATCCAGGGGAACCAGGCGCCATTGACGTGCCGGCTCGAGGAGCTAATGCGCCGCATCACCGTATTAGTCTCCGGACCATCTGCTCAGCAATTGGAATTTCCGGACCATCGGTACTAAACAGTTGAATTGGGTTTGGTCGTTCCAATAACTCTGCTCTCGCAACTGCTAACATAACTCGCTTGGGAAAATCCGTAGAAATGAGAAGGCCACTAACTGGAGAAGAAAGGGGGTGGTCTATTCGTTGAATAGCTGAACCGACTCGTTTGTTGGACACAGCAACTGCTGAACACGCTCATTCACGACGGCCCCCCTTGTGCTACTTGTGTTGCTTTCCTGGTGTTTTACAGACACCCAGTCACTTTTTCGACACCGCGAGCAGCCGTGAAAATGGTAGCCGTTTCATTGTTTGGCTTGTTAGTCGTGGCCTTTGGCGCCACAGCGTCACCAGTTTCTGGTAATTCATACGACGCCAAGGTGCCTCCGAAGTGCCTGAAGAACAACCTCTTCAGCAAGCTCCCATCCTTCCCTCAAGCCTGAAGCTGGACGCTACTGCAGCGCCCATTTCGTCAAAACAGAGATTTGCGACAAAACCAAGACACCAACAGTGATTATCACCAAGTCCATCACCGCCACCGGTTCCTGCACACCATTCCCACCTTGATCCCGTGAAACGGGCACGTCCTCGCATCACAGCACAGGTAGCTGACAAAAACACAGATTGCCTGCCAAGATTGAAGCCCGCAGCAATGTGGATAAGGTGATGGGATCGTGCAATGAGCGTGGTCAGAGTCAGGCGTGCTGGTGCCTCGGCGTCCGTCCCACCACGGTCACCGAGATTAGAATGCACACGGCCAAGCCCATGACCAAGACGATTCGCAAATCCGTCACCGTGCTGGGCAAAACCAAGACGGTGATGGCCGCTTACACCGGTGTCGTCGAGGTCACGCAGCTGCGCACCCGCACCGTCACCCAGACACAAGCTCTTGAGCAGACAACCACTGTCACGACCACTCAAACAAACGTCGCCACGCACCCTACCACGGCCCAAGAAACTACCACATTTACGGACATCGCATTAGTCCATGAGACCCTCGCGCAACTCGTTACTGTTACCAATCCCGTTGAAGTCGGCATCACCCCATCGAGCACCCAGACTGTCACGCAGCATGCTACTGTTACCGTCACCACCTCAGTAACCATCCCGACGACGGTGGCTATAACTGCGGCATAATGAACCGTGTTACTTTTTAGTGGCCTATAATTCATGGCTTGGTCAGCCTGCGGGATATCCGGAAATCAAACCGCACGGCGGCTCGGGCGTGTGCCTTTTGTCAGGTTTTTGGCTTTGTAATTTTGCCTCTGTATATATTGTATTAAACGTGGTGTGCAAATAATTTCTTCTTGCACCAATACAGCTCAAGCAGGAAGTCCCAGACCGCCTCTTCATAATCAAGATTTGCAACTGGAACCTGAAATCTGCTCCTGGCCTATTGGATTCTTCTCCACGCACGTAAAAATATCGACGAATCAATCAAGGGCTTGGCTCTGCTAGATTCTCAGTGCAGGTTGCTATCTGGGTGATCAGTGCCAAACCCAGAATCACTGCCATAGTTCGCGGCAATATCAATCCTCGTGTCAAAGACATCATGTATCTCATTGGTGCGGAAACAGACACGTGCTGCATTACGGCCCAAAGTCGTAGGCACCAATAGGTTGTCTTGAGGCCACCACTTTTTGAGGGTTTTGATATTCATTCGGCCTTTGACCATGACATCATGGGTCATTAAAAAAAGTAATAGGCTTTCGACCTTGAACTCGGTGGCGAACCTCGGGACATGTTTTCCAGAACTATAGTTTTATTCATGACCCGGAATGACGAATCCACCACTTGCCACGCCAGAACAGAATGGAAGGATCACCTTACGATTTTAGTTGGCATGAACCAAGATGATGCCTCCCGTAATTTTTAGATGTTGCATCGAGTGATCACGTGCCTGGATAGGCAGCAAGGAAACGGTGTGGTGCGGTATCAAGACGAGTCTATCTCATAGTTCTTTTTTCAAAATTCTCGAGGGTGTCGAAACATGCTAGTAATCGCGCCCTGGGTCGTTTCCACCTGGCCAACAGTCTCAAAACCAAACTTGGCGTACAGCCTCACGGCCTCGGGCGCCGAGAGAACGTAGGCGCACCGGCCCTGCCTATCGGCTTCGTCGCAGATGCGCTGCATCATCATGGAGCCGACCCCGCGTCGCTGGTGGCTCGGATCCACCGCCATGAAGGTCAGGCCTAGATATGATAAGTATATACACGCACCCCCCCTATCTCGCGTTTTTCGGGGCGCGGGCTGTGACTATAAAGAAATATGGACGGAAAAAAGGCAAAAGAAAAACATGGATCGACTTACGGCAAGTGTTGTTTTTATTCCTCAGCGCCCTGTCGCGCTCCGTCTTCAAGGCCCTTGAAAGAGTGAACCATCCGTCTGCGTCGATTGCCCCGGGTATCCACGCCTTCTCCCTTGGTCTTGTCATCCTCCCCGAGGCTTCCCCATCGACCCGAGCCCACTGGTGCTCGCACTTGCGCTCCGCAATGTCCCACCCGCAGAACCCGACGACGGTGCCATCTGGGCCGCACACCTTGAGGAACTTTTCCCGGCCGGCCTCGATGGCATCCTCAAGCATCTCCGTGTACCAGAGGGCCACTTCTTCGGCCTGGGAATCCGTCATGGTGCCAGACTCTGGAAACATGGTCCTGTAAAGGGGCCCGTTCTGCATCGCGGGTATGTCGACGTGCCGCACAATGCTCTCCGCGTCGGAGACGTTGGCGCGGGAGACAGTATATGCCATGGTTGGTGCATACATTTTCCTATCTTTTTTTTTCTTGAGGCTTGCTGTAAGCAGGGATGGTCGGCGAGGCTGGGCGGATGAGAGGAGGAAAGAGAAGACAAGGGAGAGAACAGCGCGGCCCCTCTCCGGACGGGTTGCGTATTTAGGAGGAACGTCTGCGGTCCCCGGGGTCGCCAGGCCGGTGCATGTCGCCCGTCGACGACCAACAGCGCCCCCCCCCGTTGGAGCCCAACTTGGCATTCTCCGGGTTAGTCAGTGACTGGAACACGTGCGGGGAACGCTCGCTGGAGTCCTGGTTCGGGTATCTGTAAGCGTTACATCTGTCGTCGTTTGAAGCTCGCGATGTTCTTTTCTTGGACAGAGTGGAGCACCGTAGCCGTCGGCCGAAGCTGTCATTCGGGGGACTGTGGGCCCCACCGGCCCCGGCGCAGCCACCCGAGGCGTGCCATGAACTCCCCCTTCAACGTGCCTCTCCCAGACACGACCCAACTTGGCCGACACCAAGAAAAGAAAAGAAAAGAAGAGAAAGAAAAAGCTGCTGTCCGCATTCATCGAACCTCACCTTTTCCCCCTCTTTGGTGCCCAAGTGTGGAGGTGCCGCGGGCGTCACTTGCCCACAGCGCCCCGGCCAGCACTGACATGCCGTCGTGGCAGTGCCTTAGGCCAGGTCCAACACATGTTGGTTGACGTCCTCACATGTCGGTTTTCCCCCTCCCGCGAGACACGTAAACCCGCGACGGATCGCTCGCTGGCGGATATCCGTGGGTTTGGCAACCGAGTTTGGCACCGTTCATCAGACGGAGAGCTCCAGTGTCATGGCAACGCGTTCATGCAATCCCCGCGCCGTTCGCACGTGTGCTGGGAGGGGGGGGGGCATTCGCCATGTAGGTACTAAGCAAGCATCCCGATAAAGAGCTCCCCTCCCCTCCGCCGCCCAACCTGTCCGTATATAGTGGGGTGCACCTAGCCAAGACATTACCCGTAATCCCGCGCCCGCCTGTATTTCCCTGTTCGGCCCTTTGCGAAATAAGCTAGCGATTGTCTGCCTCAATTTCTACTCCATAAATTAAACTGACGCGCGCCCCGTGTGGATCTTTTCTTGACATCTATCAGGTGGGGGTGGGTGGTGGGTAGGGCCGGTTGTCGGAGTCAGAGTTGCGCCTCAACTATTTTTTTTTCATTGAGTTGTGTGCCTGTCGTGTGCTGGGAATGTAACCCACCAGTCTTTTGAGGGACCGTTGCCGAGAATCACCTCACGTTGGGAAATCATAAACGCGCATGTATGCATGCTTCTTTTTCAGTTTTTGAACAAGTTACTCCAATTGTCCCGGGTATTATACCCAAAATCTATATGCCTGAGTATGTAGCCAATAAAAAAAATGAGTCTCAAATCCGTCCCATTATAAAAAAAATGAACGCTCATCACATGCTTTCTCTTCCTCTTTCTTCCTCCCCTCGCCCCGTTATTTATTCACGTATTTCTCATAAGCTTTTTTCTTCTCAATTGATGAGGCCATTTACCAGGGCTTGACCTTCTGCATGCTGCCCTCCTCCTGGAGAGCCTTGTGGAGGTCGAAGCTGTTGAAGAGCAGGTGGGGCTCGTGACCCATGCCCTTCTTGAGGCACTCGTACTCGGCCTTCTCGTAGTAGTGGGTGAGGATGGGCTGGTAGACGGGGTGAGCGCACTTGCTGATGATGACGCGGGCGCGCTCGCGGGGGGACAGGCCGCGGACGTCGGCGAGGCCCTGCTCGGTGACGATGACATCGAGGTCGTGCTCGGTCTGGTCGACGTGGGTACACATGGGGACGATGCACGAGACACCGTGGGGGTCCGTCTTGGAGGGGCGGGTAGAGGGTGTGTGCATGATGGAGTACTTTGAGCTGCGGAGGAAGTCGGCGGAGCCGCCCAGGCCGTTGAGCATGCGCGAGCCGTTGACGCAAGTCGAGTTGGCGTGCGCGTAGATGTCCACCTCGACGGGAGTGTTCATGCCGATGATGCCGAGTCGGCGGATGATCTCGGGCGCGTTGGACACGGACTGGTTGCGCAGCAGGGTCTTGGGCGCGTACTCGTCCCAGTTCTCGTAGAAGCGGCGGAAGCCGTCGGGGGAGAAGCGGATCGAGGTGGCGGTTGCGAAGTCGAGCTTGCCCGAGTCGAACAGGTCCAGGAAAGTGTCCTGAATGACCTCGGTCCACACCAGCAGGTTCTTGAACTTGGACTCGTTGAGGCCGCCGACAATGGCGTTGGCGACGTTGCCGATGCCGGACTGGAGCGGGAGCAGGTTCTCGGGCAGACGGCCGTGGGTGACTTCGTGCTCGAGGAACTCAATCAGGTGACCGGCGATGCGGAAGGAGTTCTCATCGGCGGGGGTGTTGTCGGCCGTGGCATCGGCGTAGTCAGACTCAATGACCGCCACCACCTTGGACGGGTCAATGGGGATCGACTCGGTACCGATGCGGTCGCGGACACCGGTGATGTTGAAGGGCTTGCGGTAGGGAGGGAGGTCCATCATGGTAATGTCGTGGAGACCCTTGAAGGAGGGGATGGAAGTGTTGACCTCAATGATGATCTATTCCGCGGGGTCGTCGCATTAGCCATTGTTGCTCTGTCTTTTTTTCCTTTTCAAGTCCAAAAAAAAAAAGCTCACCTTGTCGGCCATCTGGACCAGCTCGGGAGTGGCACCGACGGAGGCACCGGGCACAATGCTGCCATCCTCGAGAATCTCACTGGCCTCGACGACGGTGACGTCGAGGTTCTTGTTATCGCGGTCCTTAGTGTACCAGCCCTGTAAAGCTTGAACGTTAGCGCCCGAGTAATCCCAAAAAACTCTCCTTCGTGGGGGGGAGGGCCCGGCAACGTACGTAGACGAGATCAGTGGGGAACATGGACAAGTGCTTGTCAAAAAATTCGATGCGGCCGGTGTTGATACCCTTAGAGATATCCTTGCCGACCTGATGAGGGCTGCGGCGGTTGATCATGTCGAGAGCGGCCCATCGGTTCTCAGTCTCGGCGCCAGAAGAGGCGCCGACGAAGAGCGAGTACTTGAGCTGGCCCTGGAGCTTGTTGGCCTCGACATGGTCGGCCATGAAAGAAGGAACCTTCCTGCAAAGGACACAAAAGTTAGCCCATTGAGTCTTCTGATTTGACTATTTTTTCGTCTCTTTCCATTTTGCCTGCTCTGCTTCCCTGTTTCCCAATTCTGGGCCGCTCCTGCGCTACTACGCCCGCCGAAAACGCTCAACGGCTATTTCGGTTGGACGGAGAGACTGAGGGGCGTGCGGCTAAAGCGAACCGCAGGCCGGGACCTGGCCCAAAGCGGCAAAATTGGAGGGCGATTGGAGATTCGTTTTGAGTTGATGCGGAACCGCAAACCAGAACAGGCAACTTTGCGACGCAGCGCGCCTCGGGGAGGAGGGGAATAATAGGGTAATCACATACTTGGGATAACCGACACCGGTGAATCCGGACCAGCCAATGTAAGCGCCGTTGGGAAAGTGCTGCAGAGTGTCCTCGGGACGGCAGAGCTTCTTGAGCAGAGCCGGGTTGCGGATGCGCGCCTTGAGGGCGTTGGAGGCGATGGGCGACGCCATGGTGGACAGAGAGAGTTGCGTGCGTGAGAGAGTGTGAATTGGAGTGGAGATGGAGGAGGGAAAGGAAGGGAGACGACGACCCAATTGACGACAATGGAAGAAGAGGGACAGAGGAGAGAACTCGGAGAGAAGAAGGGAGGGAGGAGAAAGGTAGAAGTAGGAGAATGAAAGAGGCCCTTGTCGGCCAAGGCCCCTCCTTCCTCGGATGGCCCTGGTCAGGTTCGTCGGGGTGACGAAGGTGTGGAGCTATTTTCTTGCTCCCCCTTCGGCGCAAGTCAGAGTGGCTCCCGAGAAATGCGCCGGGTGGCCGCAGCGCCTGTAGACCGCTATGGACAACCCCTCCGAGAAGTCCAAGCTGGGAGAGAGAGCCCACACCCCGTTAGGTTGCGGGTCCCCTGGATTCTAATCTGGTGCCCGGCTGCTAATGGCGGTTTGAATCAGTACTCTTCGCATCTTGGTTCGGTGAAAGCCTTCTAGTGGCCGAGCGGCTTGGTAGTGCAACCCTTTCCCTTCTTCAGCAGCGGCACTAAGGCGGTGCAGCAGTACTGTAACTCTGTGACGGGAATTATATGGAGGGGTTCTCTGGCTACTCCAATTCTCCGTCTGGTGGGGCTCCATCAGCCCACTGTTGCACCCGCCGGGCCTCTCAGGTAGTACATCATATGATGGCATGACAAACTGGCCTCTTTTGTATTTCCTGCGCGAAAACTGCTGCAGCGGGACGAAAACGCATCTGTGGCTTCTAGAAGCTATGCCCGCGTCTTCCCCAATCCCCAGACAAAGGTGAAGAGGTGAGTTGCATGTCCTGGGGAGCGAATGGGGATAAAGACATCCGACCTGGTTTAGCCGAAGTGGGGGAGACGCCATCCAAGGTGAAGCTGGGAGAGGTGAGTTGGAGTTGCAGCTTGCTGAGCCACACCCCCCCTTCTGACAGGTAGGTACCCGCAACATGTGTCTCATGCGCCAGCAGGAAAAAAAAAAGCGTTTATATCTCCGCCCTTTACTTTGTCATGCATTCACTGCCTCGTGCGGTGCGCCCTCTTTTTTGACTCTCCAGCATCTTGGGGAATCAGTCGACGATAACAATGAACTGACATTCGTCTGGACTGCCTCATCCCTGCCTGCTGACATGGTAAAAAAGCCGCCCCTGTACCCGCAGAGCCCCCCTTTCGCCTCTTTTAGGCGTCTTCCACTTTGTCCTTGTGTCGTGCGTACCCACTACATCGAGTGAGGCTCAACACGAACAAAACAAGCTCGGCTCAGCCACCTCCGGACATGCCGCCCTCTCCAAAACAGCGGGTGTGGGGTCCGCCGCCCGGATGCCTTCCCCACCGGATGAGGTCCTGAAGGCTTCCGTCCGGCCGAGATGGGCACAGACCAGTCATCGGCATCGCTCGGTTATCAGCGCCGCATCTTGCACGCCTTGTCCGCGCTGAGACAGCCCCAGTGCGGTGCCGCAAAGTCTTTTTTCCCTTTTCTTGCTTCCTTGGCCTATTACCCCGGGATCTGGTCGGCAATCGTTGACGAATCATGGCCCTCCTTGGCTTACCCCGAACCTTGGCCCTGGTCTGCAACTGCCTGTCCTGGCGCTCCAAGTGCTGCCGTGCCCCGGACCCGCACCTTGGACGTGCTCGCTGACTGGCTTGGATGCAACTGCACCTGGTCCCATGAGGAGTGTGCGCCGTCCGGGTTTACGGATTGATTTGAGAAGAAAAAAAGGGGAGGGAGGGGGTTTACTGAGATGGAGCAATAGATCCCGGGGTAATCTGTCCTAATCTCGACTATCTTGTCCGGGTTGGTAAACCGAGGTCGAGTTGAGAGGCTGACTTCGGGTCAAGATGTGCCGCCATAGTGAACTATGGACGCTGGAAACACCACTTGAATGCCGAACGCGATGCATTCAACACGCCATCAGCCAATAGTGCGCTCGTCGCCTTTTGACTTGAAGCCTCTTTTCTTGCTCTTTTTTTTCCCCCTTCAAATTCCAGCAGATGAATACCATCCTGCTACCCCCCCTCCTCATCCACGTCAGCTTCCTAATTGGTCTCGCCAAGCTGTTCTTACGCCCCTCATCGCCCATGTGGTTTCGACCCTTACCCATCCGCATCCATGCTTCCGCTCCCTGGCCCATCTGACCCCAATCTAGATTGACCCGTTTCGAGCTTTGATGTCTTTAGTCACGCTGCACAGCCCGAGTTTAAACTATATGTTTCGTCGATAATAGTTGCATCCTTCATCCAACATCATCCCCTCATGGCAACGCCTCCGCATGGGCTTGTCCTCTCCACCTCGACCCCATCTGCACCTCTGATACGATACATGCAGCGTTCCCCTCCATCTACCTCTCCACGTGGCTGAGGTAGCAATGGCCAAATCATACTCGGGCGTTTGTATTTATTCGCAACATAAATTTAGTAGTGTTCAAGAATTTGTGATATTTTAGCTGCTTTTTGCCAAGAGTCGACTTGAGGTTGGAGGTTGGCACTGCCTCGCGATTGACGTGACTTTCTCATAAAGTAATCTCACTATAATCATGTCTGATTACATGGTTCAAAGATTTAAATTTTGAGGTAACTGTAGCAGTAATGTCCCCAAACCGTTCACAGCCTCCTTACGTCATTGGAGTGGCATGTGCCGAGCCGCATCATTATCAACAAGGCGCCCAGCTGATGCTTCTATTTTGGCATTGGGTTGCCGTAACTGACTTAAGAACTACAGGATAACCCCAATAATAAATTAAGCATGATTTCTTACTCGAGATAAGGTCAATCGAGGGTCAGCGTCGTGTTAGCTCGAGATACGTGCACACCCCAGTGACAACTGGTTCCTCTTCCCAGGGGAATCATGACAGCATCCACCGCCTCCCCTGCATCAACCCGAACGTCTGGATCGCATTAGGACCGGCCCGCAATTAGCTGCTCTGGAAAACCTTCTTCGTTCAAAACCAGGCCGCCGTAGCCTCCTGCTCGGCTGCTTTCCGATAAACATCGGACGAGACCCACCCTTCCAACTGCGGATCCGTGTCAGATGTTCTTATCAGCCCTATGGGACCTCTTTGTCCCATTTGTCTACGTCAGAGGTTCTAGCGTGGTTTCATGGTTTGCATGAGCTGCTGGTGGGTATCCTATGGGTGGCCCGACCCATAGGTCTCGTGTGGTTTGAGCCGACTCCCTTGAACAACTGATTCCCTCGCACCTCTCTGCAAATAGTAATATGACTAAACTGATAATTCTCGCCACAGACACTGCGAGTAGCTTCAAGTTAGCACAAGTGACCCTTGTAGAGATGGGTTGGGATGTTGAGAGGGCCCCGCGCCCCATAGATTTACGCGACCATCTCGCTCGCGACTGTTAAATTAAACAAACGCCATCTTGTTGGGAGCTATCGAATTTGAGTGGCCGGAAAGGCCCCACATGAGGCTGGTGATGTGTAGTGAAGCTGCTTTCGCTTAGCTAGTTTGGCATTAAAACTAACACTTGTTCACACATCGGTCACAAAAGTTGACGTGTCCATTCTTTCTCTTCCGCTCCACGCCGATCCAGTCGAATGATCAATCATTTCTCCTACTTGAAAGCGAATTAATGACCTGTACGACATTGCTGAGCCTTCCAGCAGAGCTGCTGGAGGCAATATATGGCCAATTTTGTGAGCATTGCAGGGTCAATTGGAAATCGGAACAAGCGCTGCACCAGCTTCCGTGGCCGGAGAGGCACTCAGATGATACGAAAGTTTTGATCAACCTCAGCCAAACTTGTCGCACCCTTCGCCGCATTGTAGCGCCTTGTATCTATCACGACTTTGTATCTCGCCGATGGTCCGAAGAAACAGCGAGGAGTTTCATATTTTCTCTTTGCGAACATGTCGGATCCGCTGCATCCGTTCGCCGCCTAGCCATGTTCGATGCCCTTTACAAACAAGGGGATGAATGGTTAGTCAGTCAAAAAGCGATTCAGTATGGCCTTTCACCGCCTTCTGATTTGCTTCCCCTTCTCAGCGGAGCCGAGACACCGAAAACCTTCCCAAAAAACCTTGATCCATATCCCTATTCGATAGGCATGCTTTACAATTTATTCTTGAGTAGAGTTGTCAATCTCGAGTACTTGTATCTGGTTGTTTATGATGAAGTTGAATACGGCAACTTCTTCCCGTCGACAACCACTCTGTCCTCATTGGAAATGTTGCACTTGGAGTTCGACCAGTATTACATAGACAAATTTAGACACAGTCCTGGAGTTTATGATCTGAAGAGATTGCGGCATCTTTTTCAACGGCTGCCTAATCTCAAAAACCTGGAAATATCCTATTGCTTTGAGGCTTCTATTGACATTCCTCTGGGAAGCCTAAAGTGGTTAAAGCTCAAAGACTCCTATCTCGAGAGGCCGGACCTCGAAAGGCTTGTTAAACAGTGTCCAGAGCTTGAGACTTTTATATATCATACGGATTGGAAAATCTCGGATTGGACAGTTGTCGCTGACGGTTGCCCTCCTGGGAACATCTCAAAGATTCTCTCAGCCCGGAAAGATACTTTGCGCCACCTTGAGATCCAATGCAATTGGGGGGCCTGGGAAGACGAGCCGGATACATTCATAACTTCTTTGAAACAGTTCACTGTTTTGGAAACCGTTATTTTAGGCATATCGTGCCTCGCCAAGATTGATTCCGGGTATGAAAGCGACGAGTATAGCGACAGTAGGTCCACCAGTGAGAATGTTATCGGCGGGGACAGCACCGAGTTGCTGAGAGATGTCTCACTGGTGGGCTTGCTCCCGAACTCCATCGAGACCTTTGTCCTTCACCGCTACCTCCCTCATTTTTATGAACCAATTTTGGAGCTTCTTCGGCAGCCAGGAAGAAGCCAATTCCCTCGACTTAAGAAATTTACATTGGTCAGCGAGGACAATCTGAGCGAGCCTGACGGAAGCGAAGCCTTGGAGCATGACATAGGTGATTGCGATGTGTTTGAAATATCTATAAAGACCGAGCTGTGTTGATATTAGAGCATGAAATGGGATAGTTCAAGCAGTTCGAACAGTTGACCAAGCGCGGGAGCAGATTGAATATTTCCTCCAAGCCATAGGCGTTTGATAATAGTAATTTTTATCCCGTGTCGCCCTAGCATTCGCTCGCTTACTTAGTCTTGTTTCCGGCTTACCTTTTAAGGATAGGACATGGACCAAGACCACTACAATGTCCAAAATCAAATTAGCACGTCCCGTGTGGATGCCAACGGCCGATCATGGAGCTGGTGTGGAGTCAGATCTTTGACCTGATCCTAGTTTCCCTGGCTCGTCGACACGGTTATCAAATAAATTCATAAAATACCTTTGAGAAGATAGTGTCTGCTGTGACAAGTTCGACATGTTGACGTTGCCCAGTCACGAGCCTAGAAATAGAAATGTTGAGCATTTACTCATGAACAATTCATGACAATTCACCTATCATCTAAACAGCCTCTCCCAGCTTTCTTAATTACCTAGAATGGACCTAAATGCCCAGTCCACCCCAAATCCTCTCTATTCATCCCCGGATGGTCGGAGGATATATCAAGAATACTCGGCCCAATGCAAGCAAGGCGTCGGGATAGCGAAGTTTTTGAGCACTCTATGCCGGGTGGCGTTACAGACATGTCATTGAGTTTTATCGCCATTTTGTGTCTGGTATGGCGGCATATCATGGCGCGACAGGAGAATGATTAGCGTCAACACTAGCAACCAGCAACTGCGAACAACCGCCCCGACTCCAATTCTAATAGGAAAACAGTTGTTCGACAGAACAAAACGAGATCTTGGCATATGGATTGGGTTCCCCTTAGATCTCCGGTAATATTCATGATCCCTCCCGAGTCTAGCCCAGTCGGGACGTGATTCTTGCAATGTGGCGTTGGGACTAACGGGGTTCTGATTGAGGCGGTCGGAGGCGCACGCCATCTTCATCTCGATTGTTTTGCTGGCTGTGGTTTTTCCCAAAGCAAGCTTAGATGTGCGACATGCTTTTGCCAAATTCAGATGATTGCATGCCCTCGAGTCAGGACAGACACATGGGTACCGTCTCACAATTCCTTTACAGAAATATTCGCCAAACTCGGGGTGCCCCTCGTAATCATCATCCTCCCCATCATCCACCAGCGCTTGCGCGTCGTGCTAAATTCATCGACCGCTGCGGATTGCCAAGTCTTGTCTTGAACAGCCCCGTCTTTGCTACGGGGGTGGAGCAATCGGGGACTATGAAATGGGCATCCCCTGGACCAGTGGGGGTTCTGGTAAGCACCGCGCTGCGTTCTGGATGGCCACGTCACTAAGGCTGAAAGCAGACTGCGGCATGGGTCATCGCCGGTTTCGCCATGGCGGCGGTCATTGCCCGACTGTATCTCCGCCTCAGTATCCAGAAACAAAAACTCATGTACAGCGACATAATTATTTGTGTAGCATGTATCTCTGAACTTATCACAAATGCCCTCTACACCTACTTGGAGCACCTAGGTGCGCTTGACTCAAGAGTCACACTGCACCTCGGTAACTACCGTCAAGGACCTGAGGACGTAATCGAGGTTGTAAAGGTGAGACTATACGAGAACAAAGTCTCATCAAAATAATCATACATCATTGAAAGTATTCAGACTGATGACGTATTTTCACTAGACCCTATGGCTGTCGCAAATCGCGCTTTGGTCAACTTTTTATTTTTGCAAAGCTGCGTTACTTGCACTTTACTTGCGAGCATTTCCTGTATTCATGGTCAAGCGCCGAATATTTCTCTGGGCAACTGTGGTCTACAATGTTGTCGCTTACGTTGGAAGTGTTTTGTTGATTTTGACAATATGCGGGCAAAGGTGAGTTTAGAAGTAAGGGCGGCACTTTGCAAGGTACTCACAGGCTGCCTCAATCAGTTTCGTCAACTTTGTCTGCTTTGCAACTCTTGGCAATATATCATACATCCTTGCTTGGTCCCTTCATATTTCTGGAGATCTATTGGGTAAGCTTCAGAGATGCTCACTTCAAACAGCACATCTTGACTAACAACTCGCAGTGTTTGCACTACCCTGGCTCATCGTGCCGAACATACCAATGAGAGGCTCTCTTAGAGCAGGTTTTTATGCTACCTTTCTTCTGGGTTTAGTCAACATAGCAATAAGCACGATTCGATTCGCAATGATAGAGGGATCAACTATAGGAGGCACCGACTCGCTGAGCCTGATGGGTAAGTAATTTGTCCCAGAGTATTTCGACACTGTTGCAAGCTACAGGATTAACCACCTGTATACTCAATCTAGTGCTCATGTATTCCCTAGAGTGTAACACGTGCGTCGTAATCGCCTGCCTACCCACCTTGCGGCCATATTTGAATGACCGAGAAAAAACAACAGAGACTAGCCAGGCTTCGGTAGAGCCAAAAGGGCCACAGGATCAGGTCCAAAACCTCGCATATAGACACTCCCGGCTCCTGCGAAACTCATCGCTGCATGATGAAGAGGCTGGGTATGCCGAGAGCACAAACAAAAGCAGTGCCGAGTTAGTGCAAGCTAGGCCAAATCCGGATACACACTGGAGATAATTTACGCAGCGCATGAATAGGAGCTACATTTACTGTATTTATAAATTCTGCGAGTGTTCAAATCCCCGGCTACAATTCAACGAATTTCACTTTCCGGATTGTCTCTTTGTGCCATCCACTCCAAAAGAAACTCGGGAAAAGCGAATGCATAGTGTAATAGTTAAAACGTCAAAGCGGAATTCGTATATTAAGTCAACGAAATGAAAAACATCCAAAAGGTCTAATTTACCAGCGATGACCGCGACGACCACGCCCACCTCGGCCCCGGCCTCCAAATCCACCCCGGCCTCCATGATCATGCCCATGCCCATGCCCATGCCCATGCTCATGGTGATGGTGATGATGATGGTCGTCCTCATCTGAGGAGGATGAATCGCTGCTGCTGGTGGAGTCGCCCGAGTAGTTTCGAAGACGACCATCCCGGTGATGTCTCTTGTTCTTTTCCTTCTTATGCCTGTGGCTTTGCTTTAGCTGCTTGTGTTATTTGTAGATGAGGGGTGGTTGTGCTCACTTCTTAAACTTATGTTCAATCATGTTGGCGCCGATAGCGCCAGCTGCAGCACCTGCAATACTGCCCCAAACTCCTCCTCCAGCCTTGTGAGCCGCCCAACCCGCTGCACCGCCACCAAGGACTGTTGCGCCGAGACCTCTCTCTCCGTCTTGACCCTCTTCACTATGACCTTGATACACTGGAGGTGCTCCGAATTGGCCGCTTTGCTGGGGCTGTTGGGTTTGCTGAGAGTATGGGTTGTTGTCATTGATTTGGTGCTGTTGAGAGTACGACTGGTTGTATTCTGTTTGCTGAGGATATGGCTCGTGTTGTGGGGGGAACGATGGGTTTTGGTTAGGATACGGTGGGTTTTGCTGAGGGCATGGTGGATTCTGGGGGCCATATTGTATTTGTTGACCGTACTGAAACAAAAGTTAGCTTTCTCATTGCAAACATCTCAGGCATGCCACTGCCGAGCTAACCTGTTGACTGTTGCCACCTTGCGTATCCTCCTTGTAGTAATCTTGGGCCGACATGATGGATGGTAATGATTCTGGTGTGTTTGAGAAAATGCGATGAATGTTTTTACAAGTTGAGCTCGCAATAAACGAAATAAATAAGGAATTGGCCAGATTTTAATACAGACATGTCGTCACAATTATGTGACGTCTTCACTGCTCAGGATCCATTTCAGCTCGCATGACATTTCCTGATTGGGTTTGAACGCAACCTGTCAGCGCTCCATTACCGTAAGAACTATCCATACTGTGGGTCTACTTGGTGAAACCACCATGTATATGATTCATGCTAAACTAAAGTAGGAAATGACCCGGATTTGTATTCATGACGACCAAATCATAACCATTGAATTGCAAGGAGGCCTGCCGTGTCAGCTACTTTTAGTCAAAATATCTCGGATACACGACTCCATAGCATTGATGAATTTCGTGAGTTCCTACGGTATGGCCGAAGTCCTTGAAAAAGTGGAGAAGCTGAACTGCATTGCCCTCTTCAAAGTCAGGAATGACACCTTCAACGTAATTACGCGTAAAGGTTTGTTTGTTTACGCCGTCAAAGCAAGGGGGAGAGCATGAGAAATTATCAAACCTCTTCACCACCGCCACTATCTATTTTTATCTGATTTTTGAAGGGGTTCTGCAGGAGTTGGCTGCCTCTTGCGCAGCATGTGTCGCCTGACTATTATGATTTTTTCGGAACATGTTGCTAATTCTTGACTGATATTTTGCTTTATTCCATCTATCATAGGACTGCAATGTACATTGGAGAATAAACGAATAAAAAATGCCAGAGGACTGGACGCTTGAAAATTGCAGCTGTCGTATTTTATTGCAAGCTCTGTCCTCCTACTAAATTTCCCATTTTATTTGACCAAGAAATCACAAATGAGTACCCCTAGAAACATCAGAATGTGCATATGACATTCGTGCAAAGATCAAGAGAAACGATCGTAATGCTTTGTAAATGTCTTATCGCGCAGCGACTGTGGATTCACAAACGAGGGGCAATTGGTTCCTGAGCCATGATCACATGTCCTCACACATTTCGGGCATCTGCAAGTGTGATTATGAAAAGATTTGCAGAAATATATCAATATTAGGGGTGGTTAAACAATTCAATTGCACCTCAACTGAAACATGATTGTCTTTGGGTGCTGTGATAGGTGACGCCAAGACGTACAAATTAATGCGCTAAGAGCGGGTTTGAGCGAGTTTTCTCGGCGCAGCATTTCTCGTACCCGAAGGTTCCGACCTAGCCAATGACGTAAGCCGAGCTGGGCCATAATGGTCCTTGATTGCCCTGTCACGCGAACACCACGATAAATCCATCGCGATACTTCATCAAGGCCTATTTCAATCGACCGAGGAGAGGCGACACGGAGTCGACGTCATTTCTGGCGGGCCAAACTTTAGTGGCTAGGACAAGGACGAGGGCTGAAACGGCCAACCCCTGGAACCGGAAGAACCCCCTGTTTTGGCAGGCTAGGTTTGCTGTGGCCAGATTCCAGCGTGATGAGCCTCTCTGCGAGGCACGGCGACCATGGGCACGGGCACCCGAGCGAGGATTCCGTGAGGCAGCATGCTTTGGCGTCGCTGTACTGGTATGTCATCCTCGCAGTCCTGATTTGCGGGCTCCTCGCGAGGCTGGTGTCGGTCTACATTGCGCGACAGAGGTGAGAATGGGCCATGTCACATCCTAACAAATGCGCCGCTAAATTTTCCCAGGACCAAAAGCAAGGAAGCCCGACTGGGCTCTGATGCAGCATCCACGGTAGAGAAGCTCTTCGAGACGCCGCGCGCCGCTTTTTTAGGCTCCGTTCTCTATCGCAGCCGCCCCAACTGGCTGGCGGCTCTCCCTCTGAGGAAAACATTTCTGGTTATTATTTATGCCGCCTTTATCAGCTTTCTTCTCACCTGGAAGGCCATCAAGTACGATGAGAAGTATCTCGAGCGCCTAGCTTTCCGGGCTGGCTGGATCACGACTACGCAAACTTCGCTGCCCTTCTTGCTGGCCGCTCGGACAAATCCCATTGGGCTTGTACTGGGGACCTCGTACGAGAAGGTCAACTGGTTCCACCGGTGGGTGTCCCGAATTTTTGTGCTCAGCGCGACAATACACGGGTCATTTTTCATGGCTGAGTGGATTGCCGCCGACTTTTTCTGGACGGAGCTGAAGACGGTGGGCATGGTGAAATGGGGATTGGCCGCCTGGACAGTTCTTGTGTGGACGCTGCTGTCGACCTGGGCACCCCTTCGTCGTATGCGATACGAGTTTTTCGTCGTGCAGCATATTGTGTCTGTCCTGTTACTCCTAGGCTTCCTGCTGCTGCACGTTCCCTCGCACCATCATTTTAGTGTTTGGTGCGCTGTCGTTGCGTTTCTTTACGATGTAGTGACCAGGTCGGCTAATCCAATCTGGCGCAATATTGTCGCTGGCTTCTCGTCCAAAGGCTCTACCCGCTATGCTTACCAAGCCCAGGTCAGAGCGGTTGACAGCGAGGTAACTACGATGACCATTCGCAACATTGGATTCAACTGGACCCCCGGCCAACACGTTCTTATTTGGTCATCGGCGTTGCCCAAGCAGTCCCCGCACCCGTTTACCATCTCAAGTATTCCAGCATCAGACGGATCGAGTAGCGATTTGGAACTAGTCCTCAAGACCAAGACTGGATTCACGAGAAAGATTAACGACTGGGCGCGGAAATCCGACAACAGCGGCAGTGATGGGACCCTACGTGTGCTTCTGGCTGGCCCATATGGCTCAATGCCAAATTGGAGACAGTTCGGGAATGTCGTGCTGGTTGCAGCGTCCACGGGTGGTTCATTTACCACGCCTATTCTGCAAGATTTGCTCTCCAAGTCTGACGGTCGCGTGCGTAAGATCAGCGCGCTCTACATTGTACGAAACAAGGCTCATGCCGGACCGTATCTCCGTCAAATTTCCGGCGCGGTTTCTCGAGCAAAGAGCCTGGGAATAGCTGTGCGTGTCGAAGTTGCCGTCACTCGGAACAGTCAGCATATTGCCGGATTGCATGACGATCCAGCCAACGAGAGCCGAGAAAGATTGATCACATCTGAGCCCGAACCCGAGCTCGAGGCCACAAAAGAGGGCAGAGGGGACAGCGTAGAACTAGACCGCTTCTCAATCGATTCAAGCGGCTCGGTGGGCAGCGAACGTGCGGATCATTTGTTAAAGGAAGAGATGGAACTTGGTCTAAACGACGATCATACTTACGACGCTTCCTCCATCACCGAAACCGAAGGACGCCCGGATATTGCTGCATTTTTGCGTGGCGCTGTTGGTAGTGTTCCGGGTAATGTGGCAGTGGCAGTGTGTGCCGGCAGTCCGATTGAGAGAACAGTCAAGATGGCT
The DNA here is from genome assembly GCA_013403855.1 of Calonectria honghensis. NCBI lineage: Eukaryota > Fungi > Ascomycota > Sordariomycetes > Hypocreales > Nectriaceae > Calonectria > Calonectria honghensis. The sequence continues at coordinate 951,858 of VTGB01000015.1, forward strand.
GTGGCGTCTTTGCGGAAACAGCGGGTATCAGAAGGACTGGGGGCAAACGATATTTCCCTTCATGTTGAGCGGACCGACATTTAATGTTGATATGTTTCGTTTTTCTGTTAAGCAATGGATTGGGATAATGGGATCTGATAAACGATGGGAATAATTTCTTGATAGACTCGGAGTTTATGCATCTCGAGCTATTTTCTGATTTTGATGTGATGATTGATCAATGTTTTTTTGTATGGTTGGCCCTTTGTGTTTAATCAAGAAAATCCTGAAAGCTCAAGGGTTTTGCGATACAAGCAACACAGTGACTATTCAACCATGGTGCACTATGAGAGAGCTACCTAACATGCGTGACCAGAGTATCTAGAGGAAATTCGCACCCTTGACGATCTTTTCAAGAAGACGGTGGTTCTTCAGCGATGCCTCAAAATCAGCATAACTTCCAGTGCCTGCGGCAAATGCCTCGGCCTCTTCCAGACTGGCGCCAAGGGGCCATTCAACAAGAACATCCTTGTTGTTTAAAATTGCGGGCTTGGCCAATGCATAGTGTTTGTCCACACCGACAGAGACTGACACCAAGTCAACATTTGGGTCTTTGGCCATATTTTCAACGCTTCCATATGCTTTCGCCGTCGATGGAAGCTTGTGAAACTCTATCGACTTTTGAGCCGGTTCAACAGTCGAGTTGCAAACAGCCACCAACTCGTAATGCGGGGACTGAAGCAGAGGCTTCAGATGAGAAAGTACGCCCCAGTTCCTCAGTGAGCTGTAGTCAAGGTCAATGGCAGAAAGACCAACGAGGCCAACTCGGATGGGAGCCATTTTGTAAGATGATGTAGGAGCAAGAAGGGTGTAGCAGTGCAGGTTGGTGATTTTTGTGAATTGCAATTGGAGTGTCCGCAACTTGTCAATTTATCTTGCGGCCCCGGCTGAGCAGATACAATATCACCATAGCATATTCTCCATCATCTTGATCCTCATTCATAATCATTTTCGCAACATTTCACCATGAGGCTCTGGAATCTGGCTCAATTAGGTTTAGGTGTTGCCAAGTCAGTTTAGCTTTTGGGTATTCTCCACTCCAATTCCGGCGCTAATCATGCGCATCCACTTGAACCCCGTACTTTGGCCCCGGGTTATAAATCTCGATTTGGTCAATTTGCAGCCTCCTTTCTCACAAGCCATGCCCACTTAGCCATCGCACGACGTACCCAAGGATGCCAATCTGCAGAAAGAAGGTGTGTGACCGGTGCCGCACGTCCAAAGCCCGATGCAACCGAGGCAATCCCCGGTGCAGTCGGTGCATCGACCGGGGCTTCGAATGCCGCTATGCCGGACAAGCTGTCCGCTGGTCACCGTACTCCGATGACCCATACCAAAACGCTCTACCCGAATTTGGTGTAACCCAAGAAGCACAGTCTACAGAGAAGGCCTTGAAGACCTGCCAGGGCGCTCAGGAGTGCCAAGAATCAATCCTTGGTTTGCCCTCCACAGACTCGGCTGGCATCACCTCATGGCCATTCAGTCAATTTGATACCGGGTGCTTGGTAGCCCCGACTCCGCCCCTGGATACACTCAGCCAGATGCTAGAACTCCCTTCAGGGCTTGACGCGACGTATAGTCGGGATGGGCAAATGCCTCTATCAGGATTTCCCAACACGCCGCCCGACATGAACATCCTTGCTCCGTATAGTGACTCTGCCTCATTGCTTTCAAAGCGACCACCCTTGACACTGCAAAGCATGCTGATGTCAAAGATTATGCGAGGTCAAATCGAGTCCTATCCCAAGATGATGATACAGGGTTTGGCGCTGCCTCCTTTCATACACAGCAGGTGTTTGCTGGATGATGGTATCGCACATGACTGTTCCGCGAAGCGGTCCCATCAGTGTCTTCCTCGCATCTTGAGTGTTTGTGCTTCGCTTGTACAGCTCTTCTTCTCTAGAACACGGCAAAATAGTGATTTTGTGTGGAGCACCATCTACGTTGAACAGGATAAGCTTCATCGAGAGGTACCTACCCAGCCTCAGGCCCCAACCCGCTTCTGATTAACCGAGCATAGCATAAAAGTTATAATGAAGAAACGCTTCTCCAAGCGCTTCAAGCGACATGCATATATGTGATTATTCAGATGATCGACATGGATTCAGCGACAAAAAACGGAGTGGAATCTATGATCATTACACTTGGGGTAGGTCCGGGTTTATTCCAACTGCTTCATGCATCCCCTTGCGAATCCCTTTGGCCTAACCAAACTTTATGCAGGATATCGCGAAGCGGTTGCACAATATTTCAAAGTACCAAAACGATGATGGCTTATCACCATCACACAACTTTCGACATCAGTGGGTAGCACGTGAGAGTACACGAAGGTATACAGCACCGTTGACAGTTCTTATTATGAACCATGAGTGAGCTGGGCTAATCAAGCGGCACATACAGAACTATAGCCTTGCTGTACTCCATCGAGACTCTTGTGGAGGTCATGTTTGGCGAAAGAGATCTCATCTATTGTGCTGGCTTTACGGAAAGTCCCATACCTTGCGCGCGAGATCTCTGGGAGAATGAATCGACGTCAAGTTGGTTCCAAGAGTATCAGTCAACTCTATCACGTCGAATGCTACAAAGGCCGCTCACAGTGCAGGACTTGGAGGCCAATGCCACCAGGTCGCTCTCGTCAACAATGAATCATCAAGTGGGAGCCGACAACACCTTAGCAGACATTGCAGACTGGTGCGAGCACTTAGATCAATTTGGCAATTTGGTATGGATGGCCTCGAGCGTGGCGATGGCTGTTTAAAAGAAGCGTACCTATGACTTGACAGTTGTAAACGTCCCGTGACACAGAGGTGCACACTGCTTGGTGCATTAGATGATGATCGTGATTTTGTCGGCTATCGCACAAGCTGGCCGAATTAAAATAGCCATAGTTTCCAAAGCAAAACTAACCCTATGAAAGCCCAAGCGTTATATTTGAGATCATATATTTATTTGCATATTGATTCTTTCTCTTTTAGGTGAAGAATATGCCAGGTCATGTAGTCTTTTGGTATTAGCCTCGCCTAGTCAAGTGTCAGACTGACAATCTTTAAGCGTTGTGCTTCTTTGAATGTCTAGACGCTGATTTCCTACAATCATATCTCGCACACTACTCTGAGAATGGTTGCGGCTTAGAGCCATATGGAATTATTCTCACCATGTGTCGTCTCTCCTTGTCCTGGAAATCAGGCACGGCGGAGTGCGCACATGAACGCTGATCCCAGACGACCACGGTGCCCTTCTCCCACTTTACGCGACAGGTGAAGTCCAGGCTCTTTATGTGGTTGTGTAGGAACGATAGAAGGTGCTGCGATTCTTCGGGCAAAAAGCCCTCGACCTGTCGAGCAATTGCTGGATTGACAAAGAGGACAGGCTTTCCGGTGACAGGGTGCTTGATGACCAGTGGATGCGTGGCATTGATGGCCTCTTTCAACGCTCGTTCGGTACCGACCCTTCTCACCTCCCCCTCAGAGGCTGATGTGTGCAACAACTTGAGCGAGCGCAAAGTCTCCGTGAAAGCAGGGGAGAGGGCATCGTAGGTGGCAGTAAGCGATGTGAATGCAGTGTCGCCGCCTCCCGACTCGGGAATCTCAAGAACCCAAAAGAATGTTGTCGAGGGAACGTTGGGAGTGAATGTTTGGTCAATATGCCAAAGGTCGTAGGTTGTTCGTGGTCCAAGCAATTTTCTCAGGTTGCCACTGATCCATTTAATGTTAGCTCACATAGCGAAATGATTGACTGGAGAACTTGCGATTTTTCATCAGCGTAGACGACGTGAAATTCGGGCCCAGTGCCCTCAGGGTATCCCATAGTGGGGTGGTGATGAAGGGGACCATAGTGGTTGACAATTTCTCGCTGCCTATCGAATCCAACATCCGCAAAGTCTTGATCTCTCTAGTTCGGGATGTCAGTAAGTGATGCGCGCTTTTCATGGCGGGGGAATCTGACAAAAACGACCACGCCTCTCTCCGCTGCCAAGAGAGCCACCTCGTCGAGGCCTCCTTTGTTCAGCTTGCTAATCTGCACGCCTCTGACTTCAGTGCCAATCCTGGGAGTGATGTTGGTCACAACCGCCCCAGCTTTAAATAGACCCGGTTTAGCTGGGTCCGCGCGGCTGCCAGGCTCCTCGGCTTCAAACAAGGGTACACTCTTTGGCGCGGCATAGCCGTCCGATCGTGTGGGGAGGTATGCAGGATAAAGTGGCTCAAAGGACATGGCGCCCTGCTAACACGGATGCTCAATGTGTGGATGACGGAATCTCGGTGGCGGGTTAGCGATTCAAGAAGCTTGTGTTTCAAGTTCAAATACTCGGGCGTGACCTGGTCGCATGATAAGTTGAGAGCTCTGATACGTGCGGGATAGCGATAAATCGGGCTCTTAGAGGAGTTGACATCGGCTGCAGGCCGACCATTTTTGACGAAAGTGGAAATATCCAATGTCGTCATGCCCAGCCCGCCAGGCCGCACACGCTAGCGCAGGGAATGACTACGCACCATCTGTGATCGCGAAGACGCCATTGCCAGTATTTTGGTGCACGTCCCGACCTCAACGCCAAAACGCCCCAATCAAGGCGGGCATAATTGAATTGCCAAGGCAAGGGCGGGGATGTTCGCATGGTCCCGTCCCAAACGAGGACGAACAGAGCTGGAATGTTTCGTCTGGAGAGTCATTCCGGATCGGACATCAACTAAGTTTTGCCCAAAATGGAATTGCCTAGTAGGATTCGTCATGTTAGCCTTAGCCTTAGGGATGATAGTTTGCGCCCGACTGTTTTTTTTCAACGGTCGGCGCTGCGGATTTGCCTCTTTTGCGTCCGTAGTCCTCAGGCAAACCATCGAGACGAGGCAATGCCAATGATCTCATAAATAAGCGACCTTCATCTGCATGGTCAACGGACTTTTTGTTTGAGATTCGAAAGGCCACAGCATAGACTCCAGAACTCATCAAACCAGTGCGGAGTGACGGCCATGTCGCCGAGTTCGAGCACCAAAAATCTTGCAAGCCATCAAGTGGGACCCGTGGATGGCGTCCTCCACGAGTCTTCATCATGGCTTGCAAAATTGCATCCCTATTTCAAGGACCCAAACCATGTATTGGTACTAAAGCTTGATTTGCTGCTTCTATCATGGGCCTTTGTCGCTGGCGTAAGTCTTTGTCTCCGTCGCTGACTACTTTTCGTGGCTGATGAACTCAAGCTGTTCAAAGATATGGACCAGAGCGCCACAACGGCAGCCTATGTTTCGGGGATGAAAGAAGATTTGGGATTGTATGGGAACGAGCTGGTGGAGTTCACCACTTATTTCTCCATCGGCTACGCCATCTTTATCGTGCCGTCGCAAATCATCCAAACGCGAGTCCGGCCATCTCTCTTCCTCCCGATTTGTGAGATAATTTGGGGTTTGTTTACTCTGTTCACGTACAGAGCAAAAGACGCAAAGACTGTATATATTTTGCGATTCTTCCTTGGAGTATTTGAGTCTACGTCATGGCCGGGAATTGTTTCCTTAATTCTGAATTGGTATGTCCAAATAGGTGTCCTTGATGTTATTTTGCCTAATTATAAGTAGGTATACCCCTAAGGAACTGGGCAAACGCCTGGCAATATTTGGCGTCAGTGGTGTTGCTGGAAGTATGTTCCTCGGCATTGTCCAAGCCGCGTTATACAAAAACCTGAACGGAGCCAGAGGCCTTGCAGGTTGGCAGTGGTTGTTCATCGTATCCGGAGTGATGACTGTATTTTGGGGCTTTGTTGGGCTTTTTTCAATCCCTGATTCACCTTCCATCACGCGAGCCCTATATCTGACAGCGGACGAGCGGGAACTCTCCCGTGAACGCATGGATGACGCAGGCACAAAAACAGCCAGGATTATCCCTTTCAAGATGCTTGTCAACAAGTTAAAGCTTCTTATCAAGAGCCCCATCTCTTATCTCTTCCTTGCAGCGTACCTTCAATTCGCTTGGAGTCAGCGTGCAAACTCATATTTCCTGCTCTACCTCAAAGGCTTGAAGGACTCCAATGGGGATGCCCTCTACTCTGTCTACACCGTCAACTTGATTCCCCTAGGAGGCTATGCTATTAGCATTGTTACCAACATTGGGTTTAATGCGCTTAGCGATTGGAAAAGGTGGAGATGGCAGATTTCTGTTGGCGTCGCGTTCATTCAACTTATAGCGACATCCGTGCTGGCCGGCTGGCCTGATTCTCGGCACACCATCATGACATTCTACTTTTTGACCTTTGCAACTGCGGCCTGGGGATATGCATTACTTGCTTGGATGGCCGAAATTCTCCGAAAGGAGCCAGAGGTTCGATCCATTCTGGTCGGCGTCGCAGTCACCCTCGTGTATGTCGGCCATGCCACGATCCCACTAAGAGCATGGCGCGTAAGCGACAGCCCTCGATATCCGGTGGGCTTCCCGCTAGCCGTTGCATTTACTGTGGGAAGCATAATTTCAATTTTGGGCATGAAATTTTATGTCGACAAGCATCCCGATATCGTTGATGCAGGCTTAGATCGAGACGAGGCCAGCATTGTCGAATCAGCCACCACCGGGAGCGATTCGAGGCGGGAAAATGAAGCATGATAATCCATTAGGGCTAAATAGTAGTTCATGGCTATGCTAGTGAACTATTTCTCGTTAATTTATAAGGCTGTAGCCCTTGATCCATCTAAGCATCTGGATTGCCTGAAAGCAAGCCATGGGTATCTTTGTTAACGGCTTGGGCAGCTCATCTAGATTAAACACGTGCTCTGGTATTCTTTTCCCCCATCTCCGTCACATCTAGAATGATGGATGGTCATGGTTCTCAGTATAATGACAAGTATAAGAGTATTTGTCTGATTTAGCTTAGAGACAAGATCTGAATATCAACTGACTGGTCCTGCAACCCGGCATCTAGCATCATGGATGCCTGATCACTCATTTACGCCCCTAGTTACTGTAAACGCATCTTACTAGATATGGCTTCCTTTTGCTCACTGGTCAGGTAAACCTCAAAAAGCTCCTCTAATGCAGATATTCTGTCCTGTTCAGACTTGCATTCTTTCAATCTCTCCCTCTTACCCCCTATAGTTTTGAAGATGGTTCCATCATACAAGGTAATATCTCCAATGACATTGTTTCCAGGCTCATCGAGTAGCATCTTTTGACAAATGATGATTGATGTAAAGAATGACTTTGGGGAGGTGGACGTAAACCATGACATCATCTCGTAGTCCTGGGGCAGATATTCTGTTTCAGTAAAACAATATGTCGGCGCCCATACGTCAGGACCCTCCGGATTAGGCCGCAGACATATATCAAAACACCAAAGCTTCGGTTCATCTTCAGTAACTACCGCCCGTTCAGGAATGGCGCGCTTCTGAAGTCGTATTCTGCGCGGATGAACCGACTCGACTTCATAGCCATCCTCAAGCGGATAAACAATATTCGGTCCCAGTGGGCCCATGCCTACATCAACGACGTACCATTGGGCGTCTAGCCTGACGAGGTTGAGCATGTGGTTCCATCCGTCGTAAGTTTGCCCTTGCTTTTCCCGAATTTCAGGATTAGGGCTCATCATTCTTGACACCCTGCCTGCGCAATTTCGGACATTATATCCCAATGACCGGAGGACAGTACCAAAGAAACCATTATTTTCCATACATCGGCCGCCGCGGCCATACTTGTGACCATGCTGAGCGAATTTTGTATAGAGCTCTGTCATGTCCAATGTGATAGTTTTCGTAGCGCTGTAGTGGATTTCCAAATTCTCAAACGGAATGTTACTGATATGATGCCGCGAAATCGCCTGGAGAAGTGGGAGACCATGCTCGGTTGTAAGCGCTAGTGCAAGATTGGAGAACACAGGAGAATCCAAATATTTCTGGGGGAGATGAATCCGCTTGAAGTAGATCTGCAGTTGGTCATTGTCGTATTGAGGACGGTCATTCGGATCGATTTCCAGCTGGGTTCGCATCGTGGAGGTATAACGGGCTATAACTGAGCCTAATATGTTTTAAACGTGAGGTACTGCCACACTGCCAAAATTGGTCACATCAAGTTGTTGAATTGAATATTTGAAAGAGCGTCATTTTTCGATGAATGATGAAGGGGTTAAGAGGAGTTTTACGAGTTCTATGAGGCTCGCTTCTGTGGTGGCGTTGCGCTAGCCATTCAGCCACGTGCACCGGCTTCAAAGGGTACACGTACACGATATAAAATGTCAGCAAAGCGTAGATGTCGGATTCGTGGTGGGTGCAGGTTCAGCAATACATAGTTGACGCGTCATCATAGCTTATTAACACGTCATCATAACTTGACCGACTTTTTAAATTCGCCTCAATCAGCATTGATTCGAAAACCCAATCTCTACCAATAACAGTATGCTGTGTGATGCTGTGAGACATGCGGTGGAGCATCCTATGTTTTGTTTGGGCTCCTCTTGTCACGCTTAGCCTAAGCTTAGCAGCAGCTTAGCTCTAAAAATGGAAATAGATTTTGGTATGCTTGGGTTTTGTCTCCGAGTACATTGGCATAGATTCTTCGTCTCAGTCCCGGTTAAAGCAAAATCAACAAAACCAATCATCTACCAGAATCAAGGGAAGTATATCCTCTCTATGGTGGCATATTTCCAGGATCAAAGTCAGGTCTGCTTCATAAAAATACCACATAATTGGTTTTTAATCAATGTTCTCACATGTGCTACGTTTATTCAGTCCCCAGTACTCAAAGGAGCATTTGCAAAACAAGATGAAGTCACTTGCATCTATGTACAAACACCTAACTAGCCACAGGATATTATATTAAACTCAATCGAGAGACAAAAAATGATGTTAGAAGTCTTCAATCATGTGGTGATCCCAGCCACTTGCTGGTTGGTTGGTTGGTATTACAATTCTGTTAATTGCGTTTCTCGTCGGCCTTCTTTGCCCCCCCCCCCCATTCTTGATAATCCTCTGCGATCGGACACTATCTTTTCTTGGCCTTGTACTTCTTTACCCGAAAGAAATAGTACAAGGCGATTGCCATCGAGATGTTGAAGCCGATGTACGCCCAGAATATCCCATAATTGCGCCATCGTTCACTCCACTCGATCTTGGATCCTGCAAGATACTGGTCTGCATTGCTAACAGCACAATATCTGCACTTTTCATGATCTCCAGGGTTTTGTAACTTGCCAGGCGCCAATTGAAGGAATGCTTCGAGATATTGCTCGCACGTCATACCATTTGGTGGGTCGAAGATTGATGTTTCTTTCTCTGCGCATGTCACTTCCCGACCGTGGAGCGCCGTCGAGACAATCCCGCCAATCCAATATGTGAATGGGGACAGGTGATACATGAAGATCCAAAACCCGGGTAGAGCATCTGGCGTCTGGAGAACTCCGCTGAAGATTGTACTCATAAGAGAAAATAGCGTAACGATGCTGGCGGCTGTTTGTTGATTGGGCATTGCAGCAATGGTCATCTGCGCAAACGCGCTGGCATAAATGAAGAGCTGGATGACGAAAAGAAGCACCAATCCTTCTCGGGCAGAACTTTGAACGCCAACAACCGCATAGTAGAAACAAAGGTAGATGAGAATGCCGGTAATGATTTGGAAAGGGATTTCGACAATCACATTGGCAATGACGAAGGCTTTCCATGAATAGGCCTTGCTTGGTTGTTCGCGAACTTCGTAAAGTGAGCGTTGAGTAATAAATAAAGGTTGGATCTAGGTTTTGTCAGGAATAATACTGAAATACTTCGCTGATGACCATACCTGTTGTACAAGTGTCGTGAAAATTGTCGTCAAGAGAAATACGGAAAATATCACATTCTGCATTCCGGCCTGCGTGTTGTTTGCATGATAAAATGAGAATCCGATAAAAAGGCCGGCGGCAATACCCAGTGCGAACTTGGCAAAAATGTAACTTGGCATCCTCCAGTATTGTTGGAAAACTCTGCATGTCACTGCCCGGAGTTGGGTCCAAAAGGGGACCGCAAATTCGGATGCCGCCTTGTTTTCGCCAGGCGCCACTTCATTACCTTGCGAGGCATGAATCCTGCGAATCTCAGATCTTACTGCGGCAAGCTCACCGCTTTCTTTCCAGATATCATACCATTGTTTTCCATAGTTGTTGAAGCCGCTGTTTCCCATCTCCAAAAGATATTCTGCTGGGTTTTCCTCATCGCCACACTGTCGGCCTCCGTGTGATTCAAAGTAGTGGAGCATCGTATTACAATTGTGCCCAATTTCACCAAAGTAAAGTGTTTTCCCGCCTTTTGCTAGGAATAGCAGCCTGTCGAATTGCTGAAAGAGGATCGCGCTTGGTTGATGGACTGTACACAGCACAGCCTGTCCGGAGTTGGCCAGCTTTTTTAAGAATGTGCAAATCGCCCATGCGCTTTGTGAATCAAGACCGCTGGTTGGCTCATCAAGGAAGAGAAGGAGCTTAGGCTTGGCAGCTAACTCAACACCAATCGTCAAAAGCTTCCGCTGTTCGACATTGAGGCCCTCGCCGGGGATACCAACAACAGCATCCGCATACTCCTCCATGCCAAGCATCTTGATAACTTCTTCGACATATTCGTACTTTTCCTTTTTGCTGACCGAATCGGGCTGTCTCAACATGGCGCTAAACTGTAAACTCTCCCGAACGGTAGCGGTTTGAAGATGCAAGTCTGGTCGAGAGTCAGCTTGTCTCAATCGTAATAATCTTTCAGCGTACCTTGTTGTTGGACATAACCCGTCTTTCTTTGAAAGCTAGCATCCAATGGCCTTCCATTAACGAACATATCGCCGGTGATGATACCAGTGCTCACACGCTGCGCTAGCACGTCCAAGAGGGTTGTCTTGCCCGCCCCACTGACACCCATCAATGCTGTCAATGTTCCGGGCTTGACCCAGCCAGAAACAGAATCTAAAAGTCTTCTCCACTCTCCCTTTAGCTCGATATCATAAACCACGTCGCTCCAGGTAAAAATATCCGTTTGTGGCTCAATCGCGGTCATATCTCCATTTTGTGGGTCCTCCAAGGGTGTCGAACTCGTTCGTGCCTCTTCATCTATTTGAACATGACCTTTACCTTTCTGTAAGCGGTTTGGAACCTTTCCTCTTTGAAAAACAAGGGTTTCAGCGGTGCTAGAAGTGGATGAATTGAGTTCGGTGGCCGCAAAATACATGGCCATGAATGCAACTAAAAAAGTAATAAGAATACCCAGGTTTCTCCAAACGTGATGATAGTAGTATTCGTAGTTTTGAGCGATGAAGGCATCGCCACTCACAGTGTGTTGGCCCGCAATAGCACCAGTGGCAGCACAAATCCACGAGTCTCCCACCAATGGCGTATACGGTGGGATAATGCTCGAGCAGGTAAAGTTGCGACCATGAAATTCGTTCGCAATGAGAATTTCAAAGGCATAATAGATTGGGTTGATCCATCTTATCCAAGAGAACCAGACCTTCATTTCGGGTACCGGAATAGTGAAGCCAACATACACGACTAGAGCCAATACCATCACGCCAGATAGCGCCATAGCCTGCGACACGGTCTTTGTGATTGCGGCCAGAGTACGGAATACAGCGCTCATGACAAAGGTGGAAATGTACGTGATAAGAAAATAGAGAAAGAAATGGCCTGGCTCTCGGCGAAGCCCTGCCATGAAGTAAAGCACGACGTTGAAAACCGTTGTGGTCGCGAGTTTGATAGGAATGTCAGCCACGATTCCTGCTGCAGCTTCGCACGCCGGGTGGTAAAAGGCATACGACGCGTGCTTCTCCACTATTGGCCTTTGGGCATAGAGGTTGCCAATTTCCGATATGGCCGTCAAGGCGTTGAGTAGAACAGCCATGAAGAGCACAGAGCCTTTGGCATAAAACCCAGCCGTTGCATCCGGGGTCCCATAGAAGATTGAGCCGATTATGAGCGCCATGATCAGCTGCACAAAGCATTGAGTGACAGTCGCTGAAATATCGTTCCAGATGCGCTGGTAAGCCCGATTTGTGCAGAGCCGGGTCTGCATCCAGATACTAACCGTGTATGGCGATCCTTGCCGAACGTGCTTGGACTGGTCCCTTCTCTTTTGTTGTCGAAGTTGAGCAATGCTTTCACCTTCCCTCTCCACCATGTATTCTTCTTCGTAGTCGGCGATTTCCTTTTTGAGAGCATCGTACTCGGGTGATTCGTGCCAATACTGCTCGAATTCCTCTGGAGTTCGTGGGACCTTCTCTTCCATCCCAACCTGGGGGTTCCTCTCTGCGGGGTTGGTGATGGATGTCAGAAAGTCGCCTGTCGTTTGACGCGTTGGGCAGTACCACCCTTGTCTCTCAAAGAAGTCTCTAGCTCGATTTGCAGGGCCAAAGTAGATTTGTCGTCCTTCATAAAGCACAGATGCTTTATCAAAAAGGTCGTACATGGCTTGGCTGGCTTGGTAGATGGCGACCACGTTCGCACGCTTGCCCATGTCTGCTGCCATTCTCATTGATGAGACGAACTTGTAGGCGGTGGCAGAATCAAGGCCGCGGGTGCTGTTGTCCCACGCTGAAAATGGCGAGCCGGACAAAATCATCTCGGCAATCGAGACTCGCTTTCGCTCTCCACCAGAAACACCGCGGATGAAATCGTTACCTACCTTTGTATTGCAGGTGTGACTGAGACCAAAGGCGGCCATAATTACCCGGGCAATGTAGTGGACAAAATCCTTCCGAGTCATGTTGTTGATGCGATTAGAAGGTGTTCTGACCGATGCTGCAAACTCCAGTGTTTGGCCAACGGTAAGATGAGGGAAATGTTGATCAACCTAGCTATGTGAGCACGATCCTATTTTCAGTATTTTTCCCACGTACCTCATGATTATAGATTGCTTCACCCTTGAACTCCTTCTTCATCAACTCCTGAGAAATTCCGTCATAGTGGATGGTAGATCCATGGTCAATACTCAACCCGTTGAGCTCTCCACACAAAGCTTTCAGAAGTGTGCTGCATCCAGACCCAGGTCTTCCCAAGACAATCAAGAGCTCACCGCTCCGAATGAGACCATCAAAATTCCTCAATATCTGCTTGTGAACCTTTCTCCGCGAGCCCCACACCTCGCTAAAACGCAGAGGTGTCAACAGCATTGACCCCACCGTTTCCTGAACTTGTACGGCGGCTCCCGATCCAGTAACATTCAGGTCCTTGAACACCACACCAGTCTGCTTAGCGGTAATTCCCTGTTCACGAAGTGTCTTAACAAAGTTTTGGAGCCATCTTTCCAGATTGAAGAAATCGCTTAGGGGGTCTAATTCCGGCGAGGTCTCGTCGCCCGAGGCGAGAGTATGAATCCCAGTGGCAGTCTGATGGCGAGAGAGCGCAGTGGCAATCCTCACCAATTCATTTCTGTCGCTTGCCTCAATTGCGGGTACGGACTCCCTTCGATCTCGGAAAAATGTTGGACGCCGGCTTGAGTAGGGAGTCTGAAAGTCACCGCTCCGGGAGGAGTAGTCGCTGTGTTCCTCATTTGTACGCCCGTAGAATGAACTTTGACTCGGCTCCGTTACCGGCGCTTGTTCTGAAAAACCTGCCTCGTCAGCAGGCGAGGATCTGCCTGGGCTGGCCTCATCGCCATCACTTTGGGAGCGGGTCATCTTGAGGCATTGACTGAGGGGCAACAGCAGAGCATCATACAAGGTTCATTCGTTCAGGTGTCCAAAATAAGAATAAATATTTGGAGGGGATGTCTTGATGAACCTTGGGGCCTTGATAAAACAGCCATTGCGGAATCCGTCGCATCAGATGTTATGAATTACCTAAGGTTTCATATTTGTAAACAGACCATGATTGTTTGGGTTTTGCTGAAGTAACACATTAAAATTATCATGTCTTGCAACGAATTCAGCCAAAGTCCAATTTTAGATCTCATTTTACACGCCAAATTAGACACATCAACCCGAACGTGCCTCTTGTCTACACGCGAGGAAAGATGCACGAGAAAGATGTTCCTACCATGGGATTTTATTTCTTCGTCAAAAGGAACTCCCCCGCTCCATCAATAGTGGCACACTGGCGACAAAAAGCCAAGAAGCCACCAAACTCAAAGCGGCGCTCATGATCTCATTGCGAGCAACCCCATGCCGCTTAGTGGGTTCAATTTCCTTCAAGAATTGTGAAGGCTCGAACTGACCCTAGCAGTCCAGGAAACGTAGCTTTTATCCAAACATCGACAGCTGGAGAAAAGGGAGAAAGACCAAAAGCCAGGCAAAGGGGGTCATCCAGGGCGGTGTTGGAATGTAAACACCAACGAGCAAGCTAGACTCATTCCAAGAACCAACCAATCACAAATTGGCCGCATATGACTTAGCGTCCATATTATAAACTCTCAGATTTGGTACATTTACAGAACTGCACGATTGGGTTTGAGTGTGCAGCGTGGACACGGCGGAATAGCCTAGCACACCAGCTAGACTGTCAACCACCGCACCCATAATTAACACGCGATGGCTGGTTAGGTGGCTTGAAGACCCTGGTACTCGGGTTGAGTGAACTTGTACAAAGTTTTTTTGTCAAATTTTCTATGGTCTCCTCCTACCAAAATACCTGCAATGACCTAGTTGACCCCCCGAGCTCAGTCCCCCCCCCCCCACTACCAAAGCCGCCTGCCAAATTGAACCCCGTCCTCCCATGGTCCCATTCTTTTGTCTTCTCCTTGGGGCTCGTAAGTAGGACTTTGGGACTGTTTGACTCTGTTTTCAGTCTCATGGGTCACTTTCTTTCTCCACTCGGCCCCAAGCCGACCCCAAAGCTTGTCCCGCAGCATGGGAAGGAACTGGACATCATTGATGCAGTAGTTCACAATGTCCTGGCGCATTGGCCGCTGATTGAAAACCTCATATGAGCCACCTTTGCTTGGGTGGAACAGCTGCACACCTGTTTCCTTGACGGCTGTCCAAGCCTGCTTTTGTTGCCACGTGATGGGTGCGTCGTTTTGGATCGTCTTTTCAAGGCCCGAGATGTATCTTCGCCGACCGGAAGGTCGACCTGCGTTTTCCATGAGTTGAACATCTTCAATGCCTTGCAACTTGATGCCATAGTGAGAGTACATGGCATCTGAATCATTGCGAACATCGAAGAAGACCTTCGTAATCAGAGGCGTCTCGAGGATAGCCTTCAATGTGATTCCGTTCGGGATCGGGGTATTGAAGGCGGATGCACCAAGGGTGTGCACGTCAACGAGATATGCTTTTTGCTCCTGTTGAATCCAGATGGTGACAATGGACAGAGTTCCGTGGCGGGAGAGAGAGACTCCTTCCAAGTCGAGATACAAGTTTGGGATTCCCTGGGGAAGCTTCATTATAGTCTCGACCAAGTCGGCGACACTAGCAGGAGTGTCAACCAACACAGCCATCTTGTTCATAGAATTCATGGCCAAATAACGGATAATTTTAATCTTTTTGAATTGATTTTGAAGAGAGATGGGTTGAATGATTCTTTCTTTTCTGGCCTGGTCGCCTTTAATATGAACGAGATGTGGGGCAAATACACTTCCGAGCAGACTACAGCAATTTCTGAGACCTAGCAGGCCTCCCGCAGATGAAGTTGGTTGACCATGTCTAAATAGCCTCATTGGTCGTCTCTTATTGGCCAGCTTTGCCACGACCAACATGCTTGTTGGCCAAACGTTTAAAGCAGTTGGCACCACCTTCATTTTTACACTTTCGCCCAAGTGGAGATTTGGTGATTCGACGAATGAATGTGGCTCCTTAGTCGAGTAATATGGCGCGTAATCTGCACAGGCGTATGCGTCGATGTGTGTGGGCTGCTGTTGGTGATGGAAGGGGAAATATGTTGGGTTGTTTGTGCATGGAATAGGCAGATATTTATTAGTCATCGGATCCAAGTTCTGCAGGTTTTTCCCGCTGTCCTATACGAGGTTATTGGAGATGCCATGAGGCAAAATAACTGTGGAGGGCTATAAGGGTGTTGTGACTTGATTGAACGTCTTTGCTTTGTGCTGAGGTTGCGGTGGAGATGTTGACTTGTTTGTTTGTTTGTTTGTTTGATTGTGCGCTGCCTATATGGATTACGTACCCTGTACCTAGGTCAATGTCCTCTTTTCCTTCTAGTTTCAATCGCATTTCATTGCACAAGACTTCTTTGTAGCTTAACGGACGGTATCAAATTTTAGAAATTTCGCTGCTAGTTTTAATAATAGAAATGGCACGTGGTGATCCAATTCTAGATTCTAGTGACTTTCATTGTTTAGTAGGTACGCAAGCTTCATTGTCGCGCTGGACATCATTGGCCCAGATAGCAGGAGAAACTAGAGGCTTGAAAGTAGGAAATAATTAAAAATATCAAAGCAGTTTATTGTTTTAGCTGGAAAATCTTTTTTAGAAAGAAAACAGCACTTGAATGATTGGATCCTAAGAGTAAACAAGGTTGTCAGCCGGAACTTGCCGATTGGCACGGGCACTATTTTGAGGCCTCCAAAGTATAGATCGCACTGTCCAGTTTCCCGCCCGTTGGACTGGGAGATCAGCATAGATTGTCTGCGATCAACGGTTACAACTCAGTGCTTCGGAGGCGATTCTGCAAGAATTTAGGGATACGCACCCCAAAATATCCCTGTATTTAGCCACAGGCACAGCGGTTACGGGCGCACATAACACAGCGCTGATCGATGACGAATGGCGCCTGTAACCTACAGGGATTCAGGCGGCCCGCCAGATCCCAGCCCTCGTTCTGGTCAGTGCGGGATGCAAATTCTCCACGTTGACAATTTCCCCTGTATCAGGATTCAAGTTGGGCCGCCACGTCATTGAATCTCACCCTTTGACATCCATTTCTTTTCAGCAACCTCTCTCCCTATAAAACGGCTTCACCTGCCTTTTCATATTCCCCGTCTGTACACACATACACAATGCCTGGTTCACAAGACCAACTCTACTTCGCATATGGCAGCAATCTCTGGCTGCAGCAGATGGCCGCGAGATGCCCCGGCAGCTCATACGTTGGACGCGCCATCCTACCGGAGCACCGATGGCAGATTAACGAGAGAGGCTACGCGAATGTTATCCCATGCAGCGGCTACAGCGTGCACGGCTTGGTGTACAGAGTCTCGGTTGACGACGAGAGCCGGTTGGACAGGAACGAGGGCGTCAACAGTGGAGCCTATTCGAAATCCTACGAGAGGGTCATGCTATACCCGGCGGTTTCGGACCTGCAGCAACTTACCCGGCGATTTATTGAGGATGGGGGGGTTGCGGAGGCCGTCACCGAGGTGCGCCATCGAGGGTCAAGAGTTGTCAGCATTGAGCGGGAGCCAATCCTGAAGAGCAATGTTTTGGTCTATCTCAGTGAAAACCACGTGCGCTGGAGCCACCCGAGAGACGAGTACATCGACAGGATGAACTTTGGCATCAGAGACAGCATCGCGCTCGGCATTCCCATCGATTTCTTCCAGTCAGCTGTGCGGCCCTTGGTTCCGTTCAGGCAAACCTCAACTAGGGTTCAGCCTCGCGTGCGCCAACAGAATCTAGCCGCCCCCAGCCACACCAGAGGCCACCAGAGAACTCGCTCGGCACCCGAGGAACCCAGGAGCAGGAGCACCGGCAGAAGCAGGAGCATCGCCAGAGACAGGAGTACCGGCAGAGAGAAGAGCACTGGAAGAGAGAGGAGCACTGGAAGAGAGAGGAGCACTGGCAGAGAGAGGAGCACCCACAGAGAGCCATCGCCCGACCGGCGCACGAGAGTCTCAGCCTGGACTGCTCCAATCTATCGGTCGGCAAGAAGCGTGTCACGTGGGGCCTCAAGAGCGCCACGCGACCGCGACCGCGACGACATCTACTACTATTGAAAACGAATTGATTCCAAGCTCTAGCCCTCATGCCCGCCCGCCGGTTTTGGGCAATGCAAGCCTTGCGGCTGCATTCGGCTTTGTCTTGGATGGTGACACCAGAAACTTTTGCGCACATCCTTGATGGATTGGTCATTTTGGAGCAGCCGGCAACGCCTTCTCGCGCATTTGCAATGTATTATTACAACTGTAGACTTCAACTTTATCTGTATCTCTGATTATACAATTTCAAATTTTTGCTCATATACCGCTGTCGCCTCACTTGTCGATGTGAGCGATGTATTTCTCTACGGTTGCTTATTGATACGTTCAAAACCCCATGCTTCGTGTGGCTCTTGCCTCCTAGTGTTTAGTGAGACATTCAGCACACTGAAGCTGTACAACGGAAACGGGGCGCAAAAATAACAGCTTAATCTGTGGATACGATTTGGTGGAGATTCACTCTTCTTTGTCTAGCTGGATGCACAAGCACAAGCCACCCCCAGTGTTTTGAGGCGCATGCAGATAGTGATTCTCACGTGGGGGAGACTTTTCTGGACGAGGGATATTTTGGACCTCCAAGATCAAAGCCCTGGATATAAAGATGATTGGTGTGCTTGAAACCAAGCTATCGGAGGAGAGTCGCTCCTTTGTTGGAAGCGGGAACCTCCCCAATCAACTATGTCCAGCTCTGCGAGATGCGTGTACCATTCAGCTGGTTTTGTACTATGACGCCGATTCTAATATGTATAATATAATACAACCCTTAAATGATCATCAGCCCGACACTTTGCTGGTGGCTAATAGCCACCGGATCGGCATGAAAAAAAGCGAACAGCTTGAACAAAGTAGACTGATCGTGATCGGTGGCCACTCATGTGGCGGCTCACCGATGTGTCGCCTCTGGAACTGAGTCTCATAGCTCCATCTCTAGCCAAACAGGAGTCTGATGAAATAATTAACCGAAATGCTGAGTAGTTTCATTCAGTCAAAGTTTTGTAAATATATAATCAATTTTTCGTGTGGGGCGGTGAGTAATTTCTTCAAATCAAGATCCGTTTTGCCTCTGCATCAACATGGAGAGAATTTCTTCGTGGCCGTCCCTCGCTATGAGCATTGGTGTGTCGCCATAATCATCCATTCGGCCAGGGTCAACATCATTGGTCTCCAGCAACACCTCGACAATATCCTTTCGTCCCTTTATTGTTGCCCAATACAAGGGTGTCCTGCTACTCTCGTCCTCCGCATCCGGATCAATCCCGGGAGTTTTCAGTAGCAATTTTACAATATTCAAGTCGCGGTTAATCACCGCACAGAGGAGGAGTGTGCGCCCATCTTCGTCTTTGAGGTTTGGATCAACACCACCGTTTTCTACCAGACGCCTAACAATAGCTTCTCGCCCATGTTTGACAGCCCAATAAAGTGGCGTCTTTCCATGTGCATCCCTTGGGTCCAGCTCAATTTTTCTTGTTGCAAGCAGCGAGCCAACGGTGGCTTCCTGGCCATTAAAAACGGCCCAAAAGAAAGCCGTTTTGTCTTGAGAATCTCTTCAATCAACATCGAGACCATCAGCTTTCAGGAGCATGTTGACAATATCTTCCCGTCCATGTCTTACAGCCCAATGAAGCGGTGTCATTTGGCCTTCATCTTTTATATTTGGATCAACCCCGACCGTTTTCAACAGGAGGTCGAGGACGCCGAGCTGATCACTCCGGATGGCCCTCATAAGTGGCGTGCAGCCTTTTGAGTCTTTCGAGTTTCGATCGACTTTATTGCATTCCAGAAGGACCATCACAATAGATTCATGCCCAAATTCGGCGGCTTGTGACAGTGGAGTCCTTCCTGACTCGTCTCTCACTTCCTTATCCACACCCTCGATTGACAAAAGCAGTTTCACGATGATATCTCGTCCATTCTCAGCAGCAAAGGATAGAGCGGTATAGCCCCTTTCATCTCGCGAGTTTAATCCAGCATGATTGGGGCCCAGACAATGCCTGAAGAGAGGTATACTTCCCACCCTTGCTGCCCAATGGAGTGGCGTCATGCCACATTGATGTACGAACTGGCTACCATAATCGAGTTGTTCGAATACCTGCTTGCTTAAGCCTGTCTCAAAGTGGAATAGGGCCTCGATCGTGGCGCGAGATCCATGGGCTAGAGCAGCGAATAAGGGATAATCGTACACCTCTCCTCGAGGGTGAATATTTAAATCTGGTTTGAGGACTGCTTTTATGATTTCAGGACAACAACGCGTGGCAAGCACATATATCAAGCTTGCTTGGGGTGTGAACTCGAACCACCCAAATAAATTTCCCATTGCAATCCAATCTTTTAACCGAAATTCTTGGAGAAAATCGGTTTGGCATACTAAGCCTGTCGCATTCTCAGCGTGACAAAGGACATCAGCGGTGGAATAACGAAGGAATGGGAACTCCGCTGTGACTCTCCCGCCAAGGTCTTTACCATAAACCGCCGTGCGCTCTTTCCACGCGCTATACTCTGATAATACACTCAGAGTGTTTGCTGTAAAGTATTTGTCACAGCATATCTTGAGTCTTTCGTGGCTGCGACTCTGAAAGTTATCGACGCAGTTCGGCCACAGGTCACGGATCCCATTGTCCTTTAGGAAAAAATCTCGGATGGACTCGTGGATGAACTGCACAGTTCGATGATTAGAAGATTGAGTAAGCTCAGCCAGGCCTTTTGACGAGCTTAATACGAATAGCTCCATAGTCTCTCTTGTGATAAATTTGGGGTCCCACTCAGCCAAGTTCTCAATTGCCGGGTACAATCCAGACACTAGGGCATAGTAGTACTCTTCGCACGTTAGCGGCTCCCTGGTGAATAACATCCATTGGATGCAAAGCAGTAGATCATCCATACTTTCGTTGTCCTTTGCCAATATTTCTCTAAAGAGCTTGCTCAACTGAGTAGGCAATTCGTCCAACCTCCTTTTTACAGCAATGACTCGTCCTCTTTGAAACTCCTTATTGAGAATATCAATCACAAGGAAAACCCACATAAAGACGCCTGATGACTTTTGAACGACCTGCATAATGATTTCTTCGATGGCTCTGCTATGGCCGGCCCGCAGCTTTCCTCTTATATACTTTTCTAGGTCACCACGATGATCATTTTGGTGCTCTAACGTGAGATTGATTCCGTATTGTATATCAATATGCGGGTAATGGCGCTAAATACCTGCTGCTATTGTCCCCCCTCTTCATTTTCTTCATTGGCCAGAGTGATCCTGTAGGTGCCTCATACCGCACGGAATGAAGTTCCTTTGGGAGATAAAGTTAGCCATAAAGTGGTAAGAAATCGGATTAGAGTGCGGCTTCTTTTTTTTAAGGGGAAGGTTTATAGTCTATTGAGATCTATGGAACTGTCAATTGTGTGTTCCAACGTTGGACTAGGTCATTTCCTGGTTTATGTTGGGCCCTTTGTGATAGGTGGGGCGAGAAGTGCTACCGTCCTTTGTCTGCATCCGATTGTCTCAAAGGCAACTCGCGTGTCCCACGTGTGCTGGCCTGTTGTCGGGATAAATGGGATTCGCCAAATGGGTCGCCGGTTCGATGCCCCTGGCTACTGGAATGCCTAAACGGTGGAATGGGATACCCACTACTCCCGAGCGGCGCTGGCAAATGGCATCCTGGGGTTTGGAACAATTAGATTACTCCTGAGACAGCGGGCCAGATCGGGTCATCGGCTGCGTGGGGCGATTGGACATATTGCCGGAGGCGCTTCCTAGAACAATACATTCATACCATTGCGACCAGCCTTTTCGCATCCGACCTCCCCCATGCACGCAGTCTCTCAAAATGAGACGCTTGAAACCCCTTTTCTTTTGACACCGTATGAAAAAGAAAGCACCATATCCAGAACACATGGTCCCAGAGATGAGCTCGCGCAACGACCGAATAGTGCATGCATCAACGATGAGCTGAATTGCAATAACTTGGTAGAATATGACGTGACGTAATTGAATGGCATTGAACTCTTACGCAACCTCGCCAACAATGGCTTTTGTCTGAAAGCGGGGAGGTGCGCTCGGTGTTGGACGATGCGCACGACCCTCCGGGTGAGACATGGCTCATCGTGACCAACCAACTTTACTCAGTCAGGAATGCTCTCTTAATGATTAAATGATTGAAAACGGCTAAGGGTCTTTACAAGGGACATTTGCATAGAACAGTCTATTGAGGGGTTAAAGAGAATACAAAACCCAATCTCTCCCCATCAGCGAAGGTTTGTTGGTCAGTGCTAAACTCTCTTGTTGGCTACATCAGCTGCTTCTGTCTTCGACGTTGATTAATCTGTTCACAAAAGAGAAAAGCTTTTATTAAAATGAGATCCGTTGTCGGAATTACAGCCTTGGTGCTGGTGTCTTGCGTCGACTTCGGCGCGGCCAAGCTCTGCACGATATCCACATCAAAAACCAAATTAAACACGCCGCGTCCCACCAGCACCCCCACCCCGACAGTCGTGGAGAACCTAGTCAGTAACGGCAACTTTGGCATGGTCTCTCCAAAGTCAAAAATTCCCGAGTTCCAAATTCAAGGCGATGCTCGAACAGTTGTGGGGGCAGGATACACCGGCGACGATAGCCCGGAAAAGAACGCTGCTTCGTTGACGGCCTCCAAAGTTGGGAGCAAGCGGGACTTTCAGCCTGCAGCCGGAGTCGCTCAAACTCTTGTGGGGTTGCAATCAGGCCAGGAGTACACTATTCAATTCTACTATGCCATTGCTTCAAATGCCGTGGCCAATGCGTGCACGCTGGAGAGCTCATTTGGCGGGGATGTGTTCGACTCGAGGGTCATTGACGCCGTGGTTCCTCCTTCAAACACGGACGATTTTCAATGGGAGACTGTTCTTAAGCAAGTAACTGTTTCGAAAAGCGCAGCCAATATCTCGATTAGACTCCAATGTGAGTCTGAAGGTTCAGCCGACGTTTACATTGATCAAATCTTCATCTCGGATCAAGTGACACCTCGGAACATCGGCAACTTCGTTCTATCCTACGAGACCGAAGCCGCTTCAGGCACTGAAACCTCCTCTACTGACCCGACGACCTCCGTGTATTGGACAACCACATTCTCGGCTACTTTGGTCCCATCGACTACAGTCCCAGCGACAACCGTCGCCGCCACAAGCAGCCATGTTGCCTCATTCCCCCAGAATCCCACACTTTCCAAGACTTCCCGTTCAAAAGACATCTCGATTCTTGACGTGACCGTGGTTCCGTCAGCTACGCAGCCTCCATTATCGGCTGGCACTGCAGTGTGCCCCAACGGAGTATCTCCTCCAGGGGCGTGCTTCGTAGCCAGCCCAAGCCCGAGTTCCGCGCAGTGCCAGCGCCTCGGCCAACCGCTCTCAACCACCTACCAGTACGACATAGCGAAGCGCCCGGCTCAGTTGAATATCCAGGACTGCGCATTCATCTGCCAGAGCACTGACGACTGCAAGGCTATTGCATTCAACGCAGACGATAAAAAAGCACCCTGTGTCTTTGCCACTGACACAATCAGCGGCGGCGGTTTCGACACAAATGCGGCTACCAAACTGCTCTGGAGCGACATTAAGTGTTTCCAGTGTTACAACTGCAATTTTGTGGCACCCGCCTTGACAAGCATAACTAAGGCATTGCCTGCGCCCTCTAAAACCGCAATCCCAGCCCCTGTTGCCACAACATGCCCTCCCGATGTCTATCCCGGGTTCTGCACTTCTTCTAGCGCACCCGCCCCAGGCTTGTCGTGCAGCAAGAGAGGCACGGTGACAGCCAAGCCCTACCAGCTTGACCTGGATGCTTTCCCAGAGCAGTACCGCCCCAGGTACTGTGCGTACATGTGCCAGAAGGACCCGAAATGCAAAGCCTTTGGTTTTTCATGGACCGAATTCCCCTGGACCTGTCTGTTTCTTAATGTGGGTCTCTCCGACGGCGGCTTTGAGGCAAACAAGGATGCAGAACCTGTTTGGTCGGATATCGGTTGCTGGAACTGCCTCAATTGTCCGGGTGGCGCAACTACTGTCTAGAAGTGGTCACTCACCATCGGCGCCGGGAGCTTTTCGATTTTTAATCATTTTAGGAGTCATTATTGTTTTAATCTTTTGGGGATTTTGTATTTTTAGTCTAGAGAACAAGATATCCACAGGGGCCTACAGGAGGCAATCATGCTGAGGCTACAGCGAAACAATGTAAAACACAATTTAGATCTCAATACAATTGCATTTGATGAGAAAAATGTGCCCCACAGCAGGTTCTGGGCACAGAATATTGAGAAACGGGTGGGCCTGCAAACAAAGGGAATGTTTGCATAACTTTTGCCAGCACCATGGAAGGCATTCACTGTAGCAAAGCCACGGATCGGGTATCACGACAACACTTTCCTTTATCAGAGTGGGTCCAAAGCACGGTGCTACAAGTACAGGTTACGTGCATTCACACAAGGACTGTTGTGAGTGGCCTCACCAGAACACTTTTCCGTTTATTTGTATGGCTACACAGCCGGCTCCCGCCGCAGTGAATAGGTGAGACAGCTGCCTAAGCGAGATGAGGATTTCTAACCCCGCTTTGATTTTTACATTTTCACTCTCGTTATATACTTCATCACCCTCATTGCGTGGACTTGTCTGGCCCCCAGAGATGCTGCCCATGCCATGCTGGCATGGGCCTTTGACCCCGAACCCCATGACGACTCTTCAGCATCCTGGTTCCTGGTGTGTTGTCCCTACGGCACTAATTTCTGAGGAAAGCTCTAACATTGTGACAGATGAGAGTCGTCCCCTCGGCACTTTGGATATACTGCTTCTGATGGTGATCTTGGTTTTGTGGCCTCACGATCATCTTTGTGGTCACTCCCCCTCGTGCCAGCTGGGGCGAGATGCAGAAGCTTTCCAATTGTCCCCTGGCAGTATTTATGTCTCAACGCACACACAAGCTTTGTACCTTCACAGTCTTCGCATTCTCACCGAAGACCCCTGCCTCTCGCTGCATCCACCGCTCTTCTGCCTCTACGCTGCCCATGCCTCTTCAATATAGCCTCGCTCTCCTGCATTGCCTCAAAGCAGGTCCGGAAACGTTGACCCCACGTTGACCAAACGGAACCACCGACTATCTTTGTGGTAAGATCCTGTTTTGCGTTTTCCTTAGCCTTTTGGAACGTGCTAAGCTCTTATGACATTTCAGTTGATACCAAAGCTTGACTGCCAACATGAGTGCCCAGCCCGACGATGAGAATGGCACCGAGCTGCCTGCCGTACCCCTGCGATTCCTTGGCAAGAACTCTAACATCCCTTTTCGAGTGGGATACATCGAATAATAAGGAAAGGTTTATCCCTTTGTTTACCTAGTCGAAGGGGAAATGAGATTGGAGAGAATCTTTAAAGAGCAGCCTACGCAGTACCAACCTCGCACCGACTGGGGCAAAAAGGTTATCCGTCTTGATGCTGCAAAGAGTTGGGCCGATAACCAAGCGCTGCTCTCCAACTGCAAGCCTCGAGGGTATCCCTGTAATACCTCCTTGCTATACACCCCCTCCCAGTACTGTGAGGAACTCTTTTACTTTGTCGATGATATGAAGAGATCCTCCTGGTCAAACGATACCGGGGTAGTGTGTTTCCTTGTCGCTCTCTCCAAAGGATTAAAAGACATTACCTGCATTAGGCCAAAGAACCTTATTATCATAGACAACAAGGCATCATGTCACAATCCCTTTTGACCGAATCGAAGGCCACCTATACATTTACGACACTCTGGCCAAGGGCCTGATCGAACGAACTTAGGCCATTGCCTATGCCTTCCGCGAAGCCCTTGTCAGAGCCGCCGGCTATGTTTCCCGATGACCGAAAGCTGGCCCTTGGAGCCCATGATGCTGGAGTCGATGTCAAAATGGCATATCGACTCACCCTGGCATACTTTCCCAGCTCTCCGCCGATCACACCTTGAAAGGGAGTTTCTTTTTGGATCTTGCAGGCTGACTCTTCTGCGCTTGACACTCGACATGAGACAGTTGCACCTGATCACAAAAGACGCCATGATGGTGCATTTCCCCCGGTCGCCGTCGTCATGATCCTCTTCCAACCCTTACACGTGAAGAAGTCGAGCGATGGTTCATTGGTTTGGCAACTCGAATTGGCAATGAAGTACCATAGATTCGAGTCATCTCCATCATTTGTCAGTACCCGAAGATTATTCTGGCAAATTGTGATATGGATACGTCCCCCTGTGAGATTCAAGTCAAGAATCCGCACAGATGGCAGCATGGATCGCAACGCCTCTACCGGAAATTGGCCGAACAATCCCGGTAATTGACCTTTGCATTTGAATATCCATCAACAGTTCCATACTGATCTGCTACAGACATCTTCTCATATCGCAAGACAGACATCCAACGGTCGTGGTCTTCGAAATTTCGACGATAGTCACGGCAACGACCCTTCGACCACAATGACTTTTGAACATATACACGGGGTCCAAGGTATGCAACAATGTGGATACGAATAAACTTTTTTCTATTCATTCTGACTTTTTATTCGAACAGTGCCATCTGGCCGCCATGTATCCTTGGTTCGCCTGTACACCAGACCGCGAACGGAATCCTGACCACGCATTGTCTTGTAAGGACCGGGACTTTCGGCAACTGTCCATCTAACAAAACCTGTCGCATCGACGATTTAGTGGGATTGTTTAAGCAACTTCCTGTTGCTCTCCAGAAAGCCTTGGCTAACTCGATTTACGAGGTGGGTGCCAAGACATCTACCCCAATTTCTGGTTTATTTTTCTGGTTCTTGTTCTCTCTTCATCATCCCTCCCAGCGTGTCCAGGGAAGTCTCGTTTCCGGACAAATTATCCGTACTCATCCCCTGCTCAAAGCCTTAAAGGGGTGTGGGTTGTTTAATTGGTCTGATTGGTGCCTGCGGCCAGGGTGCCGGCCCGGTTTCATCCTGTGCCCGGAGATGGAGCAGGTCGAATTTCGCGAGTTGGAATGGAGAGATGTCTCGTAGAGAATCTTCCACTTGCTGCCGCGTTTTGATAGACTCTGTCTATGGTTGTTTGTGCTTCCAGCCTGTTTCCTATTTTGTGTCGTGGTTTCTGGTTAGTGCGCACTCAAAACCCATCTTTCGAAAACTTGCTAACATTGTCATATGCAAAAAGGATCATCGCGGTGGTATAAACACACCATCATCACATTCAAGGCACGCCCGGGAAATCACTCTCTTATGGGAGTTTCTATGCAGTTCCCTCTTGGCAAAAGTAACCATGAGGACGGATTTGGTGTCTGTCAATTGGGTGAGTTTGTTGCAACTTTACTAGCGATGGTATATTCTAACATATTCTAGTCGACTCTGAAGCCCAGCGCAGCATACCACGCTCTCATTTCCAGAGAATGACTGTCAAATTTACTCACAGTGCAAAAGGAAATGTCAATTTTCCGGGAGTATCTTCACGCAGGCTCTGCTGTTGATGTCGGAAGCTTTGGTATTTTCCAACAAAGGCTCGAAATGTTTTCTATTTTTAAAGCTCTCAAAAAGAAGGGCTTCTCCGACAAGAGCTGGAACATGGTGCTGATGTCCCGCACCATGCGTAAATCGTGGGAGAAGGGGGACTTCGCTCTCAAATGCTCAGAGCCGGTAGCCTTGGAAGAAGACCCTGAGTTGTCCGAGATGACTTTGGAGCTACGTTTTATGCCTCAAATCCCGAAGGAGCATCGGGTTCTGACGATTAATCTCGACGACGAGAACGATGACAGCAAGAACCTTCCAAGTCGACTTCGACTGAGCCACGATTATGGTGTTTCGTGCTGCCCTTTGAACTGCAAATTATGTGACACCAATGGTGTCGTTGCATTTCACCATGCTCGGTCGGGTCGTCCCATTTTCTCGGGTTCAGTCTTCAAAGTTCGGCGCTACACCAAGACGGCACATTTGTTCAAAGCAATGATGGATATACAGTGGGCCATCATCCATGCAACAGCGATGGCTGGCGGCGCCGAGGCTGTTGAACAACTACCGGAGCCTGATGATGACGACCCAGTTTGGACTGCCCACAAGGTTCGAGAGTGGAAAAGGCAGCTTCTGGATGAGCTTCTGGAAGACGCCCCATGTTGGACTTCATACATGATTCGAGATTGGAGAAGCCAGGTTCTGGATGACGAATTTGCCGGTGAGGGTTGTCCAAGAGAGTGCTGCAGCGAGTCCAGTGAGGACGACACCCGGGAATAAGCAAATGCCCGGAATAACCCTCACAAGTTGCTCGAGTGCGAGCCGTGGCTAAGTGTCGAAGTTGCTAAAGTAAATAGATGAAAATAAAATAAACCTGATTCCTAAAAATAAATAAACGTCATCTTATATATGCAAACCTTATTTCCTCCCCAGTATGCTTCAATTGGCAGGTCATTCATAGGCAGGATTCCCAGGCCCAACCTGCTCTAGCCTGCTCCAGCCCGGTCTCCGGCTGCTCGCGCAGCACTCATCGGAACCTCGGCGGTTGAGACCATGCAATAAAAGGAATGAGTATTTATCACTAGTCAAAGTCTCTACTCATCACGCATGATTTCCTTGACTAGAGGACGAGTCCTGCTCGCCAATTATGGGTATTTCACTTTACAGACACTAATTAATTGATGAAGTATCGTCTTGCTGACCATCAAACATACAATTCTCACTTTTCACCGCCTAAAGTATGTTTCTCATTACAGGAGAATTTTGTTCCATATTATTCAAGCATACACTACTGGACCCGGCCTCGTCCACGTCGCAGAGGCGGGGTCGCATGTCCATGCGTGCATCCGATCTGGAGTGAATCGCAGCCTTGCGAGAGAGGATTTAGCTCTCAGCTGTGGCGCTCGACTACTGCCTATGGCTTGAGCGATTAATGGAAGGCTAGGCAGGGGCGGGATCATTCTGCTCACTTGTTCCCCATCCCTATTATGCTTAAATCTTAGCTAGGGCGCCAGAGCCGACAATACCTATGCTAGTACCTATCCAAGTCTACGCCCTTAATGCAATCCTGAAAACTATCTACATTAATTCTATCTAGCATTAGGGATTCTTCATTACAACTGTTTTCCCATCTTTGTCGGGCTTTGCTGCCTTTAATCCAAACAAGGCTACCAAAATACCCAAAAATCGTGAGGTAGCGCTGAAATTCTTGCCACTAGAGATGCGGACAAAGGCCAGGCTTTCTTGGCAAACATGAAAAGCGCAAGGCAGACTTCCCGTCCTCGTGTTGTGAAGCCCGCTGGGTGCGACAAAGTCGGATTGAGAGTGAGGCTTGACGCTAAAACCGCCAGTATCCAAACAAGGCTCAGTAGCTGAGAACTTGCCATGCGCCAAGACCGGTCTTCTTGGGGGCAGGTCACGCTAAGGCCTTCCTCTGCAAGTGGAAACTCATCCGGTTGGGCAGGTTACTAAATAGTTAGCGGACAAATATGCAGAGTATCATGTGGTGAATGATTCCTCGCCTAGTCCAGTTGGGCCTCTGGAAGTCAAGTGCACTATGGCTTACTGTCGCCGTCCACTAGTTTTTGTGGGTGCATTTTTGTTGACTGGGATCTTTCTGCGCAGAAACAGATTGAGGGCCGAGACTCAACACTGACAGACGAAAATTTGGTTCGGGTGCAGTTGCAGACTAGGGTAAAATACTATATAATTGGCAGTCCTCTCCGCTCTGGGTCGCAGCTTGGTGGGAATGGTTTGCCTAGGCATTGTCAATACTGAGGTCCTCTTCGGACTTCCTTCTCTCGGCACCCAGCCCTCCTAATTGAGAAGCCTCAATCACTCTGCTCTCACCATGCTGCCGCGTTTGTCGTCCTCCCTGTTGCTGTGGCCGATCATTGGATTGGCTACATGCAAGCCGGCCTCGGGAACTGTACCTCAAAATCCCATGCTCGGCATTCTTGACGTGGGTGACGGCAAATCAAGCCTTTCAGTCAACAACTTCATAAACTTTGCTACCCCGAGCGGCTGCGATGATGGTATGGTTCTATGCAAAGGACTTTGCATGCCTCAGGACGGTGAATGCTGCCCGTCGGGATCTGGTTTCTGCAAAGCCGGAACAGAGTGCCTGGGCAACAGGTGCACGGGAGGATCCAGCGATGGATCCCTCTGCTCAGATGGAGAAGTAATATGCAGCGGGGGCTGTATGCCCGCAGGAATGGTATGCTGCAGCAGGGGGTATTGCAAGGTGGGCCAGAAGTGCGCTGCCGGTGGGAAGTGCAGTATTGCCAATACTTGTGACGCCGGCAAGGAACAATGCGGCGACGGCTGTATGCCTGAAGGCAAAGTATGCTGCGACACTACCTATTGCGAAGAAGATGAGATTTGTGTAGGCAGCGGGAAATGCCAGGCTGCCAAGACCTGCGATGACGGCGAGGAGCAATGCGGAGATGGGTGTATGCCTGAAGGAAAGATTTGTTGCGAGACCGGGTACTGCGACGCCAACGAGACGTGTACATCAGACGGAAAGTGCAAGGCCGTCAATCCCTGCGGGGATGGGAAAGAAGCTTGTGGTTCCAAGTGCATGCCTGAAGGCAGCGTTTGCTGCGCTGGTGGTGGTTATTGCAAGTCGGGCCAGACGTGCCAGTCGGACGGAACCTGCAAGAACCCGGGCCCTTCGTGCGATTCGGGCGAGGAGCTGTGCGGCAACGGCTGCATGCCTAGAGGAAAGGTGTGCTGCGACACTGGCTACTGCGACGAGGGCGAGACGTGCTCGGCCGACGGAAAATGCAAGAAGCCCTGCGGCAGCGACGAGGAGAAGTGCGGTGACTCGTGCATGCCCGAAGGCAATGTATGCTGCAGCGATGGAACCTATTGTCCCTCCGGAAGAGAGTGCGCGACCAGCGGTGACGGGACTGTTTGCAGGAAGCCCGGTGACAGCAACACCAAGACGCTCGAGGTCGACGAGCCGACTACCGTCGTCGCCACTGCGACGGCCGAGTCGGACCCTGAAACCTCGCGCCCGGCCGAGGCGACGGCAAGCGATGCAGTCCAGGCCGACGACGCTAGCTCTTCGAATAGCTCACCAACCGAATCAGCAGGCGCAGGTGGCGATGGAGGCTCTCAGGTCGGGTCGGGGGGCTCTTCGGGAGATTTTGACGCTGGTACGGGCGGCAAGTCAGACAGCGGCGCGTCAGAGCGCAAGGTTTTCAGCGTATCAGTCGTTTTCGGCTTTGTTCTTGTTGTCGCTTTGGTGCTCTAGATGACGGGTAGAGGCTTGGAACGGCATCCGGTTTATCTAAAGTTGGCATCATGCCCATAAGCTGTGTTACGGATAATGAGAAAACGTACTTTGCGATGAATAGTAGCTACTTTAATAGCATTTCTCCACGACCAAAATTCGGGCTCTGTGTTTGCTTGTTTCTTGAAGCTGGCGTCGAGTGTTTGCAAAAAGCGACTGCACAGTCACGGGGTCGCGTGACTAGGTTTCTTGCCCATGCAAGCTAAGATTCCCAACATCCTCGGATGCCAACGAGTTTAAGCTGTGCATGTTTCAAGACGCAGACCCGTTGTGTTTCTTTTCTTTTCAATCCTGTCTGAATCTTGAAATAAGGATAAACATTGAGACATCCCCAGAAATTGAAAAGCGATTGTGTGAAATTACCTCGGGAACAGTCGAGTTGCCCAATCCAACGGAGCAGGTTGAATGAGTTTGGCGGCTCACATTCTGGCGCGACGCGCTGTCTCCTGTGCGCTTTTACCTTGATTAGATCATTTATACCTCCCAGAAATTCGAGGTCCAGATTAAATTTATTTCTAGGAGCAAAAATGCCTGGGCTCGACCAGACGACCCAAAAGCCAGGCCGCAAGGGTGGCATGCAGGTACTCAACCTTCATCTAAATGTTTTTGCTCAGCCAAAAGCAGTGTCAACTAAGAGCAAAATATTTAATTCACTGAAATCTTCGATTCATTCTGCGCTCGATTTAGCTCAATTTCCCCCAATCCTCTCGACATCATGCCTTCATCCAAGGCCGCCGCAATCGCCCTCGCGGCCATGGCCGTCTCGCACGCGAATTATACCTCCGACTTCCACGTCGTCCTTCCCACGACCTCATACACCATCAACACAACAGCAGCCACCACCACCACCACCACCACCACCCAGCCTGCAAGCACCTCAAAACCCACCGTGGTACCGGCCCTCAACTGCCCCAAGTACGAGCTGATCCCCCAGCCACCCTCGCCCCTGCTGTGCGGCGTGCCGGGCGTGCCTTCGGGCGACGAAATTAGGGCCTTCGACGCCGTCTCCCTCGACTGGTGCGTCAAGCGGTGCTACGAGAACCCAGAGTGCCTTATGGTGGGGTTCAAGGACTGGGCCACGCCCGACGCGAAGGCCAACTGCTATCTCTGGGGGCACCACTCGCTCAAGGAAGGGAACCCGAACCCGCAAACGCTGTACTACCACATCGACTGCTTCACCTGCAACCCTATTCGCAGGGGACCAGCTGCTGGTCACCAGCCCAGGGGGGCACCTAGTCACGGAAGCAGGCCGCATGAAGTTGAAGACCTCGGGGGGCAGTATAAATACTGCGGAAAACGTCGTGCTAAGCGAGGGAGCCATGGGGGAGGCAGAGGGGATGAGGAGCCTCGTTAGTTTGACCTTGGTGGCTTTACAGGTCCAACCTTTGATGGGCACTACACCTTCAGCTTCCTGGTCTCCAATGATGACAGTCAGGTGTCGTCGATGCTATCTGCGCGATCGCCCTTCGCAAACAGACAGTGAATGTGGAATATCCACCAAGGTTAAACATTTAAGAAATATACTTGAGGCTATTAAATCTTAATACATAATTAAAAATCCTTCTTAATCCATTGGTGGCTCAGCTTCTCCTTGCCTGCCACCCTCTGAACTTCATCATATACTCTTGCTGTAAGGTATTTGTAAATGTACACGTCCGCTCCATTGTAGTTTATACTGTGATCGCTGTCTGTAAAGGCAAACATCTTCATCTTCTCCGGTGAGACACCTTCGCCCACGAGAAGGTCAACAAGGGCTGCGGCATGCTGATAATGCACATTGTCGTCGCCGGTGCCATGCAGAACGCTGAAGCCACCAGCCACATTCTTGAAGCCGTCAACCTTGTGCACGGCTGTCTCGGTATATCCATCGTTGTTTCCCTCTAGTGTTTTCATGTATCGCTCAGTGTACATGGAATCATAAAAACGCCAGTCAGATACTGGTGCAGTGATCAATCCGAAGGTGAAGACACCCGAGTCAACCTCGAGGGTTTTGGCCGTTAGGTATCCACCGTACGACCATCCCCACATTCCAACCTTCTCAGGGTTGATGTAGTCAAACTTCTTAATCAGTTCTTCTGCAGCCCAAATCTGGTCTAGAGGTTCCAGTTTTCCCAACTGGGAGGTGACAGTTGATCGGTAGGCACGTCCCCGATAGCCCGTACCACGGTTGTCAACGGTGTATGTGATGTACTCAAGTTCAGGATCGGAGCTGATGTACTGCTTCCAGTTGTATGTCTGGAACCTCTTGTACACATACTGCGAGTTGGGACCACCGTATGGAGTAAAAAGGACAGGATATTGCTTGGAGGAGTCGAAGTTGGCAGGCAGGTTTTGCATGACGTTCAGCTTGTAGCCGTCTGGGTGCTCCAGTTCAAAGTAAGAGATGTTTGGCAGTTTATACTCAGAGATGACCTCATAGAATGCCTTGTTGTCCTCGACAACACGCAGTGGCTTGGATGTGGAGTTTGAAGTGTAGACCTCTTGATAGGGAACGTCCGGACCCAAGTAGTTCAGCACGTAGTAGCCGCCATTGGAAGAGAAGGATGCAGACCAATAGGCAGAAACACTATCATCGACGAGAGGCGTCGTCTTTTTCGTGTCCCAAGAGACCTTGTAAAGATGACGCTCCGTCGAGTGGTGAGTCGTCGCTTGATAGTAGATGAGGCTTTGGGCGGTATCAATGTACAAAATGGCAGTGACTTCCCATTCACCCGAGGTCAGTTGGATGGGCGTGCCGCCGCTGACAGGATACAGGTAAATGTGGTTCCAGCCATCCTCGTCGGAGAGATCAACATAATATGTACCATTAGTAGAGCCCTTGAGATTACCAACATATGCAATTGACAGCAAATTTTCGAGCCAGCCATCGGTGCCGTCACGCTCGCGAACAACTTTGGATGTCAAGGAAGTTGGGTCAACAACCACGTGCGCGTCCAAATCCTGAACACGGTTGAATGCACGATAAATGAGCGACGTGTGGGTATCCGTAACCCAGGAGACTTCACCAATGATGAGATTGTCAGGCTCAAACACATCAACGGGAACCGTCTCGTATTCACCGGTCGAAACGGTGAGAAGATTGAGCTGAACAGTTGGGTTGGTAGACCCAACTTTAGGGTATCGCAAGTCCAATTCTTTTGGGTAAGTAGGGGCCAGCTTCTGTCCATCCATATAGTAGGGAATTGTGAAGGTGCCGACGCCGGTCTCATTGAAGCTCAAAAATGCGACAAACTTGGCGTCTGGCGAAAACCACAAAGTGTAGCGGTCGCCAAAGATCTCTTCCTCGTAAACCCAGTCAGGCACACCATGAAACATGTCAGGTCCGCCATCCTTAGTAATTTGAGTAATTTTACTCGTGTTTTGGTCCATGAGGAACAGGTTGTTGTCGCGCACGAATGCCACGGCATCACCAGTGGGAGCTAACGCCGCATACTGAATGTCGCCAACCTGGTCGTCGGTGAGAGACGAAAGCGCCCCAGACTCGATATCAAGAATAAAGTAATCAGCAAAGTACGAGTGGCGGTACTGCTTGGTCGCATTGGCAGCAATGAGCATGCTACCGGTGCCACTACTGATCCAGTACTCCTCTACATTTTCCGGGAGCTGGTCAGCGGTAACGAGGGTCTTGGTACTATTGGAAACAATGTTGCCCAGAACGATGTCGCCAGCTGAGTTCGATGTGATGTATTGACCATCATCACCGGCAGAATACCAGTTAAAGGTAGAACTGGAAGGTCTGATTGTAGCGCTAGGGCTCGTCTCGTTGAACGTCAAAAGACGTTCGCCGCCTCCCACTGGCTGGTACGGGTTGCGCGGAGGATCAATGGCAGAAGCCAGATGAGAAAGAGATAAAAGGGCCTGAACGGCGTACTTGAGTGCCGCCATTTTTATCTCGTCGAGGTATCCAACCCTGGAGTAGATCAACGACGAGCTGCAACAACTGAGCAAAAATTGAGCAGAGGATCCAACCTCTTTTTAAGCTGGAGAAGGGATCGATGAGCGGCCCTTCTGTCTTGACTCCATATTTTAGAATCGTGATTCGCATGCATATCGCCTTCCTGTCGGGGTGCACTGACCTGCTACTTTTGGAAGCAGGGAAAAAGTTCCTGCCAAGACTGCAACCATTTGCCTGCAAGGGTTAGGCTCTGAATGGCGTGTCCAACAGGAACAGGCGAGGTTGCATAAGTCCTCGTAACTGACTGCTAGTAAATAACGAGGCATCACGAGCGAAATCGAATGGGCGCTAGGGTGGCGGCAGGGGGCGTCACAATTAAGGACGGCGTGCCTGGCGTTTTGGGTTATGCCGTGGAACATTGGTGTGCATGCCGGCATGGGATTGCAATGGGTTGTATTGCGCGCTGCAGATCACCCTTGCGTGAGCCACCAATCACGGCGCGAACAAGAGGGGTAAATTTCCCCAAGACGGCGATAAATCCCAATTGTCTCGCATAGAGATAATATTGAGATTTAGGGAGGAGCATGGAAAAATCGACGTGCACAATTTGTCCCTGGGTATCGCAAGCAAATCGTCATCGGTGGGTTATCTCTTCCAGGTTTCGCTCCGACGCGCCAGCGCGGGGCTATCCTGGCCATGGCGACGCAGATCCTTGGGCGGATGATGACCACGGCCATTTCCATAATAGGCGTTTGCGATAAGATTGGAGAGAGAAATTTAGAAAATATGCTTAATTAATTCTTTTTTACTATGTACTTCTTCCTAACTGGTGGCTCGGAGAATTGAACATGTGTGGACATCTATCTGACCCTAGTTGACCACGCGGAAGATAGGGTACTCATCACCCGCAGCCAAGGGAATGATGCCGGTGCTGGCATAAGAATCTTCGCCTTCCGGTTCCAGCGCAACGATGGCGAGTCCCGCGTTCTTCTGCCTCGTGCTCACCAAGAAGCTGCCTCTGGGCAATTCCTTGGTCCCTGTTGTTGATTCAGTCACGACCGTGGCAAGCACTGAACCCTCATAGTATTCGCCCTGGAATGAGACGGAGTCGACAGTGAGCGTCTCAACCTTGCCGCTCCAGACCTTGTCGAGCTTCTCTACTTCAACTCCGGCGGCGGCGAGCTTATCTGCCACATCGCTCCATCCCGAAGGAATAACGTACGCCTCGGACCTGGCCCTAGTGAAATTGGCCACCTTGGGTGTAGAGGGACGGAATTGGATGGGCACCTTGACGACGGAGCCGTTGTTCACATCAACCATGGTAAACGTGCGATCCTCCAGGTCAGAATAGTCCGTGATGACAATGTCCTCCTTGGAGGTGATGAAATCTTCAATGGCGGTCTCAATCGTGGAGAGAACCTTGTCGGCGTTGTCAGCAGCTGTCTGGAGGATACTGGACGCCATTGTGAGGGCAGCAGCCGTGCGGCGCTGAAACTCCTGGTCTGCGAGACGAATTCCACGCGTTTCGACCAAGAAGGTAACGCATTGGGTCAACCCCATGGCATTTCGGCCAATTCGGGCGTCACTGCCAGCTTCGGCAAAGATAATCTCGTAACCAGGCTCCGTGCTGGAGTCAACCTCGGATTCAATGTATGGCTCCCATCGCAAGTCGCGTGCTTCCATCGCATCACCAATGTTCTTGGCAAACAGGTCTTCAGACAAGCTGCGAATGTCAGGGTGAATGTTCAGGTTCTTCGCCGCGGAGAAAAGACCGTCGGAGCCGTGCTTGTATGTGCCGTACTGACGGTTGGCGGTATACTCGTGCATATCAATGGCAACATGGGGGTTAAATTCGTTGAAAAGAGCCTTAATGTTCTTGGTCTGTTGGCGCGCCAGCTTGACATGGTCGCGGTTGGGGTCGAAGTTTGTGGCCAGCGTCCTCTGGAAGTAGTACACACCATCGGGGTTGTAGCGTGGCAGGACGAAAAGCTCAAGCTTCTCAAGTAGCGAGGAAGCCCAAGTCTCATTCACGTTGAGGGCGCCTAGCAATGCCAGTAGGGACTGGTCGCCGGCGGGCTCATTTCCGTGGACTCCGCCTTGCAGCCAAACCCGAATCTTGCCCTCCGAGGAGCCTGAAAATACACGGGCGTACGGGAACGAGCGGCCTTCCTCAGATCCAAACTCGGCAGTGTGGTAATGTATCCAGTCCTTCTCATTGGCCAGGCGCTGAATGTAGGCGTCTATGCGATGTCAGCCAATAGCTCGCGATTCGCGCATACATGAAGCTTTACCTAGGACTTTGTCAGAAGTCGGACCACTGGTGCCATTGGTAAATCCGGCCGGGATTTTCTTGTCGGTGAATGCGGGAGAGAGCAATTTCACGCTGTCGACATCCTCGAAATTCTTGGCGACAATGGCGCTATCCTTGTCGACCTTGAGGTAGTTGTACCCGTACGTGGCTGCATGAGCAGTCGCGACCATTGACAGGCCGACAATGGCGTTTTGAATGGCCTTCATTTTGACAGTCAACCTACGATTACCGACGATCAATGTTCGAAGAAACACGAGACGAACGCCGAATCATTTCCAAAATTGCTCCGGAACGCGGGAGTAATATAGTGGCAGCGGGGGAAGACCACTGTCCGTGCTGAGACCTTGTGCCGTGCCCCGGACTAATTTCTACATGCCGAAGTCGATGCTTCTACAAGGGCTGCGGAGGAGTTGGCCGACGACATAAAGCCGTTCTTATCGTGGCCCGCAGTGCACTAGGTTGCATGCGGAAGTCAAGAAGGCGGGCAGAACAAGCTTGCAGGGAAGCTTAATTGCCAGGGACAGTGCCAAGCTCGGAAAGCATGCTAAAAAGGGCATGGGGAAAACCCCAGCGGTATTTTTGTTTCCACCACCTTATCAAGTCAAGGAATACCGATCATCTGATGCCCACTTACCATGTAACCGTCGTGACCCCGCGTAAAGCGGGTTGATCTGCCAATTTGCTTTCTTCCGGCCCTACCGACCGTATTCCTGACGTCGAACTGACACGATGAATCAGCACCAGTCTGGATGGAAGGCTCGCTCAACACCAACCCACGATCCGCATCCACTAGGTTTAGGAACCCATAGTCTGTTGTCAAAAATGAGAAATTCTCAGTGGTTCGTCCCGTTCCAGTGCATGTATGCGCCTCATTAGCACGGCACAAAACACCGAAATACGGCATTAGTGGCAAGTCCCGACTGTGGCAGGGCTTGTCGCTACTCTCATATATAAATTAACCATCATACTATACGATTTTATACTGTCACTACCTGTATGCTGAATTACTAGCAGTGCCTAAAGCACTGTAATTTTAGAACTGAAGCTTGTACCTGAAAAGATCAACAGGGTCTCAGGTAGTAATCTTGTTTGGGGCTAGCTAGAGTAGTGATAATATAAAACAATGTTGCAGGTTCGACACCATTGTGTTCGCCTGAGTCGCTGGCCGAAAAGCCCGCAGTTGCATTCAATACGCTTCTACTCCAAAACAACCACCATCTTTGCTCCTCCGCCTCCCTCTTCCATAAGCTCATGAGCTTTTTGGATATCCTCAAACCCAAAAGTCCGAGTGTGTACTTTGATGATCCCCTTCTCAATGTCTTCTAGTAGTTCCTCAAGCGGCACAGCGTGTAAGTCCATTGGCCCTCCACCATATGCGCAAAGTCTAACCCTGTTTGGAAGCCCGAGAAAGAATGGAGAGAATCCCTCCATGGTCCAGGGACCGCCGCTCTGGTTCCCAACAACGCACACGGTTCCTTTTTCCCGCGCGCAGAGAATGCTATCTCTCAGCGTCTGTGTTCCCACAAGTTCCATGACCTTGTGAAAACCACCTTTGCCCTCGAGGTTTTCCGACACCAGC
This sequence comes from Calonectria honghensis, assembly GCA_013403855.1. Taxonomy (NCBI): domain Eukaryota; kingdom Fungi; phylum Ascomycota; class Sordariomycetes; order Hypocreales; family Nectriaceae; genus Calonectria; species Calonectria honghensis. The sequence goes on from VTGB01000015.1 coordinate 990,693, forward strand.
CCGTCATCGATATATACTTCATCTGCACCAACCTCTTTGAGCATCGCGACCCTGTCTCCCCTACGGGTTGTCCCTGCAATGTGCGATGCCCCAAGTTTGTGGGCCAATTGGATAGCGCAAAGCCCAATCGAGCTTGTCGCGCCACGGATCAGAACTGTGTCGCCAGGTTTGATATCCAACCCCGCCGTCACTGTCCCCCATGCTGTCTGAAGCATTTCGGGCAAAGCGGACAGCTGGGTCTTGGGGAGAGTGGTTTGAGGCACCGTTCGTATATTTTCGATTGCAGCACAAGTATACTCCGCGTACGATCCAGGCGAGGTCCGCCCAAGGCCACCCATGCAAGTAAAAATGTGCGTACCGATCGGGATAGATGGGTCGGCCTCGGATGCATGATAACCCGCTACTGTGCCATAACACTCAATCCCAAGAATCTGAGGGAGTTCCATGTGGCCTTCGCCAAGGCGAGATAGCATTTCTAAAATTAAAAATCAGTTGATGCAATATAAACTGTTGCAGGTAGCTCCATTACCTCCACGGTTCAACCCGAAGCCCAGGATTTTGATAAGCACTTGCCCAATCTGCGGCTCAGGTAATGGAACGCGGTGCTCAACGAGAACGGATGCAGGACCAGCCGCCTCACAGACGACAGCTTTCATCGAAATGGGCAACTGCATGGTGGTATAAATCGAGATTTGAAGGGTTTTGGAGCTTGAAGTCGAATTGTAAGCTTAAAGACAGAGCTATTGACACTGGTCGGTCGGATGCAAACTACGATGCAGGAATACACAAACAATTTATATTTTGGATCAACATCCTCAGTACAAATGAAGCGACTCTTTTTTGTTTAGTTGCGATATTCCGCATCGTTAGACATGGCTCCAAAGGCGGTTGTAATGGTCGGATTTATCCCATCGGGCAGAGCGACGTCCGTAAAGCCGGTTGTTGCCCCACCAAGTGTGAGAAGAGCCTTATGTTAGCTGTGTTACCTGTGTGATCCTACTCGCTGTGCAATGAAGTGGATGAAGATGTGGCGTAATTCTGACACGGCGCGATTCATCACATTGATATGGTGGGATTTTTAGAATACATATGAACGCGGTAAAATAAGCAATATCACACAAACAGAATAAAAAGTCGCGTTGAGAGTCGTGAGTTGGTGTGCGTGTGCAGCTCGTACCCTAGCTACCCTACAATACCGGTACAATGGCACTCTGCACCTTGGCATCTCTACAAAGACCACCTGTCTCAGCATTTTAGCTTAAAAAATAAATAATAAATGATACCTAAATAAATTTATTTATGGGGCGCATCGCAGCATCCTGTGAGGGCTCTGTAACCCCCCATAAGCTGTTGTGCAGCACAATTCGGTGTAGCGGACTCGTTGATCTTTTGCCCTACCGGTTGCGAAAGTCTATTGCAAGGCGCGGTATGCCACCCGCACCCGACAGGATTTTACACACATTAAATAATAATTCTGGGTTTATAATAAGGAAAATTGTGTATTGCTTCGAACAAATCATTTCAATTCTTGAGACATAATGCAGCTATCCTCTCAAGCAAGTTTTCCAACTCTGATGGGCCTTTCCCTCCCACTGTTATTGTGCCATGACTAAGCGCCAATGTCTCATCGCGAGTCCATTCGATAATGACGAGTCTTCCATCTATAATTTCTGACTGGAATGTAGTCTCAAACTGTGCTCTATTGCACGGAAAGAACTCTGCCGTCGAGGCGGCCATGTCAAGCCCGCGCTGCGAAAAGTGGCCTGCTAGCGGGCCGAGGTAGTACGTTGCAGTGACACGAGGGTTCAAGTCAACAATATATTGGCTGCCCGTCGCGCTCGTAACAACGTCCACTCCTGCGGGTCCGTAGTAGCCTTTGCGGTTCAAGAATTGTGCTACTCTGTCCATGACCCCGGCGTACTGCTGATGGAACTTTGGTTGATCAGGATAGGAGATGATGCCTCCTTTCCATTTGCTGTCTTGGTCGAAGCGCTGCTCAGAGCAGGCAATAAACTTGGCCCGCCCTTTGCGCGTCACAAAAAGCGCTACGGCTGCCACGACGCCATCAACATAGTCCTCTAAAACTAAAGAACTTGGATGCAAATGGTGATTGATGGTGCTGATTTGAGAGAGCATTTCATGCAGCTGAAGTCCAAGCAACCCCTTGATTTCAGCACGGTCCGAATCTGTCGACACTGCAAAGACACCTCTACCTGACATGGACTGGTTAAGTTTGACCATGAAGGGAACATGGTAAGTGTCGAGAGATGCCAGCATTCGCTCAACTTCTTGGCCGCGTATAGCGGGGTCGCTGCAATGGTGTGGCTTGAGCAGTGAGTCAACCACCAGGGAAGGTGGTGAAGGCAATTCTGACAGAGCCAACCCCCGCTTGCTCAAAATTTCGTAGTGAACCTCTGGGTCGATGGAATGAGGGAGATGCGATACGCGGTCAGATGGGAATAGAACTGATAGCAATACACCCTGATCGAGTGTGATCTGGTCAGGGCTCGCAGCATAGCTCACAGACGGCCGCTGATGAGCTTGCAACCTGGCTAAGGTTGTCTTCATATCCGCCTGGCCTGGTACTTGACAATTCTCTCCAGAGGCGTGGTCGAGCACGCTTACACGAAGGGTCCCTGCCGTGAAGGCGTACCACTGTGGTGTTGCCCTAATTGCCAAAGCCATTACTCTCAAGTCATGAGCCGACATAACACCGGATTTCAATCTCATGTTGTAAGTGAATTTGGCCACCGACGCCTGTTCGTCAATGAAGTGTGAGGGGTGGAAGAATAATGTTGGGGGTGGTTTGTTTCCATCGTTGTCGATTGCGTACAAGTCGCTCAGAGTGTAATCAAGGCAGACCCAAGAGTCCTGCGCCATATTTGTTCTGAGAGTGGTGACCGAGACACTAAATGGATGATTGCAAGTTCCAAGCAGCCTGTCAATCTGCATTTCAATCTCTGAATATATCGGATGCATATTACTTTGCTGTGCCCCCAAAATTCCCAGGTGAATGCAGCACGGTTGTTCAGGGTGAATACATGACGCATCTTGGCGTGCACAAGTGGAGCCGAATCCAATTCAGCCGTAGCAGTAGCACGGCTTGATTCTGCCGTGTCTTGGCCCCCGGTCTAGCTTGCCTTGTGAGGCCATTGATTCACTCATCGCTTGGTCCGGCACAACTCAGTCTGTGCACAGCTAGTAAAAATACTCAACGCGAACCAATTACGGTACGCCAACGTAAGTAAGGGCGGCTCATCGCCCCACAGGATCGACAAAATGCAACGACTTGCGTGACCTGCGCGAGCCGCTTTTCGTCGCGTTATGCAAGTCTTGTCAAGTGAGAACTCGAGGAAACGAAACACGGGCAGAAGCGATTGGCTAGGGTCTTGTTGAGATGTTTAAGACAGTGATTCTCAACAATTTTATCTCGCCGACAGCTACAGAGACGGCAGCTAGCTCTTGAAGGCTGGGAAGAGAGGAGAAAAGGATCGGCGCTAGCTCAGATTCTGAGAACGCCCCAAAAATATTCGAAGCTAGAAGAGCGGATATGAGTGTGGAATTTTAATGGCGGAAAGGACGTCATTGCCTTGAGAGAAATGTTCGGACCTGGACATAAATTTAGAGAGTTCGAAGTCAATCCATACAACCTATGTCAGATGCACCATCTTTACTTACCATATTGTCTTAATATTCTGGAGCAGGTTTATAGACCTTTCCAGTTCCATATATGCTGATCACAAGCCAAACCAGATCAATAACCGGCCATCACCGCGGCGCTGAAGATATTGCAACCATCAAAATGGAAGGCTCTGCGCCCTCAGAAAATACTGCAGAAGCTTCAGCACAGGGATCTTCCAGCAGTGCTAAGATGATGTCAATGCAGGATATGGAGCAGATCTGGACGTGGAACAGCACTGTACCACGACCTATTGACCAATTTGCGCACGAATTGGTCGAGAAAATGGTACAGTCTCAACCTGATTCGCCGGCGATCTGCGCATGGGACGGGGAGCTATCATACATTGAACTGGATGACCTTGCGTCGCGACTGGCAGGTCGACTAATCGACGCAGAAATTGCGGAAGGCCAAATCATCCCACTTTGCTTCGAGAAGTCTAAATGGACAACGGTGGCAATCCTTGCTGTTCTCAAAGCCGGTGGTGCCTTTGTTCTGCTGGACCCATCACTTCCTGAGCAAAGGCTCAGAACCATACTAGAAGAGGTTGGTGGCAAGCTGATCCTGACTGGAGCCACCACCGCATCTCTCAGCTTGCGATTAGGCAAGACCGTTGTACGAGTTGACCAAGATTCTCTCGACTGTTTAAATTCTACCATATTGCAACGCCGCAGAGATAGGTTCGGGTCAACTTCACGGCCTATGTATGTGATATTCACATCAGGAAGCACCGGTACGCCCAAGGGAGTTCTCATTTCCCACAGCAATTTTTGCTCTGCTTTTCAGAATCAGTCCACGGAGCTAGGATTCACCAAAGAATCTAGAGTCTTCGACTTTGCATCATATGCTTTTGACATATCTATCCTCAATGTTCTGGCTACGCTTCTTGCTGGCGGATGCATATGTGTGCCATCTGAGAAAGACCGGAAAGACAGCATAGGAATGGCAATGTTGTCAATGCAAGTGAACATATCCATCCTAACTCCGACTGTCGCACGCCTGCTAGACCCGGCAAAACTTCCATGTTTAAAGAGACTTATCCTAATCGGCGAGCCGGTTGGCGCAGAGGATGCCAAGCCATGGTGGGGCAAGGTGGCCATGATCAATGCTTATGGGCCAAGCGAATGCCCACTGGCTAGCACAATTAATAACAACTCGACAAGTTTACAGGAGGCCATCCTTGTTGGCAAAGGAGCAGGTCTTGCCACTTGGGTTGTTGACCAGGATGATCACAATCGTTTGGCACCACTGGGCTGTGTTGGTGAGCTGCTGCTTGAAGGACCAGCAGTTGGACTAAGATATCTCAACCGGCCAGAACAGACGGCTCAGGTATTCATTGAAAACCCCCTGTGGCTGGAAAAGGGAACCCAAAGCCGACAAGGACGTACTGGAAGACTCTACAAGACTGGCGATCTAGTACAGTACCAAAGCGACGGGAGGCTGAAATTTGTCGGTCGCAAGGATTTCCAAGTCAAAATCCGTGGGCAGCGAGTTGAGCTAGGTGAAATTGAGCACGCGATTCGTCAACATGTGGTAAATATCAGTCAGGTGTTGGTCGACATGATTGTACCCACAGGAACAAATGCTCAATCAAGACTCGTAGCTTTTATTGAGACGGACAACAAGAGTCAGCCACATAGCGTGGAAGTGGAAAATGTCCCCAGACTGCGAATATTCGAAGTTACTCCGGAAGAAGCCCGTCGGCTGGCTGAACATCTACCGGCCTACATGGTTCCCACCGTGTTTTTTGCCATGGATAAATTGCCGTTGACACCTTCAGGCAAAACATACCGCAAAGGGCTGCGCGACCTGGGCGCAAAGCTCTCAGCTCAGCAACTCGCTGAGGCGCGAACTGGTGGGGGCGCGGCCAAGAGGCAACCGACGACTGAAGCCGAGAGCAAATTGCGCGAGATTTGGGGCCAGGAGCTTGGAATCAGTCCATCATCAATCGGATTAGATGACAGCTTTTTCCACCTAGGAGGCAATTCAGTGTCGGCAATAAAAGTGGTTGGCGCCTATCGTAAGATGGGCCTTGAGGTAGGCGTTGCCGACATCCTCCGCGACCCTACTTTGCACCATGTTGCTAGCCAAGCGCGGCATGTGGTCAAAACAGAGGATATTGCTTCCTTTTCCTTAATGGGACCCGAGTGTGATATCGGGTTATTGCTTGGCCAAATATCTGCCCAACATCACCTCCAAGAAAAGCATGTGCAAGATGTCTTCCCCTGCACATCGCTGCAGGAGGGTCTGATGTCGCTAACGCTCAAGCAGCCTGGAGATTACATCATGCAAGAAGTCATGAAACTCAAGGCCAACGTTGACATGGCTGCCTTTCGAAATGCTTGGAGTGAAGTGGCCCGGAAGATGCCTATTCTTCGCACACGTATCGTTCAGGACAATGGCCATGGTCTCCTGCAGGTAGTGCTGGATGAAGAGATACGTTGGCTGGAAGCCACTGGTTTAAATTCCTATCTCGACAATGATAAGCACCAGCCTATGAATATTGGAAATCCTCTGGTTCGGTATGCAATTGTCAAGGACGTTGAAAACTGGTTTGTATGGACAGTACATCATGCTTTGTACGACGGCTGGTCTCTTGCCCTTGTCAATGATGCCGTTACTCGGGCATACATGGGCCAGAGCATCTCACAAGGGCCCCAATTCCAATCATTCATCAAATACGTCCAGGACCTCCACATAAGTCAGGAGACCTGTGAATATTGGCGCACTGCCCTTGATGATTGCGAGGCGGTCCCGTTTCCATCACATCCGCCATCCTCCGGGCAGTCAGCAGCGGATAGCACCGTAGAGCACTCCATTGCTTACCCTGAGAGGCAGCAGAGCACCGGTGTCACTATGTCTACTCTGATTCGTGCTGCCTGGGCACTCATCGCCGGCCAGATAACAAACTCGGACGATGTTGTTTTTGGTGTCACTGTATCTGGAAGGCAATGTTCCGTTGCCACTATTGAGGAGATAGCCGGTCCCACCATTGCCACGGTGCCTGTAAGAGTTAAGCTGTCGCAGGATACTACTGTGCAAACTTACGTCCAGGAGGTACATCGCCAAGCCACAGAGATGATCCCATTTGAGCAAACAGGCCTACAGCGGATCGCCAAAATGTCATCCGACTGCCAACAGGCCTGTATGTTTCAGACACTGCTCGTGGTACAGCCCGACCAGAAGACCTCGGAAACCGATGGAGTTCTAGGCGAGTGGCAACACGACAACCAGGGTGACAAATTCAATACCTACGCTCTGATGCTTGAAGTGTCCCTCAAGCCCAAGGAGATAAAAGCCAGAGCAACTTTTTGTTCGAGCGTCATCCAGCCATGGACGGTAAAAAAGCTACTGGAGCGGTTAGGACATGCAATGCAGTGTCTCACCAAAGCGGACCCTTCCACCAAGTTGAGCACGATCAAACTAGCCACCCCCCAAGACATCGAACAAATATGGAACTGGAACCGGATTGTCCCCAAGCACGTGGAAGAATGCGTCCATGAAATTATTTCTAGCTGGGCAAAGACGCGCGCGAATTCACCGGCCATCTGTGCTTGGGACGGTTCACTGACTTATGTCGAGCTAGACACTCTCGCCTCAATATTATCGCGACGGCTGGTGGACAATGGCCTGAGCCCCGGTGAGCTAGTGGCACTGTGTTTTGAAAAGTCCATGTGGACGTCAGTGGCCATGCTCGCTGTTGCGAAGGCTGGCGGCGCATTTGTGTTACTTGACACTTCGCTCCCGGAGCAGCGGCTCCAGACCATTGTTGATCAAACTGACTCAGGTCTCCTTATCTCATCCATTGCCGCCATGCATCTCAGCTCAAGTATTTCACGACATCGTACGGTCCTCTCAGTTGGTCCTGAACTAAACGAACAGGCCAATAAAACGTGCCCCATTCCTTCAAATGGGCAATCCGTATTACCTGCGTCGACCCTATTTGCCGTATTCACGTCTGGAAGCACAGGGACACCAAAAGGGACCCTTATAACGCACAGCAACTTTTGCTCTGGTGCGTACCACCAGGCTGCACGTTTGGGCTTCTTCAAGGACGCTCGGGTCTTCGACTTTGCATCGCATGCTTTTGATGCCGCTGTACACAACGTATTCGCCACGTTTCTCACGGGAGGCTGTGTCTGCATCCCTTCCGAGGCGGACCGTAGAGATCGTCTTGCCACATCTTTAGTTTCAATGCGAGCGACGATGGCCATTCTTACACCGACCGTCGCACGTCTCCTGAACCCTACCAAGCTCCCCGATCTCAAAACATTGGTTCTTTGCGGCGAAGCTGTCTCGATCCAAGACGCTCTCCCTTGGTGGGGAAGAGTACAAGTCATCAATGGCTACGGACCTTCCGAATGTACTGTTGCCAGCACCATCAACGACCGCGCTTCGGCTCCTGAAGAAATAACCAATATTGGTAAAGGTGTTGGGCTTGTCACTTGGGTTGTGGACCCAGAGAACCACAACCGCTTACTACCACCGGGATGTGTTGGCGAGCTTCTTCTTGAGGGCCCTCTCGTTGGAAAAGGTTACTTGAACGAGCCCGAGAAAACCGCTGCTGCCTTCATTCACGATCCGGCGTGGCTACTTGAAGGCACAAAGGATAGGCCTGGCCGCTGTGGAAGGCTTTATAAGTCAGGCGATCTTGTCCAGTACAATCAGGATGGCAGTCTCCGGTTTGCTGGCCGAAAGGATGGCCAAGTCAAGATCCGCGGACAGCGTGTGGAGCTCGGCGAGATTGAGCGCAAGGTTCAAGATTGCATGCCCAATATCTGCCAAGTTGCTGTTGAACCTATCACGCCTCGGTGTGAAGATGGTAGCTCAAAGACGACCCTTGCAGCATTCTTTGTCCCCAAGGAACTACCCCCAAACAAAAGCGACGTACTGACTCCAACAATATCTCCTATTCCACAAGATGTTGAAGCAATGTTAGCCGAGCGTCTCCCGCGATACATGATTCCCACAGCGGCATTTTCCATGACGGAGCTTCCGCTGAACGCTACAGGCAAGACGAACCGAAAGCATCTACGCGAAATCGGAGCCTCATTCACGTGGCAGGAATTGGTGGATACTCAATCTGCTGCACGAGGGCCTAAACGACAACCAAAATCTCAAATGTGTCAACTGCTCCAGAATATCTTCGCGAAGGTGCTTTGTATTGATCCAACAACCATTGGATTGGACGACAACTTCTTCCAATTGGGAGGCGACTCAATTGCGGCTATGAAAGTAGCAGCAGAAGCCCGCAAAGCTGGCATCAAGTTGGCGATAGGGGATATATTTCGTCACAGCACACTTGGGAGCATTTCCGAGCACACGAGCAGTGCTCTGCGACACGGCCAGCTCGAGGAAGCTGCTGTTATTGATTCCAATAAGAGGTCGGCTCTTCTTGAAGTTATTGACTCGCTGGGTATTGACATGACCTCTGAGAGAATTCTGGATATTTTACCTGTCACAAACATGCAAGAGCTGTACATCAGTGATTCAATCAAATCGGGGAGATTTTGCAATTACTTTTACTGCGATTTTAGCGGCATGCTAGACTTGACACGCCTTGAGGCATCCTGGATTTCGGCTTTGGAACATTTTCCAATCCTACGATCCTGCTTCCTTCCTCTGAGAGGGGAATACTGGCAGATTGTGCCTTGCCAAACCAAGCTTTCCCTCGAGGTGCTGGAGGCGACCGAGAGCATGGACGCGTTATTTCACAGCCTTTGCTTGGAGGACTCAAAACGGTTCGAACCCCACCAACCACCCTTCAAGATCACGGTTCTCAAAGGTGCTCAACGCATCCGGATGATACTTCGCATCTCGCATGCCCAGTATGATGCCATCAGTCTACCTGTGGTTTTACGATTTTTCTGCGCGCATTATGATGGAAAACCCTGCCCTCCTATTGTGGACTTTTCCCGTTTTCTTTCGTATACGTCCCGTCAGAGGTCCATGTCCTGTGCCTATTGGAAAAGCTTTCTTCGCGGTTCCTCTCCCACAACCTTGCCGATGAACGTTGGTCAGGCTGGCACCTCCCGAGATTCTAAGCCGACGCGGATTCAAGCAAATGTGAAGATGGACCTCCCGATCTTGCCGGGAAGCATCACGGTTGCGAATGTCATTACTGCTTCGTGGGGCTTGCTTTTATCGCAAATAACCGGAAAGACTGACATTGCGTTTGGTCAAATTGTCGCCGGTCGCAATTCAGCTATCGATGGGATTGAAGAGATCCCAGGCCCTTGCACTAACTTGATTCCCGTGAGGATGATCACTTCTCCCAGTCAACCTTTTCTCAGCCTGCTGCATCAGGTCCAGAAGCAATTCATGGATCTTGGCGAGGCGGACTCGCTCGGCTATAAAGAGATTGCAGAGCACTGCACCGATTGGCCGGGCGGAATGGACTTTGAGTGGCCCTCAATCATAAAGCACCAAAACATAGATACGCACCCCGAGATTGAAATCTCCGGGAATCGGTCCCGGATCGACTTCTTTCATAATTCAGATGTGGTCCCTTCGTCGGCGGTAAAGATGACTTCATACCCGGAAGGCAGATACATCCGCTGCTCTCTTCTCACCAATAGTAGCCGAATGACAACTGAAGCTGCAAATGAGCTTTTAAGTGCATTAAAAGTCATTATATTACAAATGGGAGCTTGTACAAAAGGGTAAGGATGTTAATTTAAGAAAGGAAATATTCCTGGATCTGGTTGTTTGGTTGGGATTGGTTTTAAGCAATGACCACAAGAGGGAGGTAGTGTTATTGCAATCACGCATAGGCTGCATTGCACTTACTGTCTAGTAGTCAAGCTTGACTAAAATTTTATTGTTCAACCTGAATGGAACCTATAGACAGCAAGGCCAATTGCTGCCAACGTGATTATTGACCTGTGGCTCAAGTAATGCGCGACTCAACATCAAACCGAGAGAGCGCGACAGGTCCGAAAGGTTCACCTAATGATACAGCGCTGCCCTCACACATCCAATTGGACGGCTTCCGTAGCTCAGTTGGTTAGAGCTTCGTACTAATACTTAACTTTCAAGTGTTGGTGATGCGAAGGTCGCAGGTTCAAGCCCTGCCGGGAGCAGAAATGTCTCACCATGCCATCCAATCTTTTTGCTTTTTGTTCAAAATATCGTTCTGTGAGCTGCAATCGTTTGGTTGAAGTGGCCAACTGCTCGGGATATCAGACCGCGGAATCATGGTGATGAGGTAGAAATTTTCTCCTTTTGTCGGCCGGTTGCCCCACTCACCGCGCATCCAATGAACCATGACAATTCACTAAAACCACCATGTCGTGATTATCGAAGCAAGGTTCAACGGTCTAATGATAATCAAGACAGAATAATTTTCTTTGTGACCATGGTCATAAATCCCAGCGACGATTCACAATTTCAAATTACCCCAAGCTGGGGGAGGCTTGTAACCCAGCCATCCCGCCTACCATTGCCCTACCTCTATTATCGAGGAGAATACAATGTACAACAATAATATCTTTAAACGTACTATATACATATTTTGAGGTATTTGGTAAAGAAGGTCGCATCTTCCGGAATATTTAACAATGAAACGGGCATGTTAGGAAGCCGAAAAAAGAATATACATGTAGTTGAAAGAAAGAACGCTGTGCTGTTTTCATTTCAATTCAACCCATCGTATAACCGACTCAATGTCAACCTGACTTCTTCCGGACTCGATGCTAAACGCAGCTGCTCGAAAGCGTGTTTGATTCGCAGAAACGTGAGGCCTGGTATTAGCTCGAGCTCTTTCCTCACAGTATAGCAGACGGCGCCATCAGTGATGTCGGGACAGTCGTCCAACTCGAATTTTATGAGCTTAGACATGTCATCCCAGACCAAGTTCCTTGACACCTCAATCTGAAGAGACCATTTCTGCAGAGCCATGCCGAGAGCGGTTTGTCTTCCAAATAACAGGAGGTGCATCTTGCGATTAGATTTTAGCAGTTGGATTAAAATGCCCACTGGACTACTGCTGGTGCCGTTCCAGTCATCGGTGGATTCATCAATGCCATCCAGGATAAAGTATATATCGTACTGGTGCATTATGTCTAATTTCTGCATCTCAAAAAGGAGATAATCGGCATCCACTAACCTTGCCTGATTCTGCAGCAAGTGGACTATAAATTCGCGCTGCTGTTGTTGAGGCAGGTAGTGAAGCAGCTGCCATAGAAAATCCCGTAACATGGCATCGGCTCGCCTTTCTTTTTGGCCCTCCGGAAACGAGAAGAACAGCGACATTTTGTGTCTTTTCCGTAGGTCGCTATGCACCGATTCCGCCAAAACGGATTTGCCGCATCCTTCAACACCATGAATCAAGAGCACTCTGGTGTCGATATCGGGCTTATCTGCAAGGTTGGTGGATGAGGAGAGACCTGGATTCACGGTAGGCTTTTTTACCCAGTATTTGAACGTTTCGTGAGACCAGATCCACTCCCCTGTGCCGGCCAACTTCTTAGGAATAAAATCGTTAGTGGATGGCTGAAGTGCATGCCGTAATTGTGCCCAATTGCGGTCCTGTATTGTTGAAGCTTCGAGGGAAAGCTGCAAAGATGTCCTCAGCTTTTCAAGCCGGGGGCACCATTCCTTGGCCTGCTCCTCGAACCCGGAAAATTTAAGCCGAGCCTTCTTGAGAAACTGGGGGCCCCTATGCGCCTCCACCTTCTCGACCAAGCTTCGCAAATCCGATAGTTGGCAATAGGCACTATCGAAGGCCTGCGTGTCTATGTGTCCTTTCGAAGCCTCCCTCTTGTGTTTATGCATGCTCTGAAAGACGCTGTCCAGCAGGTCGAGCTGGCTCTGTAGCTCGTCGAGGACCCCGTAGCTGCACATCTCGGGGCTGATTTGCCCCACCTTGGCGCGCGTGTCCCTCACCAATGTCAGGGCCGCGTACATCCCTGAATCGGGCTCGAGCAAGTCCAAGCCCTTCATATCGGTTCTGCAAAATCGCTGTTGCTGGCGAAGAAGAAAAAAAAGAAGAAGAAAAAGAAAGCTGGAGGAGAAAAGTTCATCAGGCAGACAAGCGAAGCAAGACACTAGATGGCACCACCTTTAACAGGCACTAATCAGGTGAGGGGGCCAAATTGCAGTGGGCATTCCGAGTCAGCACTAAAAATGAAGCTGAAGGCGAAAGTCCTTATGAGATGCAGCATGGAAAAGGATGGGTTGAGCGATGTTATTCACTTTTACTTCATGTCAACAGTTTTTTTTATTTATCCTGGAGCATCTCTAGATTCGTAAAATCGGTACACATGCATCATTCATTTTTAGTACGTGTTTCCCTCGCGGGTGCTGGGCCAATCGGCCTCGAAGCGACTCCAGCCTCCGTACTCGGGTTCATCCGCCAGGAAGAGAGTGCTGACAACCATGTCGTAGTAGCCGTCGGCGGGGGTCTTGCCCTGGCAGACGTTTCCTCCCATGGCGACGTTGAGCAGGATGGTCATGTCGCGCATCGGCCGGGTGCCCGGCGGGATGCTCCCCTTCATGACGGGCCTGCCGTCAATGTACCACAGCATCCTGCCCTGGCCCGGGTGGCCGCCGGGCTGGTCCCAGACGAAGTCGTAGCGCACGGGGCGGGCGTGCATGTCGGGGATCTTGGTGGGCAGCACGCGGTGCTTCTGGGGCTCGTGGTGGAAGCCCCAGTGGAGGCACGACCGGTTCTCGAGGTCGCCGTTCCACGTCTCAGCAATGTCGATTTCGCCGTCGGTCGGCCAGGAAAAGGGCTCCTGGGGCAGCAGCCAGAAGGCCGGCCAGATGCCGCTGGCGCAGGGCGAGAGAATCACGGCGGTGAGGACGCCGCGGTCGCGGGCCAGCGTCTGTCTACTCACCAGGCGGGCAGAGGTGTAGCGCTGCTCAGGCGTGGGCGCGCCATTGTTGGCCAGCGCGCGGATCACTAAGCGACCATCTGGGGTGCTGTTGCACTTGAGTCAGCGAGAAGCGTTGGTGGCATGTCGTGCAACCTGGACGTACTGAAAGGCATTGGCAGGGTCGGCCGTGTAGTGCTCCAGCTCCTGGTTTCCCCAGCCGTCAGCGTTGCCCAGTTTGGCGTCCCAGTCAACCGTCACGGGAATGTCGGGCTGGAACCGAGGCTGCCAGTATGGCTGTGGTGGTGGCCGCGAGTGTGGCGGGGGTACGCTTGGTGGCTGATTGGCATCGTGGCCGTGGCTCTGGCTCTGGCCTTGGTTCTGCTTGTCAGGATCAGCCATGAGCTGCTCAATCTCCTGCTTGGCGCGCTTCAAGTGATCTTTCCAACCCATTGTGGCGGTTTCGTTATTGAGGCGTGGTGAATATTGATGAGAAAAGGATGGGAACCGCGATAAGCTTTCCAACGGCCTCGTCCCGCCTTTTTGTTTTTAGTTCTGGGAGCTTGGATGCTGCATTGAAGCATGATGTGGTCCAGTGGATTTCGAAAATGAACCACCTTGGCGTGACGTCACGCTGCTATGAGGCTGTGCTTTTCGGCTACCATTCGAGCCCGGCATTTTCTTCCATTGCGGTTCTCTGCTGTTCGGTTGGCTCATTAATCGTAAATACCGGAGAAGCGGCACTTTGCCGAGCGGCCAAGAGTGAGGCCGTACCTGGCTCGCTTGCGTCAGCAACGCTCGCCGCAGGCATCGCGTTGATAAGGGTCTAATCCGTCGCAGCCTTTGTTGTTTTGACATTTCATCCTTGTTGCATGGTCACAAGAAATGGATCTGGCCATATTGCATTTATTCCAAAGTGGCCGTATATCCGAACACATGTCAGCCAACTTCTGTCCTACCCCACTACGCTTTGGCGGGGATCGTCCCATCTACTTTGGGCGGGGTTCACGATAGTGACTGTTGATACAACACAACGCTTGAATGATTGTCAGTCCAACACTTTGTTGCATGGGGCCGTCCCAAAAGAGTCGACATCTGGAGGGTTTTTTTTTTTTTCGTTAAAATAAATATTATTCTACGAAACATAATCTCGTAGGTTTTTCAGGATTATATAGATCAAGCTGACTTGTGCAATGGCAGGAGTCGGGAAGCACTCTCGCCTTGATCATCCAAGCAAGGGTTGGAGTACATCTGGACAGATGAGGATTCACCTACGTACAGACCGTTGAAATATTCGTCTCAAGCTGGTCACATTTTCTCCGTAGGTTTTTTCCATGATTCATAGTTCATCGTCTGCGTGTGCATCGCCACCCTATAGTTTGGATTGCCCTGTTTCTGTGTGTCTCACTTGATCCATCGCTCATCCGAGGTCGTGACAAATCGAAATAAAATAAAAATTATTCAAAACACATGCGAATCCGTATAAAAACGATGGCAAAGGCCATTTCGCCATGGTATAGGCAATGTTGGGTGAGTTTGGACTAGTGTCTCCTGTTGGGGTAAGCGCCATTCAACATGAGCCTAAAGTCCACGCCATGTCCCTTTTATCTGATGGATTGTTAGGTTATATTACCCGTTGCTTTACCTTCTTGCACACCATATTTATCGTCATTGATGCTTACTTGGTGGGAAGATGATGATGCATCGACCCCGCAGGAGAACTTTGCAGTCACCAATGAGGCACTTCCGAATCCAGCCTGGTAGGAAGATGGAGGAGCTGCAGCTCCAATCACTTCTTCATCACCATCCCAGCTTCTCAACACATTGCGATCCCGTTTCGACCTGGGAAGAAAATAAACCAAGTTAAGCATGGCGACCGTAAAACTGTACTGTGTCGCCCGTCGATGCGGTCTCTGCCGCTTCCGCTTCCTCAAAGGCGAGACAATTATTGCTGGTGAGTGCCCGACGGACCCCCCCGGGGATTCCGTGCCATGATGCCATCTGACATACACAGTGAAACCAAGCGGAGAGCTTTCTGAGGCATTTGATTGCGAAGTCCCCGTCGACTTCAGAGGAAATACGTTTTACATTATTTGCCACAGCGCATCCGTGCGGGAATGCTACCACGAAAACAGAGCCGTTGGGTGCCATTTGGACTGCCTCAAATTGATGCCCGCTAAGTCGCCCTGGGAGTTCATGAACGCCATGTCGTACAGCTTTGAGCCCCCAAAGGCCACAGAACAATCACGTCGCACAATGCTTCAGTACCGCCTGGCCGAAAACCTCAACACTCCCGTCTATCTCCCCCCGGAACTGCGTTTCAACATGGCCAAGCATCTGCTTCACCAGTACGCCGCGGGCTTAGCAACCGCCTTGCCGTTCTGTAGCAATGCGCCATCCTTCAGCGTGGAGTTCTCCAAGCATGTTTGGTCGTCGAATATTGAGTTTGAAGGAGTAGAGTACCTCGCATCACTGACAAACAACTATGATTCCGACGAAAATAAGGCAACCTCCGATAGAAGCATTGTTTTGCATGCGAACCGTGAAGCGACTGCCCTGTACATATGCGAGGACCAGTGGGGTGTTCGCAAGGTTGTTTTCGGCAGCGCTCATGAGCCGCCATTCGCCGATGCCTTGCCAGGCGTGTGGTGGAAGACGCTGTCGATCTCTGATTCGCAATCCTTGCTCGACGTTCAAACAGATGCAAGTCCAGCCTCTGGAGTATGAGGACGTCACTAATCGCGAAAGCAGGGCATAAAAGTAAAGAGTATAAGCAGCGTCAATGGCAATGAACGGATATCCAGCAGCGATCTTGTGTCGTGGGCCATTCCGCAGCCGCTTCTTGTCAAACTGCGAGTATACAAGTTTTACCAAGACTTTAGGGCGCACATGCCACTAGCTCGAATGGCATTGCTCCCGTACAACGAAGCGAAAACCACCGGCTATTCCGTCTGCTGCAACCCAGGGCCCATCACCATCCACGCCCACGTTGCGGGGGAAGCAGACCCGTCGCTTTACGAACAGAGCTCGGAATCGCTGGTCTGGATCCATGTGCCGCTGAATGCGTCGGAATTTGTGACCGAGTTTTGGATGCGCACGCTCGGCACCAGCCACGCGGCGCTGGCATTGCTGTTCAAAACTAACCAGGACCGGACTTTCTTAATGGGAACTCGGCTGCCGCCAGTGGCCTCTCATGCTATGTGGACGCTCCTGGACAAATCCGATGGCGTCCCAGGCCGGTTCTTCATCGACCGCTGCTCCCCTGGAATTCGGACCCTGGCGTTTGAGAATCTTGCGAAACCTGAGTCAAGTGAGAGCGAGCCACTGCTTCCGAGGTCGATATCTGCCTTTCCCCAGCAAAGGCGTCGGGACGGCCCTTTCTACTCCTCAGCGTCTCTCGAAAGCGTAAAATCAGTTACCACCTGTCGGCGCAAGGTGCAAAGCAAGTTCTCAATCATCGGGCTGCTCCTTCATTATTGGGATGGCCACTCGGAAACCCTTGGGCAGATCCGGTTCGACTGCCTCGACCAGCCAACTTTGATAAATGATTCGGAGCGCTTTTCGTTGGGATTTGCATTAACGGATTCGGGTCACTACTATGCAAAGGAAATCTCGTTTGGAAGACCCACCGAAAAAGCAGAGTGCGAATGGTTCGAGATGACTTGGGACGGAACACTGGAATGGTGGTTCTCAAGTTATGACTGCCAAGTGTGTTACAAAGGCAGAACAAGTCCAGCATAGTCGGAGTGTAAATGCACTTCGTCAAAAGGACATGGTTAAGTAAAAGTAGGCTTGTTTGTATACGTGACCAACAGCTTTTGGGGTTGTAGGAGGGAGCTGCCAATGCAAACTATCGGGGGACAAATGTGTCGCCCACTCAAGGAAGACAAGCCAATTTGTTCAGTAAAAAAAAAAAAAAGGGTCAAAATTTTCATTCCTGGAAATCTACAGCCTAAACTATCATTACGCCCCATAATCATCCCACCCTTGCTGCTGGAACTCGTAGTAGCCCGATCCGACCTCCTTGGTCTTGTTGCCGTTTGGCAGCGTCACCAATGCCTTGGAGTTGGGCGGCACCCACAGGTTGAGGTTGAACTGCCCTCCCTCGATCCACCACTTGGACCTGACCTCTCCGTACCCGCTCACGTACTTTGCGTCGGCGCTGGTGATGTTGCCTCCCGGGATGGGAGACACCTCGATGACCTTCCAGCCCGGCTCCGCGGGCGCCAGCCCCCCGATGGTCTGGTGGATCCAGTCGGCGACGGAGCCGAAGGCGTAGTGGTTGAAGCTCGTCATGGAGCCCGGGTTGACGCTGCCGTTGGACAGGAGGCTGTCCCAGCGCTCCCAGGTGGTGGTGCCGTTCTGGACGACCTGGTACAGCCACGAGGGCACCTCGGTCTGCAGGAGCATCTTGTAGAAGTCGTCGGGCGCGCCGATGCGTCGCAGGGCGGGGCCGAGAGCCGGGGTGCCGGCGAAGCCCGTGCCGACCAGGTAGTCGTTGTCCTTGACGAGCTCGCGGAGCGTGTTGCCGGCAGCCGCGATCTGCTCGCTGTCGGTGTGGAGGCCAAACTCGAGGGCCAGAGCGTAGGCGGTCTGCGTCTTGTTGGCGAGCGCGCCGTCGTCCATCCACTCGTTCTGGAAAGCGGTTCGCAGCTTGCTGTGCTGTGCGCTGTAGGAGTCTGCATTGGATGCGTCGCCGAGAGCACTTGAAATGTTGCTCAGAAGCTCCGTCATGCGCACGAGGTAGGCGTCGGCGACGAGGTACGTTGCGGTCGTCGCGGCGCCAGGGCTGTCGGCGGGCGCCTTGGGGTCCAGCCAGTCTCCAAACTGCATACCGGTCTGGTTCCAGAGCCCGTCGCCCTTCTTGGGGATGCCGGTGCCGACCCAGTTGGTGGCTTGGTCATACTGCTCGCTCAGCATGCCCTCGTCGCCGAAGAACCTGTACAGGTTCCACGGGTTCGCCACGGCCACATCACCCCAGTACGCAGTGGCTCCGGCGAAAGAAGAAGCCCCATCGGGCGGTAGAGTTGGGACGAAAAACGGCACAATCATGCTGCCGTTCCTCTGCATCTCGGACCAAACGTCTCTGTGCCATCCGCGCCAGAAGCCTGCCGTGTTGTACAGGAAGTTGGCGGTGGGGCCGAAGGCGTGGGCATCGCCTGTCCAGCCCAAGCGCTCGTCACGCTGCGGGCAATCGGTGGGGATGGAAAGGAAGTTGCCCTTCATGGACCAGCGGACGTTGGAGTGGAACTTTGTCAGGAGCTCGTGGGAGCACTCGAACCATCCGGTCTGCTCCATGTCGCTGTGGATGACAATGGCAGTCAGAGAGTCGCCATTCAAGGGCGTCTCGTCTGGCCAGCCATCGACCTGGATGAACCTGAAGCCGTGGAAAGTAAAGTGGGGTTCAAGAGTTTGCACGCCGTTGCCGTTCAAGATGTATGTATCCGTTGCCTTTGCTGTTCTAAGTGGTCGGAGAGCAAGTTCACCGTCCTCGAGCACTTCAGCGTGGTGCAGGGTGATGTTGGTGCCCTTTGGTCCCGAGACTTGGAGTCTGACCCAACCAACGAGATTTTGGCCAAGATCAATAATCGTCTTCCCGGAAGGAGACTTGAAGATGGTCTCAGGCTTTCTCTCCTCGAGCCTTCGGACCGGGGGACCATCCGGGGGCGTGAGCGTGCCCCTGAGGGCATCCATTTCCTTGGTTCCAAGCCAGCCATCTCCATCAAAGCCGGCAGACGACCAGCCTTCGATGTCAGCCTCGAGAGTCGAATCATACGTCTCTCCGTCATAGATCTCGGATGTTACAATAGGCCCCACGCTGGCCTCCCAGGTGGTGTCGGTGGGGACAGCGAGGGTAGATCCGTTCTCAAAGGTCACTTTCAGGAGAGAAAGGAGTCCAATGGTATCTCCCCAGAATTCCCTTTCTCCCTCCCAAGAAAGCCGACCCGAAAACCAGCCCTCGCCGACCGTTACTCCAATGGCGTTGTCACCCTGGCTGACAAGCTCCGTCACGTCGTGAGTGTCGTAGACGTGGCGGAAGTTGTACGACTGCCAGCCAGGGGCCAGAACGGCATCACCAACTCGATCTCCATTGATCTCTGCTTCGTACAATCCAAGCGAAGTGATGTAAAGCCTTGCAGACTTGAATGGCGCATCCAGGTTGAACTCCTTGCGGAAGTAAAGAGGTCGCTTTGTTGCATTCTTTTCCGTGTCTCGGTCTGCTGTAATGGGCACGGCTCCGGCCCAGTTGTCGGAAGACAAGAGACCCGTTTCCACAGTCACCCAGTCGGACCATGGAGTCGAAGGTTGGCCTTTCTTTCCATGAGCTCTGACTCTGACTGAGGCTTGCTCCGCTGCCTCGAGCGGATCCTCGGGCCAATCGACATAGAGGGAAGAGGATGAATTGAAGGCATGAGACTTGGCCTGGGCATCTGATCCGCGAAGAACCTCGAGATCATAGGCGCTCTGCTCCCAGCCTTCGGCGTTTCCCTCGAAACGCCAAGAGATTCGGGGCTCAGTCTCGGCAATTCCGAGAGCCGCACGGTGGTGCTCAAAAGAGAGCTGCGAGATGGACACGGCCATGGCGGGCAATGAGAAAAGGTGCACTAAACTCTGCTGCTCAACGAACTCTCCGCCGTGCGCCCTCATCCTCATTTTTACTTCTTATACTAGCAACTACGGACGCAGAAATTGCCTGATTTCGCAAGACATTGACCCGAGCGTCAGGGATCCGCGGGCGAACTCGTGGTTAATCTGATGATCTAGAAAACTATCACAGTCACCCCTGATGCGGGGATCGCAACGATCCCCACGGGGCAAGCGGGTGCGGGGGAGGGATCCTCTTCCTCATGAGGTAATTCGTGCGGTCACAAGCCTCGGCAGGCAAACCGGGAAATCCGACCCACCGGGTTGTTGAGTAATGGCGTCGTCAATCTGCCGCAAGTCGGTCCGAATGCACTCGTTGGGCTCTGTTCCGGGCAGCGAGTTGTATGTGAGCTTCGGGCTTTAATAATGCGACACGTAATTAAAGAGTTGCATTGCGTGTGCGTATACGGAAAATTGCTGGGACGGATTGCGGGGTGTTTGGTGGAGTTGATGGATGATTAAGCTTAAAAAGAAGTGTTTTGCATAAGTGAGCCGAATTCCGTGAAAATATTTATGAAGTGGTATTTGCATGGGTTTGCCTTGTTGCTTCGCCCCAGTCTCTATCTTAATTGTTGCTTCTGTTTGCTGCTTTGTGCTTTTCTATGAAAGCCCCGGCGCGGGCACTGAAGCACATTGTGTCACGTAGTTCATTCACTCTCAGACTAGATCCAAACAAAGAACTGTGAAGAAGCCCAGGGAAATGCCCAAGCAAACACAAACGCTTACATGGGTGTTATCTGCATGATGACGTGAGGGCATCAAACCTCAAATTTGTCACCAAATGCACCGCTGCCAGCGACTTGACTCGCGCCGTCGCCCTCAGGAGCCCTGATAAGTCAAATATCGACTGCAAGGGGCTGAATCAACGTAGCCCGATGCTGGAGCATTTTATTTACCTTTTAAAGCCGTCTATTAACTGCGATGTGTGAATACGGGAGCGTCCTGCAAACGTCCGAAGTGTTTGTGTTTGGGTAGTGATTCACGCGACACAAACGACGGGCCTGTACGCCGCAATGCCTCTGGACAAATATTCCTTCATCTCCCCTCATTTCCATCCTTTCTTCCAAATTTCTAAACCAACAGACACATAAAAAGGAACTTCTTGGCTCATATTACCACTGCTTCTTGTCGCTGTCAGACGAATCATCTTTCCTTCCCATTGCCAAGCATGGCAGCAGCCCTCTCTTATCAATTGCCTCCTATCCGTATCGACTGATGCTACTACGACCGATGCTGTTGACATGCCGGAAAGATTGTTCCTTTTCTGTCTTCATCTCTCGCATCTCCATTCCGTGTGAGCCACCTTTTCTCTGCCTGAGTCCATATTTCTCCTCTCTCCTTTCTTTCGCCCCGACGTCTCTCAACCATGTTCAACTGGAACACCCGATACGCAGCGCTCGCTGACAATTAGCTCATCTAGTATGTGACTTCAAGCTTTCGAGGTTGGTTGTAGTTTTTCGTATTGAAACCATTTCACCCTTCGCGCGTCTCAAGATCTCCGTCATGGGGACGAGTAAGACAAGGGTTTATCTGATGATTATTAAGATGATGGTGTGAGCAAACGAGAACCTGAAGGAAGCCGGTGAAACTGTCGAATATTACCCCAATATCCTTTTTGTCCCCGCCAACATTTTGCATCGATCCTTCAAACGCTGGAGTGTGGAACGCTATGCTAAACAACTCTTGGAGAATGCGGGTCCATGGTTCCAGGCGATTTGAGGCTACCCTGACAACAACTGAGGCCTGTCGGCTTTGACTTGGAGTCAAGTCTATGATGTGACGTGGTTAGAGGCTAGCCGAGAAATTGCCAAGCAACGCTTCCGCGGGTACTTCGTGGAGAGAGAGGAGCATCGACAGCGCTGCCATATCCCTTCTCATCTCCCTGCGGCACTGAACATGGCTGGAACATGGAACGCTATGCTAAACAGCGCTTGGAGGATGCGGGCCTACGATTTGAGGCACCTTGAGGCTACCCCGATGACAACTCACACTTGTCGGCCTTGACTCAGAGTCAAGTCCAAGATGTGATCCGGTTGTACAAGGCCACGCAAGAATGGCCAAGCAGCGCTTGCGCGGATACCCTCACACCTACTTCCTCACTGAGGAGTCCACGCGTGTTCCAGGTCAGATTCTAGGAGAGGGAGAAGCGGATTTCTTCCTTTACCCGTTTGAAGTCAAGCTCATGGGCTCGCTTAGTCGCTTGCCTCCTCTTGGTCTACCGTCGCTTGGCAATGGCCTCGACGGACACCAATAGTATCCAGCTCGTTAACCCCACTAAGCGATGGGTAATGATGCTGAAGGACCTCAGGAACGGGATCGCCACGAACCAAAACCGGTGCGGCCTATCGCTCAGCAAGCTCTTACCAAAGGGCATGTTAACCAAACAAAAGGTTCCGCAGGGCTCTCGGCAGAAGAGCTTCGACTACGGCGAGAGGAGCGGCGAAGAGGACACCAACATCTGAGTGCTAGGAATCAACGGAACGGCTGGTCGCCTGTTTAGAGCCGCTCTTGCTGCCGGCTTTGAGGGCGCCCACTTTAACTCCCCCTTTGGAATGAGTGCGCGCAGATATCGCCGACTGGTTTACGGGAAACGCTTCTTCGTTAGCTTTGCCAACTTTGAGGAACTGCCGCACTGGGTATTCTAGCTATGGGGCAGTGTCTTAGGACATCTCATTACCTACGATAGCATGACTGGTGACCGAGCGAAACGAGCAAAGGCCATTGCCTGTGCTTGGAGCAAGCAGGTCCACGATTTGAAGCTGCTTGCGGCTACTCAGACGACAGCTCACAAGTTTCGGCCTTGACTCAGAGTCAAGTCCAGTGAGGGAGGGCTATTTCGGTGACACCAGAAAGCGGCTTTGCGCTCTACTTTCCTAGCCGACGCGGGATGTCACCTCCTCACGAGGTGGTGACACTTGCGCCAACGGCAACGGCTGTTCGTAAGCTTCGTCGGTATCTTTTGCAATAATTATTGGGAAGATCAGCCTTTTTCAGAATCATGGCATAAGTGACTGCCATCCAGCGGAATTGATCACTCGGGGAAATCTTTCGGAGCCCGTAGCGGGAAAAGATATCGGTGACCCAGGATACAAACTACAAGGACCAGGACGCAGACAAGGACAAGGAGGGTGGGTGCGAGTACGAGAACGATGCGGCCTTGGAAGCCGAGCTCACCAATGCAGTTGCCATGTCGAAGGACCTGTCCGACGACGAACTCTGGGGTCCCGCCTGCAACCTCTTCCTGGGTTCCGATTCATTCATCACATCAAGTAACCCTCCCGTTATTCAAGCTCCGAGGTTACGATGAGACAAACTAGGTGAATTTTGGACCATTTCCACACGCACATCTACGAAATCACGGAGTTGGGCGTTGATCTACACCCCAAAGATATTGAATCATACCACGCGCCCAGCATTGAATCGCTTTTTTGAGAGACATTTCCCCCAATAATATTCATTTATCGGTCCATTCATCCGGGAAGCCTTTGGGAGCTGTGACCACTGCAGTCTTTGCGTCGGAAAATCCTGAGCTAGAAAAGGGAGAATCTGAAGATGTTGTGCTGTCGGTTGAATTCGAGCTCGAAGACGTCTTTGACCATTGCGACGGCTTCTTCTCTATCGCACGGTTTGGGCAGACTTCGTTTCCTGCGACCTGTTTGCTGGGCTGTCAGAGTCCGGGACTCTCGTGAGTGACTATGGGTTAAAGTGGCAAAAGGATTTCTGGGCGGGAGCCATGAGTGGGACGAATACGTAGCCTCCCTAACCCCAAGCCTACATCCCGCAGGCCATGGATCGGTCAGAGAATCACTCAGGCGCATGTATCCCACCGTTGTTTCATCTACACCATCCCGCCCCTCGGGGCGACCGAAGACGGGCACACCAATCGCAGGAACGTTTTCTCCCGTCAGAAAGTACCAGCTACTCTCCACAGATACCCGTCCATTCTTTTCTGTGAAGCGTCCGGCATGGTCGGATTTAGGTGCGAACGTGAGCACATTTCAGCAATAGCAAGGCTCGGGTTCTAGACGGCAAGCTTCTTCATGCAAAGGGCAGCATCTAGTCGTGCCTGCTGACCCAGTCGGGGTTTCCTCTCCTCCATCACTCCACAGTGAAATAATATCTCAACATGGCCGGTCTACATGAAATTCTAGATACTCATGGTGTAAAGCGATAGCTCAGTGCATCGCTTGCGACCACCCTTCTACCAATAGCAGCCCCGACCACAGATCGGCCCCTGATCAAATTAAGCGCCTATGGGAAGGGTCAGACAAGAGCGAGAAGTATACCAGGAAGTTGCAGAACGAGGTTCGCAGCCTGTTTAACCTGGCTGGCTGGTGTGGTCGCGTCTTATCCAAGCGCAAAGCCAGAAAGAAATCGGATGTTGCGACGACAGCGACACTCGGCCAGGCTGATTTTGCCAACCAGCTGAGTACAGACACATGTACACGCCGGGAACCTATGCTACTATGGCATCCTATTGTTTGAAGATGGGCATCGATGAAAAGCAATATCGCGAAGCCATCCATCTCACCCATTTCTCTCCTGTCCTTTCTGACTCTGACTTTCTCAAGAACTCAGAAGGTTGGTCCTCCTGGAGCTCATCCTTTGTAACTGCCCTCGCTGCTGTGGGTCACGACGAGCCAGAGCTGAGTCGTAGTGGCATGAAGCCGGTCGTCAAGCGCTAGCGCCAAGAGTAAACAGTTTCCTGAAAGCACTTCGCAGGGGCGAGAGTTGGAACGGCAGAAGCGGCGTGAGAGGATCAAGAAGCTGATACCCAAGTTGAACGGGGATTTTGATACAATACAACCTTTGAATGATTGTCAGTCCGATATTTTGCAGCGCAGTGCCTTGACAATGGGCATATGTTTTTCAGCTTTCGCTAAAATAAATAAAAAACGAATCTCAAATAGCCTTGTGTAATGCAGTTGCAAGATGGTGCTTTGTACGTAGTAGTCTTTGCACGCCTAAAGTTTCCCGACCGAACTTGCCACACAGGCTTCGAACCCTCAATCCGTATTGCGATCCGATGCAGACCCTTCAGAACTTTTACTGATCCTCATGCTTGGTTAGATTCGTTGCTGTCGCTGCTGCAGGAATCGCAAGCCCCTTCTTATCTTATCAGACACTAAGATAAAGATACCCGCTGGTCTGGTGGGGCGCTCTACCCGACCAGTAGAGCAGCGTCCGAGCACGAACACAGGCGCCTGCAGACGACACACCCCGCTGTGGGCTAGCGCAGCTAGGGGTGCTTGCACTTCTGATGCTTTCCCGATATGCCTTGCGTCTTGGGTGGCCATCCCGTGCGATCCAAGTCTTGGGGCACGAAAAAGTAATTTCAGAATAAATTACGGGTTCTATACAGGTCGTTATATTTCACTATTCCTTTGTGATCGAAACATATATGGCGATATGGCTGATGCAAGCCCGCAGTGTATAGTGGCTCCAATCAATGGGTGAGAAATGGATAGCCATCCCAACTATGAACGCTGCAAAACCAAGCCTTTTAAGCAACACGGCGCACCCCGAAATGGTTAATGCAAGACAACATCATACACAACTCATTTATTTCATCTTAATTTGGTACATATTCAAGTACCACGGCTACGAAGCTCGAATTATCCACAAACGGTTCGATCGCTTCAGTATCCAATTTCGGCATAGAGCTACTAACTACCTGCACCAGCCAGGCCCAAGACCTCTCGATAAACAAGGTCAAACTGCTGCAACCACAAGTCCCTCGCCACGACGTTCAAACCAAAGAATCGCACACAATTACGCTTTGACAGGAAGATCCTCGTCCACCGTGGTTCCGGGCGCAACAACCTTGAGGTTGCCCTGCTCAATCTCCCTCTCCAAGGCCTCGAGACGACTGACCTTGGTGCGCGTCTTCCAAGCCGGGACCCCAGAGTCGAACACGTCGTCCATTTCTTCGAGGGTATATCCCTTGGTTTCGTACGCGGTGAGGAACATGTGGATAAAGGCAGCGCCGTTGACTTTGGAGGTGTTAACTATCACTCAAGACGGGCAAGGGGGTGATACGTACATGCCGCAAAAATGTAGTACATTTTATAGCTATTTACTGTCAGCAAGAATTCTTTACCGCAACGGCAGTCGCCTTACTTGATGTTCCAAACTATCATCATTTGTTAGCGTCTTGCTCGCCTCCGTCTCAAGAATAGGGGTACTCACGGAGCGGGGGCACACCAAATGCCAAAACCATGTTCCAAAACCAATTGGTTGCAGTACTCAAAGACACGGCCTTGGCACGGATTTCACCAGGGTAGATTTCGGCAGGATAGGTCCACGAGGTCGGACCCCAGGTGGTGGCAAAGGTGGCCACGAAGAGGTAGGAACAGGATACAATGGCAGACGATACGGGTCGGTTGTTGTTGACAATCCAACTAATGTCCTTATTGTTTACAGTCTGTGTCTCTTCTGTGTTGGGCTGACCATAGTATTGTTGAAGTGCGCCTTGAATATAGGTTAGTATCCAGCTGGCAAGTACCGTGAGATGTTGCGCAGCATACCTGAAATGAAGAGCCAAACCATCAAGAAGAAGGCACCAATGACCAGCGACGGCCTTCGACCCCATTTATCCAAGAACAAGATGGCTGGGAGCGTGAGAACAACGTTGATGATGTATTGGATCGAGGCAGTCAAAAGCGGTGAAGCGATCTGGGCACCCTCCATGATGTACACGATGTAGTCTATAGTCATGTTAGCACGCGAATGCCCTCTCGGGGGCCTTGGCACTTACACATCATGATGTTCATGCCGCACAGCTGACTCCACATCTGGATACTCATTCCCAGCGCCACACGCTTCAGCATTCTTGGCTGCACCAAGACGGCCCAGCTACTGGCAGCTGCTTCGCGGTCGTACCTCAGAGCATCTTCGATTTCTCGGTACTGGGCAAGTACCATGGGATGGTTAATGTCACCGTTGCCATGCAGCTTTCCGAGTACCTGGAGAGCCTCCTCCCAGCGATCCTGAGATGCGAGCCATCGCGGGCTGTAAGGGCAAAAGTAGAGTCCGAAGAATAGGATGATGGCGGGGACCATCTGGACAGCCCAAGGGATTCTGAAGGCGGCGGTTCCCTGGTTGGGATCGTTGGGTCCGCCTCCGATGCCCTCAGCACAACCGTACTGGATAAAGTATTGGATCAGGATGCCCCAGGTGATGGCCCACTGCTGGAAACTAGAACCTGTCAGCATGCTCGGGTTCGGGCCCGCCCGTGTCGGATCATCTTACCTGACAACACGACCTCGGATTCTCTTTGGCGCAATTTCGGACTTGGTACCTTGTAAGCACCACGTCATACTCCCGCACAGATCCAAGCATGTCTTACCTGATAAACAGGAACAACAGAACTAGCGATACCAATACAGAACCCAGAAATGACACGTCCGGTGCAGAGCATTCCAATGTTCTGTGCCGCAGCCTGGATGATGCTGCCAATGACCCACAGAATGCAGCTCACCTGCAGGGCAACCTTTCGAGAGTACTTATCGGCAATGAAGGACGAGATGAGCGAGCCGGCAAGGGATCCCGCGGGCATCGAGGCTGTGATGGCGCCCTGTCGATAGGATCTGGGATTGTGAAAGTAGTTCTTGTAAGCCTGGGTACCCAGCACACCAGACATGGACGAGATATCAAAGCCAAAGAGCCCACCCCCTGTATGAAAACATTGTCAGTTTACAATGGTCACAACAATGGTAGGAAGATGAAAATAGTCAAGCACACCAATGGAGGCGAAGGCACAGATGCCATAGACACTGGATGCCTGCCACATCTTGACAAAGTTGCAAAAGTCCAGGCAAATTCAGAGTGCAGTTTTCTCAACACTGGTGATGTTGCAGAAGAGGCAGACCATCGCATCCCCGATATACGGGAGAGGGGGTCCACGCCTTCATTTGTAGGATTCCAAGAGCTCCCCGCGCCAAGAGACGCAGTGTTGCCTCACATCTTGGACGTCGCTGCTCCCCCCCTCATCCCACCACCCACATCAGGAGACTCGAACCCCCGAAGGAGAGAGAAGAGAAACCCCAAACTCAAATCGGCGCATCCGTCACGGGCCGACTTGAAGCTGTGTTGCACTCTTTGGGAAACAGGGTATATGGCTGGGCCGTCAGCCACCCGTCAGGCGTTACACCAGGTGGTGCGATACAGAGCAAGGGCTGGACTCGAGACGCCGGAGTCGAGGGAGGGCGACATCGAAGGAGCCGCCGGGGGTGGGAGGGATGAGGAAAGAGGAAGTGATCACCATCGCGAGTGCCACGCCATGGACCAGTTCTGTGCTAGGTTGTCCGAGAACCGATTCGCAGCTCGCCCATTGAGGCCAAGTTTGGGGGAAATCCTTTTTGGCGGGGGTTGTGGTGTGCGGTGTGTGAATGATTAGGCAACCTTTTTTTTTCTTCTTTGCGCCTGAGCCCGAGGGAACTGAGGCAGAGTAGTCGTACGGGTAGAGTCGTGCAGTCCACGAATGAAAAGACGTCATTGTTGCTACTTGTCAACTGA
Source organism: Calonectria honghensis (assembly GCA_013403855.1). Taxonomy (NCBI): domain Eukaryota; kingdom Fungi; phylum Ascomycota; class Sordariomycetes; order Hypocreales; family Nectriaceae; genus Calonectria; species Calonectria honghensis. Next base: position 1,019,349 of record VTGB01000015.1, read on the forward strand.
AGGGCGGCATTCAAGAGCTGTCAAGTGTAAGAGGGAGACCCTCTTTTCTTCCCCGCAAAGATCGCCGTCAGCTGGGGAATCCCACCAACCTTGGTTGGACCTTGCAGTCCATGGGGACATGGGCTCACTTTTAGCCGTCTGCCGGTAACTCTCTTTGTTGCTTTGGGCTACACCTCCGCCTCGAGCCGCCAGACCTTTTGTCCTGTCTTGGAAGTACTCCCGAGAAAGCCATCTCCAAATGCTCGGGCCCAGGAGGGTCTCGGATTTGTCTAATGTGCCACAGCACAAGCTATTTGTCTCGTGTTGCTCGAAAAAAAAACCATTTTTGCATTTCTTCTCAGCGCACGCTGGAAGTAGATTCATATACTTCTCCAACTTCCAACAACGTGTTCTGCCTCCCAAGTAGCGCCGACAATGCTCCGCGACCCCCCTGCCCGCAGTGTCGAATCCCACCAAGCAGCTGGCCATCCAGTGCAGTCCTTCCACCACCGTGCAACCAGTCACTTGCAGTATCCCTGCTGCCAACCCAGCTACGCCTGTTCTGGAACTCAGGGATCCGATTCCCAAGTAACCTTGAAACGAAGCTTCCTCGAATTGACTTGAAGAACCCCCAACCTTTCCCGGTCGGCCCACACTTCCCCGAGGCAAGCTCGTGATCCGACACAGCATCTAGCGAGAGCCAGAGGTGCAACGTTACCCTTGTTACACATCATTGACCAATATTCTTTTGGCGCCACGGTTTCTGAGCTACACGTGATGGCCGGAGCTCGGCACCAGAGGCCCTGCTCGGACAAAGTGTTGCCGCTTCCAAACGTCCGCTGCACCGACCTCTCAACCACCTCCTATCGCCAGCAACCCAGGGCAATAATCCCTCTCCGCAACCCTGCCATGGACAGAGAAACAGTGAGGAAAAGGTGTGGCAAAACCACAAGAGTATCCCTCCAGCCATGAGCTGAAATGTCAGCCTTGAATGAACAAAACATGCCCAATCAAGGTATCGCGGGGATAGTTGAGTAAACTACATCAATCTGCCACCAAGTCGTCAGCATACTACATCGTGGGCCGAACGCCCAGCGCCACCATCACTGCGAGCGTTAGTAGCTCCGGGAAAAGAAATCTCGTCGTTGAATTTTTGGCCACTGGGCCCTGATCCTTATGGATGCCAACGAGATGAACCAAGAACAAGCGTCAACCATACCGCCAACGCCTGACTCCAACCCAAGTCGTCACGGCGTTACTATACACAGCTCGATAAGAACAAACAAAACAAAAAAAGCCCACCCCCCATCCCAAAAAGTGCTGCCTTCCCGGTCGCTGCTAAGTCTCTTATAATATTTATGTCAAAAATTGGAATCGTGCTCGTCAAACTGCAGCTTCAAGACATCGTGGTTGTTGCAACAAGAAACTCCAAGGTTCGAACGATTGGTATGAATCGCGTTATTCGGAACATGGTCCTAAATGTTTCTCGTGAATGTGCCTCAGGTAGTCTCGTTGCTTGCGGAATGACGAGTAGTCACCCTCGAGAATGACATCAAGGATACCTCCCTTGGTAGCACCATCTCTCACTTCGTCCATACGATCTACCAGAATATCGTACGCCTCATCAAATCGTGCTAAAATGGCGCGGATATTAGACGAGCCACCCGAGATGTCGTTTGCCGAGTTGTTAGGGTCAATGATGGACAAACGATCGGTGCTCTTGTAGGTAAAGGTAGAAACGTCCCTCTGCGAAGTCACACATTAGCAAACAGGGAATTCCACGTCAGATAGAAGTCTTACCTTTGGTATGTACCCGATAGGTCTGGTCAGTGAGATGGCGTTGGCCTCGTGGCGAAATTGACGGCCATATAGATCGAAAAACTCCAACAACATTTCACCGAGGTTGTGCTCTGGAATAAGGCTGCCGCTCTGAACCTGGGGCATGAGCTGGAGCATGCTGACCACCAGGCAAATGACCGAAAATCCGCCGATTCCGCCGTTGACTGGCTCGTTCAAGCCTCGCATAAGCAGAAAGTGCTTGATGACGGTCACGAGGATCGGCATAGCGGGGTACAGTTCCTTCCATCGCAAAAATGTGTCAATGGCGCCGACACCGCCAAGGTTCTCAAACGACACGTCCACTTTCAAGCCCGTCATCTTGTCAACGTATTTGACTAGCGGAATTCTGGCGTGGGCGATGACTTGAATGGAATCCGACTCGGCAATTCGCTGATCTACAAGGAACTTTCGGAACTTGTACAGCCAGCTCTTGGCACCAAGATAAGTTGGTGGGCCTCCCCTCATGAAACTCGCCGAGCAAACCACCAAATCCATGTCAGCGGTGGGGAGATACAGCCCTGACATGAACGAGCCGAAGGGATGCACTTTTGCGTTTGAGAAGCTCCTGGCATCACGCATCATTGCCTTCTTGAGATTCTCCACCAAATCGTTGCGGATGCGCTGTTCAAACTCACGAGGTCGCACATATTCGTAAAAGTCCATGACTTCTTTATGTAAACTGGAAGAAAAGCAGTCAGCTCCTTGTTCATCCCGTGCATCGTATCGTAGATCAGAAAACCCAGTTGCTTACCGGAAGCCCATATCAGTCGTTGCAGAATGATCAAACTTTGTCCAAGGGCACGCTTCTTCGTTTGACTTTGGCAGCCAGTCAGGCATCAACATGCCTTTGGACGGTCTATTGGCACCTTTCTTCAGTTGGCCGTACTCGGGAGGTTTGATCTCGTCATCAGCTGTGCGTTTGCGAGAGCCTAGAGGTCCGTTCTGGTCAGGTCTAGGTGGGAGGCCGGCCGGGGCCCGTGGGGGAGCAGGAGGCGGTGGCGGCGGTGGTTCTTTGGGAGGCGGGGGAGGCGCCTCATCAAGACTATCCTCGTCCTCTTCGTCGTCGCTGAGATCGAAGGAGATGAAGTCTTCGGCGGTAGTCGAGGCTGCTGGTTTGGACTCGGCCTCGAGACGCGCCTTGCGGATAAGCTTGACCACGTCCTTCTTCTTGCGCTGGCTCTCGTCAGGGCACGGAAGGGCAGTGTATGGGTCGGGGTTCGACCACTTGGGCACAGAGTCCGCAGCTTCGGTTGCGGCCGCTGTTCGCGCTCGCTTCTTGGAGGGTCCCTCGGTGTCAGACTTGTCGGATGAAGACGAGATGTCCATATCTAACTCGTCATCATCCGAAAGCTCGTCAACGGGACGGAACTTAGCGCTTGCATCAAGGTCGCCCACGCGCTCCTCAGGTAGGTTCTCAGTTGCGCCAGAAATTAGGGCTCGCTCTGAAAGATGCGGTGGGGGCTGCCACCTGGGCCTGCCCGGTCGCCGACCACCACGACCATCTCTGCGCCTGTCGTTGCCGCCGCGATAGTCTCTTGGAGGCAAATCAGAAATTCCAGAAGGTTTGTCGACGCGAAAGGTAAAATCGCCGCGGGGCGCCTGGGGACGATATGAGTCCGAGGGCCGGTAGTCGTCATAGAACGGGCGGCGGTCACCAGATCGGTCACCCGGTCGCCAGCTATCGGAGTCTTTCTGGTGGTTGCGCGAGGGCGGAGGAGGGCGATACGACCGATTGTCATTTCGAGGGCGATCGGGGCGCCTCCTTGAATTGTTGTTTGGTCGCGCCATTGCTGTTGCTCTGTTTGCGCCTCGAGGGGTTTGTGCGGTGCTAACGAGCAGCTCACTAAGTGATTGTGGGTGTCGCAAGAAAAAAAGAAGGCGCGAGTCGCGCTAGCTATTTTCGTGTAAATTGAGACGTCGCGTTGTGATGAGTCAGCATCGCCATCTGCAAGCCCTGTTCGGCAGTCCATTTTCGGACCCGGCAGTACGGCCGATCGCATGGTTCAATCGGCACCAGTCTCGCAGCGACATTGGATCTTAGGTCACAGGTCACTGATACGCAAATTGCTACTCACAAAAGCATGCAGCAGAACGCCGTCAATTTTTCTTGTAAACTAGCATTCAATACATAATACTGCAGTTCGTAGGTCCAGAAAGAGCCACTTTGAATAAAATCACGCTTGCAACTCTCACTTTTGGGCTGCGGCAGCACCCTCAGCATCGTGAGCCGAAACCTCAATCTCCACATTCATTCCCTCAACTCCCAGCTTTGCCACTCCGATCTGAGTCCAGATAGGCTGGTGATCCGGCATCCACTTCTTGAAGTTTTCGATCATAGTGAGGGTGACCTCCTCAGTTATGTCTGTGTGGTACGAATTGACCCGGAAGACTTGAGGCCATCCCTTTCCGCCCGCCGCCTTGAGCACATCGTCGACGTTTTTGAACGCCACAGCAATCTCCTCCTTGAGGTCCTTGGGGAAAGTACTGGGAAGATCAACAGGGCCCTCTTCAGGGAACTTCCATCCTCCTAGAATTTTGTCAGCAGCTATTTTGGACTTGTACTCTGGTCTGCTACCCACCTTGTCCGGAGCACTCGATTCGGTCTCCGACCCTGACTGCCTGGCGATATCCAAAGTTGCTGCTTGCCCACTGGCCTGCGGGAGTAGAGCTGTCGTACTTGAGATGAGACATGATGGTTTTGTTTTTAAGTCAAGTTGTTGGCGAGTATGGGATTGGTATGAATGTCTGGATGCTTGTTGTCTGTCTGGCTTCGGATCAAACAACTTCACTCACGAACACACCCAGCATTATATACACAGGGTCAAGAAAACCTTTACAAATCTACATCTCTCAAAAGTCTCCTGTCTGAAACTGTCTGACAATCTGCCAAGGCCAAAGCACATCTCGGGTCAAAGTCCATCGCCTGATGAATAATGTCGACTGACGGCGGTCTGAGAATCAGGACCATGTTCTACCACAAAGCGCATGCCAAGTACGAAACGCGGAATAACAAAATTACTTGCCTTACAAATCTTGCGAAAACTTTGGGGTCTTCATGGAGCAATATTCCCCCCGAGCGGAGGCTGGGTTGATGATGGAATCAAAACCGCGCTTGGCCAAGACTTGGTGCCGCTAGTCCTATTGGTCGGCTCGCCATAAATCATCAAAGTTACAGCCCAAGCGCGTCATTCAATCCAAGGCGAAGTCGATGGGCTGATGCACATTTATAATCACTCAGGGAGTGTGGATTTGGCGAAAAAAGAAATTGCGAAACCAAAGTCATGCGACTTGAAGGGGAAAAAATTCGCTGCGCTGTTGGGGAATCTAATTGTTCTCCTTCAGCTTCATATTCGCTGCAACCTCCGCATTCACCTTTTCAATCTCGGCCCTCGCACCGTCCCACTTCTTGCGCTTCCCGTCGAATACGCGCCAGATGAAAGGTGTATAAACCCCATCCATGGAAAGCTTGTAGAATTCTCGGTCCTGAAGCCAGAATTTCCATCCTGTCAGGCCCCATCCGAGATGCTCATTCACACCACAGCCAGCAGCCTCATTGGCCCATGCCACCCATTCGCCTTGTCGCACCCAACCAGGCATTGCGCTGCCTTCCTTTGCGATGCTGCAGATAAATTCATGTTGCCTGTCAACCGCTTTGTTCATATCCGCAATCGGAGGGAGCGGCGAGTTGCCCTTCCAGATCTGTGCGAGAGCCATGGAGCACAAGTCGTAGAGGGGAAAGGCACCAGTCGCAAATGCCACACCGCCCATAAAGGCAAGTGAGTCAGGATGGTCGAGTGAGATGAAGTTTTGGTACAGCCGAGCTAGTGGCTTGCCACGCGATCCGATAGAATTTTCCCATGCAGGAGTGGTATGGCGGGTAGGATCAACACTGGGGTCCAGGATGCTGAATTCAGTCTTGTATCCTGTACACCAGATTATGGTGTCCGCTTCCAATTTAGTTCCATCGTCGAGTTCGACTTCTCTGGGACCCGAAACACGCTTGAGGCCTGCGACCGAGTGGATCTGCCCAGCCTCGAGCAAATCTACCAAATTATCGGAGATGATGGGTACGGCATGCTTCACTGGAGGAGCCGGGCTGAGATTCCACTCGGGACGGATTTTAAAGGCCTTGTCTTGCATCTTCTTGATCATGGTATTGAACATGAAATCAGCAACACTCGGCAAGTTGAGCTCCAGGAATCCCATAATCGCGGCCTTGCGAGCGGTCATGGAGTGGTCAAATGGTATACCACCAGTAACCCGAGGCAGCTTTTTATTCCACTTAGCAATGGGGCTAGTTTAAGGGCACAGCAATCACTTACGACTAAGGCACCATGTTTGTGAGAAATCGAGACTTTTTCCGCGACGCCACAGAGAGCTGCGGCAGTGTCTGCTCCGGTGTTGCCCATGCCGACAACCACGACATTCTTTCCCTTGAACAGCTCCGGCCTGTAGGAGCAACATTAGCTCGTTTCTTGACTTGCCGTTTTAATCGAATGTGGGGGAAATACTTCTTGAATGCGCGAGAGTGCAGGACCTCGCCTTCAAACTGATCAAGGCCTTCGAGTGAAGGCACGTGGGGCCTTGAATTGATACCGGTCGCAACGACAACCTTGTCGAAATATTCTGGTTCAGACCCTTCAATATCGACTACCCAGCGATCTTCCTCTTCATCGCGTTTCAATTTGTTGACTTTTGTGCCAAGGCGGAGCTTAGAGGATAGGCCGAAGTGCTTCGTATAGCTCTCGAGGTAGTCCTGCACGTGGGCGGATGTACAGTGGCTGGGGGTGTCGTCTGGGAATGGGAAATCGGTAAAACATCCCTGCATGAAATCAGCACTCCAGTTAATCGGAATTTTTCATTAGTTCGTCGAAGCATACTCGCTCTTTAGAAATGTTGATGATGGTTGCTTCGGATGTTGTCAAAAGAACGTTCAGAAGCGGGCCTAGGGTGGAAATGCTGCTCACTAGGAAGTACCGACGTCTTGTCCTCATTTGTGTAGTGCCATAAACCACCGACGTAGCTGTTGCTGTCAAATCCCGTCACATTGAAGCCTTCTTCGGCCAAATTCTTGAGGGCCACCAGCCCAAGCACGCCTGGCATGTGTCAGCGTTGCCATGGCAGTTCTTCTGCAGTACAGGCGTACCTAGACCTATGACAGCAACAGTTGGCGCTTCTTGTTCCATGATGGTATATCTGACACAGCCTGAGCTATCTCCCAAATTTGAGATCAAAGCAGCGACAAAAGATGGTGCGCGGCGACATATTATATCGTTCTACCGACCTGCATCAGCTGAATCGCCATATAAAGGTTCCGTGCCACTTTTAGGCATGGCTGCGGAATTGACGCCGCTCATCCTTGGCAAGCCACTGACGCCCGAACTCGGTGGATGCTCGCACATGCGATCGGGCTATTCAGTTTCCATTACTCAATAGCCAGACAGCTCATGTTATGTTCAACATGATCTATTATTTCCATTGCGCAAATCTCAACGTCACATTTTATCCGCAAAGGTGAATACGGCTTCAGAACGCCCGGCAATGGCCCCAAACGACAAACCAAGTATTGAAACCATGACCCTGATGGATATTGATTCCGGTTACCGGGGGTGTCATGAACCCTGCACCAGCATCGACAAGGTCACGCTAGAGCGATTTGATGAGATTGATTAGATAGGCTCCATTGATCCACTTAGCTGAGCTTCCCTTGCGCGGCCACCGCAACACTCTCAGGCGAGCCACGCGTGCTGGATGCCACCTGTTTGGCCGAAATACCGATAGCGGCCAAATATATTACCCGCACTTCCGACATCAAGGTGCCTGTGTCTGCATTGTGCCCACGGGCTCGGGGGGTCACTTCAACCGATCCGATTTGACTTGATGTTATCCCCACACGGCCCACGCTCCTTGGCCACCTCGTCTAAATACTGGGCCTCCCCAACACCCTGAGCAGCTTTCGAGTCAGTCTCAAGCCCTACCAACCATGGCCGAGTGTTTTACGGCAGTGTGCTAAATTACGAGTCCAGTTCATTGCTCACATTTGACCTTTTGGATGTCGCACGGTCCTTGCTGGGGAACAGTTCTTTATCCTGCTAACTCGCTTGCAAATTATGCAAAGACAGCCGCTCAATCGCTTGAATATAGATGTCTGGAGTATGACTGGTTTCAGTCTTTCCAATTCCTGCTATACTATTTTAACACGGCTTTGGTCTATTCAACCATGGGTTTCAGGCGCTAAATCCCTGTCTTCTGCTTCGGAGGCCATGGTGGAGTTTTGCATCGGAAGTCGCTCACCTATACGTCGGCTGGTCGGCATACACAGAATACAGGTCAATGTTATTACAACTTAAAACAGTAAATATTCAACGTCACCTTTCTCCCCATTCCGCTAGTAACCGTTGCACACCATAACATTCCTGGATGTGGTTCAAAAAAGCGCCCTCTGAACGAAGTCGTGTTGTCAAAGCACGAATCACTATACGAGTGCACGCCCCCTCTGGTACAAGCCTCTGTAAAACCGAGGCAGGTAATATTTGCCGCGAATAATGACGGTCCACTTCGCGGCAACCTCGACATACCCTTCCGTTGTCAACGTGAGTACCGCTCAGAAAAGGCATACGTATAGATGCCATACCGCCATAATCGTCCTCAAAAGGATATGGCTTTTCGGGTAATTTTGAGAAATCACACCCCGGGGGCTCTAGTGGTGCTTCAAGAAACCTTTTAAAAATCCAAAACTCTCTAGTGGGCATTCCAGGAGGCGGTGCACTTGGTAGAAGTTGCACCACGTTCTCAGCTGATCCATGTACCTCGATCGCTCTTTGTTTTACATGCTTCACGCTGACCAAACGGAGTACTCGTCGTCGTGAGATTTGGAACCGCACAGAATATACGCCAGGAATGCTATGTAAAACCGGGATACCTTTGAGTTGTTTATCTGTCAATCGAAAACATTTCTTGGCTATTTTGAGTGTGGTCATGCGTAAAGAACGGTTTTGGGCGAGGCACTCGAAGCAGACTCTTTCGCAAGTTGGTAAAAACAAGAAGGCGCCAAAGTCGAAGCAAGACACGCACTTCTCCGTTCGGAGAGTTTGTCGCAGCAACTCTGATGAATGGTACTGTAAAATTCGAGTTTTCCCCAGAGCGACAAGGCTTCCTGGTGCATATTCTCGTAATTCTTGGTATGCTGGTGTCGCTTCCACAATAAGTTTCCCTCGCAGGGAAACTTGTGAGAGCCGCGATAAAGACCGGAAGTCCAGAAGCTTTAGAATTATAGATAGTAACTCAAATGGGAGAGTTTCCAAGACTCCAAGCGATGAACTGGTACACTCATGATAAATGCTTCCAGCCAGTGGAAGGGGAGCGTTCCGTATCACCCCATCCAGATCTAGTTCCTCGGTGAAAGTTAATCTCCGGATTTGTTGATCAGAGAAAACGTGTTGTGATGACATTTTGGTTGACCAATCGCACAAAATCAAGTCTTTTTATTGTCGGCGAATTAGTTAGTTGGAGACATGGAATGTGATGGAGAAAAAGAAATGAGGACCAAGGACAATCAAACCAACACGAAATAATCACCCAGCAAATGGTCACGTGACTGGTTTCTTGTCACAGTACCATTCTCACCAATCCACTCATAAATTCTATTATATATCAATCCACCGGTAGTATCCGAAATAAAACTCCCTATTATATGGTAGGGTATTTTTTTTTCTTGTCTTCCTGTTACAACAACAAGGGCGAATCTTATTGTATAGTTTTGAGTGCTCACCAAGCCATTGTAGTAGTGGGCCGCTAAAGCTACCACCACGAAAAGACATTCGTTCCCAGGCCCTCTAACAGATTCTAGAATAGAAATCTTGTCTCTAATTTTCCGCATGACTTTTACATGTATCGCGACCCCAGTAATCGTAGCCCCCTCCCCACCAGATGAAGATAAATTGTACGCGCTCATCCTCCTGACTATACAAATTACGACTGATAACTTGTCTACCGGATGCTCAGCCACGTGGCGCATTTCATGTGACTTGAACTCTTTAGCGTATCCCGCGCCAAGGCATCATCGTTAGCACATTGAGATCTTATCGTTGCCACCAGACTTTCATGACTAAGAAACCCTCAAGACCAGTACCGATATAAGTCATGGCGACCTCTAATAAGGCCAGCGCTAAGAGCGATGGCGAACAGCGTGCGGCAGAGTTTCAAGACGCCATGCTTGGGCTGCCTGGATATGGAGACGATTCAGTATTCTTCATTGTTCGCTATGTGAGCACAGTCAAGGTGAAGCAGCCGCATGTCCCTATTTTACAAACAAATACTCATATACTGTATAGCAAAGCCTACGGGAGTGCGACTTTGAGGAGTTTATGAGGAAATCTATGCAACTAAACGAGTTATGGGATGAACCCCAGCAAGAGGGTTCTGAGGGGGCTGAGGCTCGGTCCCAAAAAGCACAGGAACTGAAGCAGCAAGCGCGAGACAAAATTCAAGAGTACCCGAACTTGGTTCGCGACTTTGACAGGTTCTTGTCCAATGGGCGATCGGTCGCAAAATTATTTGGGAACCTGGAGAAGAAGTGATGCGATGGTACGGTTTGATACAAGATGAAAATGTCAAAGGGCAATGTGTAAGATTCTTATGAGGTATAATAGGTTTGCTTGAAAGTCAAATAATGTGTTTGAACCCACTTGCTAGCTAAAATCCCAATTGACTTCAAGACAACCCTTGAGTGATTGTCAGTCCGATACTTTGCCGCATGAGACCCTGTAAAAGACCAGAGGTCTTGGCATTTTTAGGTAAAGTGAATAAATCTGATCTCCTAGCCTCTTGTTAGGATTATTTTTGTTTCAGAGCATGGTAATGTTGGCTCGGCCAACTTGTGCAGCGATCATTATGAGGAAGTACCTCCGTTCCAATCATTCAAGGGGATTGTAGACACTTTCTACCCACATCCTGTTGAAAGCATGCTAGCTATGGAGATTTATCGAAACCCACTTTAGGATGTGCTTGATTTATGCAATTCTTCAGCAGCATCTAAAAACGTTAACTGCAAAAATTATAATGCTCTGCGATGCGATGTACACAACTCCGTTGCGGCGAACAGCGACGCTTTGCCACTTGAAACGGCACCAGCCACAATCACCAGCCACACAGCACAAAATACTCTCCACCAGCCTCATGAAAGCTACCTGGTAACTAGGCATAGAGCTACGGTCCAACTGTCCTCATCATCACCGAAACCCGCAGGCGACGTGTTCCACGCTCACCACCACCCGCCCGCCCGCCAATCCCTCCCTCTCCCCAATCCGCCCACCCTCATCGCAACCCCCGACCGATAGCAGCAGAAGACGCTGCGCCGTCCCCCCCGCCCCAATGTCGAACTACTACAGTGGCCAGCAAAACTACGGCGGCGCCCCTGGCGGCCCCTCCAACGCCCAGAACCTGCAGTTCTACCCGTCCACCTACGACACCCACGGCGTCTCGGACGCCCAGACCCCGCAGCAGGCCTCGTACGGCTACGGGAACCAGGCCAGCTATGGCGCCGCCGCGCCGACCCAGGGCTTTGGGGCTCCCGGCTTCACGGGCGGCGTCTCGGGCCGCATGGGCGAGCAGGGCGGCCTGCGCACCGGCTGGCTCGCCGCCTTCTCGACCGAGGGCTACGAGGGCGAGCCGCCGCTGATGGAGGAGCTGGGCGTCAACTTTGGACACATCCGGACAAAGGTACAATTCCTCCCCCCCAAATATGCGCCGCCGGGCAGCCTTGCGACTTTTGCGCCAGTGCCTCGACTAACATACGAACCCCCCGGTAGACTCTTGCGGTTCTGAACCCCTTCAAGCCCATCGACCAGCACCTCATGGACGACAGCGACCTCGGCGGCCCTATACTCTTCTTCCTCCTGTTCGGCTTCTTCCTGCTCTTCTCGGGAAAGCTGCACTTTGGCTACATCTACGGCCTGGCCCTCCTGGGCTCGACCTCGCTCCACGTCATTCTGTCCCTCATGTCACCCTCGGACGACCCCACGGCGCAGTCCGCTTACCCCCAGTACAACGAGCCTCAGCCGCCCCCCCAGGCGCAACAGGGCGGCCACTTCTCCGAGACCCTCACGTTCCCCCGCTCCGCCTCCGTCCTGGGCTACTGCCTGCTCCCTCTCGTCGCCACCAGCCTCGTCGGCATCGTCATGCCCATGGACACCCCCCTCGGCATTGTCACCACTTGCGCCGCCATCACCTGGTGCACTTGGAGCGCCAGCGGCATGTTCTGCGCCGTCGGCAGGATGAAGGGCATGCGCGTGCTCGTCGCCTACCCTCTCGCCCTCTTCTACGTCGGTTTCGGCATCATGGGCGTCTTCAGCAGCAGAGGAAGCGGATCGCTGGCTGCCGCCGCCGCCAAGGTCAAGAGCTGAGCGAATCGCCCCAGGCAACACTTAATCAATCCCGGCGACGACAGGATTGCGCTTCAACCTGCAATGGAGCGCCCTCTTAAACTACACCGAACCAAACGCACGCACGCACACACATACACCAAACCTAGCAGGACGCCGAGTAGCTGCCATTTCCGAGACGGATAGATCTGGGGCAGAGCAATGGGAAGCATGACAGCGGATTAGGCGTTTTAGAGACAAAACTTGCATTGATGAGACGGAGGTTTTGGGAGGGGACAAGGACCAGACTCGTCCTTTGTATTAGATAATATCGAGAAGTAACGACCAAAAAACTCATGAACTGTATTGTACCAGGACCACAGATGGATGTATGTGTTGTTGAGTCGAAAACCCTCAAAGGGGAAAACTTGAAAGCAATATGCAAGACGTCTATAAAACTAGCGGAAAAACACACAAGCATACGATTCCCGTGCCTCATCAATCCTTTAAGCAGTAAATATCCACCCGTTAAACCGAATTTCCCCAAGCCAATTTTTTTTCATCGCCGTACATCAAAAGAAGTATATTATCAAACCGGAGGTGACTCCTTGCCCGTTCCCTTGGGCAGAGTCTCATTAATAAACAGGGCACGCGGGAATGCGCAGCGTAAAACAATCATATCCGTGTCATGGAAGACTTCACATCTCCATGGGGCACTGAGTAGCCAATCTGTGTATCATTTAAGCCTTTGCGCTCTCATTCTCCTTGTCATCATGCGCATGAACGCCATTGGTTGTCACACCGTTGGCCTTGGGGGCATCGCCGGAAGCACCAACAAGAATCGAGTATTGGCCACCGGCTCCGGCACCAATAATCTTCTTGTCACGGATAGCCGTGTTGTCAATCACGGTGGGAGTGTGGATATCCTCAATGGTGCCTTGGCCAGTCTGGTAGTTGCTGGAGAAGCCCCAAGAGAACACCTTGCCTTCAGACGTAACAGCAAAGCTGTTATCTGTGCCGGCAGCGACAGCGACGGTGTCCTTGACATCTGTGTGGAGTTAGCAATTGAAATTGAGCATCAAAAAAATGAGTTGTACATACCGGGCTGGACGGTAGGCTTGAACAGGATACGGGCATTGCCGCGCTCATCAAAGATGGCGCTCTCCTTGTCGAGCTCGTCAAACTCGAATCCGACCTGGTAGCCATCGACACGACCCCAGGTCAGGAGGTCACCCTTGTCGGAGCAGGCCAGAGAGTGGTGCTCACCACCGTCAATGTCAGTGATGGTGTAGTCATCGAGGTACTCAAGCTTAGCAGGGCGGAGGATGACGGCCTCATCCTCACCAGCGTTGGACTCGACGCCAATCTCGCCGAAGTTGTTCAGACCCCAGCCCCAAACGCGACCAGTCTTGTCGAGGGCAAAGCTGTGGTAAGAACCGCAAGCAATCTTGGTAATCTTGCCTCGGGGCAAGCCAACACCCTGGGGAATGAGCGACGACATCTTGTTGCGCTCAATAATGCGTCGACCGAGCTGGTTCTGCTGACCGCAACCCCAGGCGACAACATTGCCCTTGTGGTCCAGGGCGAGGATGTGGTTGGAGCCGGCAGCGAGGGACTTGATGTTCTTCAGGCTGGAGACAATGACGGGGGTGGCCTGGACCTTCACGGTCTCGGAGAAGCCCAGAATACCATCGCTAGAGCGGAAAGTACCCCAGCCGTAAACGCGACCATCTTCAGTCAGAACGAAAGTGGCGCTGTCACTGGCGACGACCTGGACAAACTTAGTACCAGGGGCGAAGTGCTCCTCGGAAACGGCGGCAGGAGTGCTCTCGTTGGGGTTGAGGCCGGTGTCATCATCATCATCCTCGGAATCAGAGTCCTCCTCCTTATCCATGTCGCGCAGGCCACCGTCCCAGGTGGTATCGCGGCCCAGGGCACCCTGGTCGTTGACACCCCAGGTCAGGATCTTGTTATCGTGGGTCAGGGCGGCGGCATGCATGCCACCGCAAGAGATCTGGACGACGCCAACATTGGCAGCAGCAAGGTTATCATTGAGTCGCGGGCGCTTGACATCGATGGGCTTCTTGTTGTTGACGCGCTTGCTGCCAAGGCCAAGCTCACCTGATGTACCCTCGCCGAAAACGTAAACGTCGAGGATCTGGGTTGGGGCGTCGTTGATCTTCTTGCCAATGTCGACGTGCTTGATCTTGGGCTCGGGCTTCTTTGCGGGAACGGCAGCGGCAGCTTTGGCGGCGGCAGCAGCAGCAGTAGGGCGACCGGGCTTCTTCTTGATGGGAACGGGCTTGGACGCAGGCTTGGACTCAGGCTCTTCAGGCTCAGACACCTCGTAGATGTCAGTCTTCTCAGCCTTGGCCTTTGTTTTGGTCTTCTTCTCAGGCGCCTCGGCCTTTGTCTTCTTGGCAGCGGGCTTCTTCGCGGGCTTGACCTCGCGCTTTGTCTGGGCGGCCGCGCTGGTCTTGGTCTTCTTGGCCTTGGGGGCCTCCTCTACCTCAGACTCAGGCTCGGTAGACTCGGCCTTGCGCTTCTTGGACGCGCCATTGGTGGCGGGTTCGGCCTTCTTCGCGGACGCCTTGGTGGCAGGCTTCGCGCCAGCCTTCTTCGCGCCGGCAGCGGCTGTGGTTGATGCCTTCTTTGTGGTGGCGGCCTTGGGCGCGGCGGCTTTGGCTCTGGGTGCCATCGCGTGGGTTCTGCTCGCTGAAGCGGGACAACGCGAAAATGAAAAGGGAAAAAAAAAGGTGCTTCTGCGCAGATGCTGCAGCGATGCGGAACTCTGACAGAAAAATGGGTGTCTAATGCAATTCCCAAAGTGTCTTCGAAGCTTCTCAGCAGTCTCGAGATGACAGGAAAATAGAGACGTGGCTCAATGTTGATGAAAGCAGAAAAAGCTTGAAAGCTGACTGAGCAGAGCTGGCGCGCGAAGTTGGGCGGCGAGGTTTGGATGTTTTTTTAGCGTGTGATCTGACCACCTGGGGCGCAATCGGCCCAGGTTCGCAGCAGGGGGTCGGGGGCAGGGGCTTGACCAACGCCCACCATCTACCCAAAAACCGCGTTCACCGCCCGCGAGCAGGGACGGTTTTTGTCCGGCAGTAACTTTTTTTTCCGGACCTTCACCGCGTCAGAGGCGTCGGCGGTGAAACACGGGAGCCCCGAGAATGCGGAATTGCTGATTCCACACGCACACGATCGGTGTCTTGATTGGAATCAAAAAATGACGATTGATTACCAAGAGGGTGTCGAACGTGCTTGCCGTACCTGTGTTTGGCATTGGCATGATACGTTTCATGCATGCAAGAGTGCTGGCAAGCTCGACATGTCATGCGTTTCTTATACCTCTGAGCTGAGCAAGCAATTAAGCTACTACTGAAAACCAACGCGCGCTAGCCACCACCATTCAATGAGAAATGTATCACGCGCAGGATTATCGCTTTGTTTGGCAGATTGAATATTCTTTGTATTCGTTTCGTTCGTATGAACCTTCATATGATACAATCACTAACCCCGTGCAACCATTTCAATGCTCAATAACCCGCAAACCCTCCCAACGCCGCCGTCCTGTAAACCCGGTGGGGA
This sequence comes from Calonectria honghensis, assembly GCA_013403855.1. Classification (NCBI taxonomy): domain Eukaryota; kingdom Fungi; phylum Ascomycota; class Sordariomycetes; order Hypocreales; family Nectriaceae; genus Calonectria; species Calonectria honghensis. The sequence goes on from VTGB01000015.1 coordinate 1,035,119, forward strand.
CTGGAGTGAATCACTGCCCACATACATGTCTTAGTCTTTGTTATTGTTTATCGCGCACCAATTCTCCCTTTATCGGCGAGTGGTGAAGTCGATCTCGTTGGCGGGGTTGTATCCGCCATCGGCGGCCTTCTCGCATGTGCAGGCGTCTGGAAACATTGGTCAGCTTGAATTTTTTTGTTGGGCCTTCAAGACAAGCAGGGGGTATGCACGTACTGGCAGGGCGAGATCCGCAAGAGCAGGTAGCTCCCGCAATAGACGAGTTTTCGCTGGACGCACGGTCACAGGTGCATTCACCAGCGGGGCGGGCCCGGCATGAGCATCGAGGACCAGTCACAGTGTTCTCGAGGGAGGCCTTGGCGCAGGTGCATTGAAGAGCCGACTTCTGGCCACAGGAGCAAGTTGCCTGCTGAGCTGTAGGAACATATGGTTAGCTGGATGTTTTTCGTATAAGTCAAGCTTTAAACATACCACAAGCGCACTCAGAGGTGTTTCCGCGGCAGCAGGTAGAGGCAGTCATTGTGATGATGGTGGTGGAGGTTGGTGATGGTGTTGTAGAGGTGGAAGTTGAAATTGAAGATGTTGGAATAAAGTGGGAGATTTCGGGTTGAGAAGTGCTGACTGTTTGCTAGATATCCTTGATTGATTGGTGATATCGAACAGTCTCTTGTCATGGGCGCCTTCAACCTTTATACTCCATGTTACTGGGCCCACATTCCATGAAGCTTAGGTGCTGCTGGTGTCGATGCAAGTAATTGCCCGCGCCCTGATTGGCCAGAAGACACATTTGCCACCACCACAGCCAATCAGCGATTGCTTATTTCCAACTTTTTGCATTGACCATCTCACCACCGTCCTGTCGGCTCAGTCATGACCCATCATGATCAATCACATGGGCCGTTACCGTGTCATGGTCTGTCAGCGCATCGGGTCCCGCCATTAGCGTCGCAGTGCCCGATTCCATGCATGGTTGCTCCTTGGTTTGCCACAGTCAATTGAGTCCCGATCGCTCCTCTCCCCGCATTCCGCACACCCATCTGTCGATGTCTCATGGGGAGTGACCAAACAATATGCCGTGATTGGTGTCGCCACCAGGGCCTAACCAACTGGCACTCAAATGGGCATTAACTATCTGGCCTGCAAGATAAGAGCCACTGTGGTGGTTGCCTGCAAGCAAACATGCCCAACCAGCAAGCGAGCCGTAAGCTGAAAATGTGTAGTTGAAATGTCCCCGCAATCGCGAGTTGCCCAAGAATAGGACTCCACGTATTGTGCGAGATAAAGGCTTCCGTGTCAGAGGTCAGAGGACCTCGGTCACCATGAGTAGATAGTGGTGCGGGGTCAATCCGGCTACGTGCAATCCTGTTCCTATCTGTGCCGAACTTTGTCAAATCACAGCGCTGGTGAGAACGCTCTGATCCAGTAAAAACGTATAATGCAAAACCCAGCTATCAAAAACCTCTCGTAAGAAGTAGACTCGCACTATTTGATCTCGCTCCTAACCTGTGGGTAGATGCAAGAGGTGCCAGCATAGAAAGGTGGGCGCCAAGAAACCTGAATCCCTGGGAACTCGCGCTTACCCTATGCCTCGGACGTAGTTGAAATGTTCGCGAACGGAACCGTGCCACAACTGCGTCAAGGCGAATCACGGCTGCGAATACAGTCCAGTAGATAGGAAGCGGCGGCCTGCTTCGCACGACTATGTCAAGGGCCTCGAGGATCGCGTCGCTTGGCTGGAGTCCTTCATCACAAAACTCCAGGCTGCCGAGTCGCAAGATAGAGATGTCCTTCTGAGCACCGTGTCTTTCCAGACCACCCAACCGGAGGCGAGCACCAATTTGACCGGAGATGGCGAATCAATCGATGCGACTATCCCCGGAGTGTCTGAGCTGCAGCTCGGGCTAGACGGCTTGCTCATCTACCATGGGCCCACGAGCATTTATAGAGCCCAGACTGGTAACCAGATGCGTAAAGTAGGAGCTGATTCCGAGCTTGCATTCCCTCTTTATTCCGGCTCCGAGTCAAACTTTTCTCATGTCTTGGAACATTTCGGTATCGACATTGAAGATGAAGTCATTGGCAAGGCGGTTATGCAGTTCTTCAAATGGCAGTATCCTCAGTTCATGTTCATCTACCGCGAAGGTTTCCTCCAAGATCACCTGAGTGATCGGGTCAACTGTAAATATTGGTCATCAGCTCTTCTCCTGTCCATCTGTGCCCTGGGAACCCTCATGTCACCGGATGAACATGACCGTCACTTCAGCGAGCAATTTTTTACCGCTGCTGAAAGCATTCTCATGGTGACCGGCCTGACAATGCCGTCCATTGTTACAGTGCAAGCATTTTTGTGCTTGGCTTTTTATGAGATTGGCAGAGGTAATCTCTCCAAGGGATGGGGATTCTCTGGTAAGTTGCTATCAAGTTCCTTCATGACTGCACATGCTCACTGTGACTTCAATATCAGGCATCGCATTCCGCATCGCACAAGACTTGGGTTTCCAGAAGGATCCTAAAAATTGGGTCTCGTACGACGCTTCACTTGTCACAGGCGAGGATCTTGAAATCCGACGACGAATTTACTGGGGCTGCTACATTTCCGACAAGATCATCAGCCTCATTCTCGGTCGTCCGGTGTTCTTGTACCATGCCCACGCTGAGGTAGAACCAATACAGCAGCAGCCGTATGCATAACCTCCAAGTGTGTAGAATACCCGCTAACATGCGCCACCAGGGACTATCCGGAATTAAGGCCGTGGAGGTCCGTCGGCTTTTCTGGGAGCGATGATGAGATGGAGAAAATCGGGTCCATGGTTCCGTACTACCGCGAGCAAAGCCACTTAGCAAAGGTTATTGAGCGAATGCTTGGTACCTTATTCTCGCCTCGCCCAAGCTTGAACGGGATGGCCCGCAGGGCATGCCTAGACACGCTAAACATTGAGCTTGTTCGCTTCATGGCAGGTCTGCCTGGCCGAGCACAATGGAATAAGTGGGAGCCCATTGACACGCCTCTTATCCCAAGTGTTGCAATGATACAGTGAGAACCCATCTCTGCCATAACCGCACTTGTGCTTACACAAATCCTAGCTTGCTGTTTCACAGCACCCGAATTGCGCTCAATTTCGACCAAGCCTCATCTTGCGCATCGCCCAGTAACTCTGACCAGAGCTCCCGCCAGTATTGCGTGTCATCGGCAGAAGACATTGGGTCAATCGTGCGCAGATTTCGACACCAGTATGGACTTCGACACGCGCCATTGATCCTCGTATACAGCGTTGTCCAGGCTACGCGAACGTTCAACACTTTTGGAGTGCCAGCAGAATCCCAGACTCTGATGCAAGCGCTCGATGAATGCTCCGTCACCTGGAACCTTGCAAAACAAGCTAGAGATTTGACGATACAAAAGCCATCGCAGAACGGCCCTGATCCAATTTTGATCATGGCTGAACACGGAGCTGGACACTAACTTGTCCCTGCCAGCACCCCTTGACCATGAACGCCCACCAACACAACCTCATTGGCTTCCACCATCTCAACCGGGACGGGAACGGAAAGAATCTCGTTCCACCCTAGTGCTGCCTAGAGACACGAGAACCACCACGGCGTTCAACGGGTGCAAAAGCGCACACGAATACCTGCGCGGGGTTTGGTCCCCGTCAGGTGTAGGGTAGGTTAACAACCGCTCAATGGACGGAGTTTGGTCTCCGCGCCCACATGAACCAGCAGGAACCGGCCCCGCTCCGGCCACGTCCGGCCTGCGCACACGGCAGCCACCGCAGTAAGCGGATTCTCTCGTCCTATGTGGACGCGGCCAAACTCGCTACGATAGTTGGCCGGATCGATAAGCCCTTTTCACCGCGTTGCACTCCATCATGGGGCCAACTCTTGACGTGCGCTGTGTCGCTCGGCGGTCAATAATGGACCCCGCGATCGGAGGAGGGATATAAGATGATAAGAATTCGCCCTCATTGTCATTGCAATCCCGCATCCTTCCTGTTCCTTGAACTTTCAACCTTCTTGTAGTATACTTATTCACTTGCTCAATCCAAATGTCTTCATCAACTCTCAAGCCCACCATCGTTGTCGTGGGGTAAGAACTCGATTGAGATGCTCGCTCACTTCAGTTCGGCTAACTAGTTCCTCGCCAGCGCCGGTATTATCGGCCTCACCAGCGCCCTCAAGGTCCAGGCTCTGCTATCGAGCCTCGGCGCCTCAGAGTCTACAGATGTTCTCTTGGTCGCGCGAGAATGGCCAACCTCCATCCCAGGCGCCCCGATTAACCACTCTGCCGACTACGCTTCCATGTGGGCCGGCGCCCATGTGCGACCCATCCCCGCCTCAACACCGCAGCTGCGCCGCGAAGCCAAGTGGCTCAAGCACACGGTCGGCGAGCTGCAGCGCCACCTCGAGGCCGAGCCGTTCGTCGGCATCACCCAGCTCCCGGGCGTCGAGTACCTCGGCGCTCCGCCCCCGGAGTACGAGAAGCAGACCGCCCAGAGCTTTGCCGACGAGACGGGCTTGTCCGGCTACCGGGAGTACCCGGCCAGCGAGCTTCCGGAGGGGATCAAGCTCGGCTTCGAGTACCAGACGTACTGCATCAACTCGCCTCTCTACTGCGGCAGCCTGCTGCGCAAGTTCACCCTGCAGGGCGGCAAGACGCTGCAGCTGGATCTCAAGAGCGAGTGGGAGCCGTACAGCTGGGGCCCGCACGTCAAGCTCGTCGTCAACGCCAGCGGTATGGGATTCGGCGATCCCAAGTGCTTCCCTATTCGAGGTTTGTCATCTCGCACTATGGATCTTGCTGCGGCAGCTGCTAACTTGTGTGTGAATAAACAGGCCAAATCGTTTTGACAAACATTTCGTCTGCCAACAAGACAATTACGACACAAAACGCAGACGGCACCTGGAGCTTCGTGATTCCTCGATCTTTCAACGGCGGCACGGTGGTTGGCGGCACCAAGGAGCCCGGCAACTGGAGCACAGAACCGTCGCTCGAGGTTCGCAACCGCCTGCTGAACGCTGCGCACCGCATCATCCCCGAGTCCTGCGACCAGCCCGCCGGCTCTCACTCGGCCGCCAGCATCAAAGTCATCAAGGACGTCGTCGGACGGCGTCCCGCCCGAGACGGTGGCATGAGGGTAGAGACCGAGTCAAGGGTCGGCCCGGATAATGTGAAGCAGCACGTTGTACATGCATACGGTGCCGGAGGGCGAGGCTACGAGATGTCGTGGGGCGTCGCGAGCGAGGTGCAGGCCTTGGTCAAGCAGCTGCTGCCGTCTGTGAGCGCACCCAAGGCGAAGCTGTAGAGATGACATTTGGTTGGCGTGTTTTCTGTTGGTGCCATTTTAATATTAAGTAAGCTACTTTGGTCATCTTTTGTATATTATTGAGAGTTTTTATAAGCCATTCATCCCAGCAGCGCGCCATCATGAGTGCGGAGGTACAGTCCAAAGCCGCTCAAATCGCCTCAGTAGGGTCCCTATCATGCAGTTAGTTTACATCGCAGCAATCAAAATAAACCGTTTTATGCGAAAAATAAAAAAAATAAAAAAATACGAACCAGTCAGTCACCAGCCGCTCGTCCAGAGCATCCAAATCAGCCATGTCCTTGTCAGACAGCAAAAAGGTCTCGACGCTGGCATTCTCAACCATGCGCTCCGGGCGTGTCGACTTGGGCAGCGTCACCAGGTTGTGCTGCAGCGACCACCTAGATTACACACACGCACCGTCAGCTCAACATTGCAGCGCATTAAAATTAGCAGGAGGCTGGCTATACTTGACAAAGATTTGGGCAGCGGTGCACTCGTATTTCTTGGCCAGCGACAGAATTTTGGGGTGCGTCATGCGCATGGCTCTGGCTAGCGGCGCATAAGCCTCAACCGTGATGTTGTACTTGGCGCACGTCTCGCGGATGCCCGTCTGCGTGTTGAACGGGTGCACCTCGATCTGGTTGATGACGGGATGAACCTCGGGGTTCGAAGCCATCAGCTCCTCGATCTGGAAGCACCATTAATTAGCACCAACACCGCCGTCTCTGTAAGAAACTGGAGCTGCTGTCATGGCTCTGGTAACCAGCGCCCTATACTCACGTGCGCCACGCCGTAGTTGCTGACTCCCGCCATCTTGACCTCACCGGCCTTGACGGCGTCCTCCAGGGCCTTCCAGCTCGTCAGGCGCGTCGTCATGCCCCCGTACGGGCTGTGCAGCAGGAACAGGTCAATGTACCCCAGGCCGCAGTGCTCGACCGACTTCCTGATGGAGCTCCTCACGGCGTCGTACGACGCCTCGTTGTTGGCCAGCTTGGACGTGTAGAAGATGTCCTCGCGCGTGAGCCCCTCCGTGTTCTCGCTGCTCTCGAGAAAGTCCCGGATCGCCTTCCCCGCCTCCCGCTCGTTGTGGTACATCTGCGCGCAGTCGAAGCCCCGGTAGCCCTTGATCAGCCCGTCCCTGACGGCCTCCTTGGCCTCCCAGCCCGACATCATGTACAGGCCCAGCTGGATCTGCGGAATCTTCATGCCATTTGCAAGCTATTTTTTTTTAACAATTATCAATCGAGTTAGCATTGTCTTTCATGCGCTGATCGCCCCCCCTCGGTCAAAATACCCGAGACATGCGGCCGGGACAAGACGTACTGTCGCTCGGCTGGCCAGCAGCGGGGGTGTAGCGGAAGCCATGATGGTCAGGTGTAGGTGGTTGTTTTTGAGTTTGGATAGGCGCGTAATCTTTCAGTTTAGAGAAACAAGACTTAAACCGTCTCAGTGAATCTCGATGAGAGATAAAGTCAACCCTAAACTGCCTAGCATTTGTCGTCTTACCACCACTGCGTGATCGGAAGCGGGGAGGGCATGTGGGGCCGATCATAATGTCGGCATCACTACCGCCCGAATTGCTTTTTCCACAGTCACAATCGAATGTTCTGTCATCTCCATCTCAATGCATCTCTTCAAGAATTAAACGTGCAGCCCAGCGCACGTGCGTCATTACAATTAATACTGTTGGTACAGACAGGCACAGCCCGGTGCTATTTTGATTTTCCCCTCATCATTCATTTCATTGCCCGTTGAATCCCGTGAAGCCATTGCCCATAGTCTCAAATCCTGCCGGGTACATCCAAAACTCGTTCTGCGGCGTCAACCCGCCCTGCAGAAGGTGATCAGGTATAGTCATTGTGCAATTGTCCATTGGTGGACATATCACACTGTTGTTCCATGCCTGGATTGTGCTTGGATCCATTGCTCCAGATGTCATGTCCATCGGTGCCATGGATGGTTGTGGTAATAGAGACTCGTCAAAGTGACCAGGTATCATAGTTGGGGGTAGCGTCTCCCGAACCGTCTCGGGAACCTGGCTGCTGCTTCGTCGAGCAGCGCCCTTGACAGTTCTCACGCTGTCCTTGTGGCCAAGTCCCATCATGACGCTCCCGCTCTCTTCCGAGCCATCATCCATCACCACACCGGAGTCTGGACGGGGGAGAATGCCCCGGCCTTTCCGCTGAACAGTTGTCTGAGGTGCTTGCGCTTTCATAATTTCACCCTTCTTGTTACTTCGGTTAGTGTATGGCATGCTCTGCGCATCAGCAATGCACTTCTCAATCGTCTCAATGAAGCATTGGTGGAATTTTGTAGACAGCGTCTCCAGAGTGGCCGGGTTGGAGATCTTGTCGCGAAGGGAGTCTTGAAGCATCTGGAAAGAGGCCAAGTAATGTGTAGAAAGCTCAAAATGCTCAATGACGGGGGTGAAATCTAATCGGATCAGCTAGGCTCAGGCGTGTGCATTTTCAACAAAACTTACCGTATGATTTAATTTGTCGCTCTTCATCATCAGGGAAGAGAATACTCCAAATTTCTCTCCACTGAATTTCGGTTGATGCACCGCTTGCTCGCTTACGGCTCAATAGCTTGGTAGCCGTTGATGAGTCGATGCCGCTCTCCACGTCGTGGTCGGCAATGTCACACATCAGCTCCTTCGGTAGGCGCCGGTGCTCCCGAAGTTCCTTGCCAGTCAAAAAGTCCCGGTTGCATCGGTCGCAGACATGAGCCGTCGGGTCATCCCGCTTGTGCTGCTTTACAATGTGTTGTCTGCTTCCGAGTCAGTCCACCTTCCGCATTACCCGATTGGTTTAGACCCACCTCAATTCGGCAAACTTGGGGAAGTAAGTCATAGCGCAGCTGTGGTGATCTCTCACATTAAACCTGTGAGGATTTCGCTTCCTGAAGGGACAGCTTAATCGTAGGTTTTCGTCGTCCCTTGGGTTTGGTCGCGGTCGTTTTGATGGAAGAAACCCTGATCCCTCTCCATCGCTAAACTCCTCGCCATCATCCTCCCGCTTTCCCTGCTTCTTTCTCTTGCCGCCCCGCCTATCGCCGCCCATCCCCTCTTGAGAGGGGGTTGATGATGAGCTTGAAGTCGACATGGTGTGCGAAAGTTGTGTATCTGAGGGAGCTTTCCAAATGTGTTTGTCAATGTCTTGGACAAAGTTGGCCACGAGGGTTTGTGCGGTAGCCCGGGGAATGGAGGATTCATTAATATCAATTCCGTAGACGAGTTGAAGTGCGTAGCTTAGCAAACGGTCCGCATCGTCACCAGAAACATCCTCGGATGTCGTTGAGCTTCCTTCCCATCTCTGAGTGTTTGCATCGCATTCAGCGTCGGCAAGGTCGACAGATTCGACATCAATTTCGGTTCCTGCGTCTTCCTCTTTTACAAACGATTGAACAACGGGGGTAAAAGGCTGTGGTTCTTCGGTGTGAATAGGTGCGGGGCGTTCGTGTTCCTCGTCTAGTTGGCGGATTTTGAGCTCAAAGTCTGGATAGCCAGTGACAATGGCGCCGTCATCTTCGTCATTGACAAAGGTGGAGCAGGTTCCGCTGGAGGGCTGATGGCGGTGGCAGATGCGGCTTGTTGGTCTTGAGTCATTCAAGCTTGCGTTTGCGAATAGGTCCTGAACGTCGCTAGCGTAACTGGTGCTGATGGGACTAGCTAGAGTCGACAGTGAGTGGGTTGTCGCAGAGTCTGGGATGTTGGCGGAAGAGATGCTGCTCATTGACGACTCGGTGGGCGATCGCAGGCGAAAGGTTCCTGGTGAGAAGTGGAGGCTCTCCGGTACTCGTTTGGTGCGCGCATCGCTTCTTGGTCCTAGTGTGGGAAACTTGGATAGTCCTGTGGGATCACTTTGACGTACGTCGCGGATGCGGAGGGGCAGGTGGTGAAACCCCGTTTCGTGGGTTCGATTCGTGTGTTCCGACATTGAGAAAGGCTAGGCGACAGAGAAAAGGTTGCGACGCGATGTGGATGAAGGAAGTTGAAATTAACCACAGTTGCGAGAAACAATCTGGGCTCTTCAACCAAACGAGGGACGATAACTGCCGGGGTGCGCTAATGAAAGGTACACAGGAGAATCAATGCAAGGTTAATTGCCCTTGGAGGACTCGGATCGCACAAAGGACTGGGCGCCGTCAATCAGCAATGAGGGGTCAAGGAGCGTGTATTGAGTAGACGACAAGGTGAGTGTAAAAAAAGAAACTGGTGGGATAGGGAAGGGAGCGAAGAGGAAACAGAGGCAGAAACAGAGGTGGCCGCGCGTGGGATAAAGAATGACTGGGATGCTCATGTACTTTTTACCTTCCGGACCCCGACGCACCGGATGCATCTCTTGCACTCGACACTGCCCGGTCGCGCGACCCTTCTGGCTGCCTCGCCGTCATCAGAGCTGCATGTCACAGGGGGCGGAGCCGTCCTTTGATCCACGGCTGAGACCTTCCATGAGTGGTCTCGAGCAGGATTCGGTCCACCCACGCCGTGCTAGTCCCTGGGCCTCGCACCCCTGCCGCGCTCTGATTCGCTCGTGATGGCCGTTGTTGGAAGAGCAGAATCACTGCCAGGTGCATGATACGATTGGCCTGGTCAGCCCTACAGTTCGCCCGCTGAAGCCGGGCCCTTTCTACGGGTGGCTTCAGATGGACCAGGAACAGAACAGACGGACGGGTCACTGGCCTGGGGAAGACGGGGTCTTGTCTGAAGGCGTGATGGTGTTTCAGCCCTCTGCAGGCTCTATCATTCCTTGCAGCTCAGTGGTGCCGGGAGCTGACCCTCAGACGTGTCGCGTCACCTGCATCACGGGGAGGTTCGATTGGAGGTGCTGCAAGAAAGACGAGGAACGCCTGGAGCTGCTTGCCACAGAGCCCTTTGGCGGCAAGATGACCCGAGCATGCCGTTGGGTGGTGCTGGCGGTTGTGCTGTTGGTGGTGAGGCAGGTTAGGTTTAATTCAAGGGAGGGCTAATTAGCCAGCATCCTTTGGCCCCCGAAATCAGGCAGACACAATGGAGCTGAGGCAGCCATGGACTAAAAAAGACGCTGCAACGGTAATCACTAACGTTTTCGGACGCCTTTTTCCAATTCATGGTCCTAAATTAATTAAATTACCGTCCTTTCTATATACAGCTCAAGTACACCTGCAGCTTGCATCTCACTCTCAGTCATCCCTGCATCAACCGGCCCGCTACACCTGCAACCATTTTAGAAGACGCTCACCACGGCCATCACCAACGCAGCCGACAGGACGATTCCAGGTGTCTCAAATGCACCCATCGTCCCGCTGACCGCGCTAGTCGATATTTTAGAGGGGGGCGTGCCTACCTTGGTCAAAGTGATGTTAAACGCTGGGCTCGCAATGGTCTTGGCCGAGCTATCAAACAGGAACTCGTCCAAGCTGAGGAAGTTGTACGTCTGTCGGTCCTGGGTAAACCAGGTTTGGCAGGATGCATTCTTGAAAAACAGCTCGCTGTCCAGTGCGGCCTCTTCGGTCGAGTTGTTGTAGTCAAATACCGCGCGCCAGGCCGTTTCGGTGTTGTGCTTCAAGTTGGTGGGATAGACACGCGCATCCGTGGGAGGGTCGCTAGTGACATTGCCAGCAGCAAGGGTAGCCCAGGAGTAGCCGCCAAAGTTGGTGAGCACATCGTACCCTCGGACCTTCCACTCCGATATGACAAGGCCGGGACCGTTGTCCATCTTCAAAGTGAGACTTGAGTTGGTCGAGTCATCAGAGTACTGGCCTACGTAGGTGTTCTTAGCATCAGTGCGACCCACAGCCTCAATGATGGGAAGAAGGCTTTTGAGCACAGCGTTGAAAGCAAGGGTAGCGGCAGAGCTTTCAGTAGCCTCCTCTCCTGCCGACAAGACTGTAATGGCCAAGTCGTAGTCAGGTACAAGGCCAATCAGGGAATGGTAGAGACCAAGATCGCCGCTCTTGGTGTACACGTCAATAAGTCTGCCGTCGGAAGTGATGTTGTCGCTGCGAAGAATCTCCCACGGGTGGCCAACCATGAGGCCCCACGACGCTGTAGAGGCAACTGGCTTCAGCCACTTGCGTGTCTCGGCTGGTGAGAGAAGCTTGTTCTGAAGGATGGCCACGCAAAACGCTTGCATATCGCTCAAGGATGAATACATTCCACCGGCACTGGCAAAATCTTGAGTTAGATGCATTCCCCGTTACTGAGATGAGCCGACTTACCCATCAAAAACGCCCGTGGTCAAGTTCCAAACGCTGTCGCCTTCGGGAACGAACAACTTGTTAGTAGCAGGCACCTTGCCGGTGGACGTATGCTTCATGCCCACAACGTCCAAGATGTCCTCGGTGATGACTTCTTCAATCGTCTTGTTGGTAGCAGCCTCAACAACAAGTCCCAAAAGCGCGATTCCGACGTTGGAGTAGACTGGAGTCGTATCCGGAGCGTACACGGGGGGTCTGCGGTTGATCTGATCCAAAAAGTCTTGCTTGGTACAAGCAGGCGTGCCAGCAAGACCAGAGCAGGACGGGCCGGTCTTAGCGGAGAACTCCGGAAGTCCCATTGCTGTCCAGTATTTGGACCCAACAACTCCAAGGTCCTGGGCCACTATGTTTTGTTAAATGAGATCTCTCGAGGTTGAAAAATCAAGACTTACAATCAACACCCAGGCCTGACAGATGGCCAGCCAAAGAGCCAACGGTAATCTCCTCCCAGTCCAAGGACAAGACCGGGTCACTCCCCGAAGTCTTGTTTAGTTCAGGAAGATACTTGAGCACCGAAGCACTCATATCAACCTTGCTATTCTGGAGCGCAGCAAGCACTGGGAATAACTTTGAGCCGCTGGCGATTCTGTACATGGTGTCGTCACCAATCTTTGTCACGCCAATTCCAGAGCCAGTGGGCGGGGTGAAGTGGTAGGTGAGCAGCGCATCATCCTCGTGGATTGACTTGACGCCAATTGATATGCCAGAGGTTTTAAAGGCTGATGCAACTTCTTTCTCAATGGCACTCTTGAGCAAGGCGACTGCACTCTTGACTTCTTTGCTCTGGCTTGGGGCTGTGGGTGCGGGCAAAACAGCACCGAAAGGAGGACAAGCCTTGGCATCAGCCAAAGCGAAGGCACTAACGGCAACAGCCGTAGCAAGCCTAGAGATATGCATGGTTGCAGTGAGGGGGATTGTGATGCTCGAATCAAAGCTCTGGTGCTGCGTATAATAAAGGTGAATGAAATGCAATAGAATAGGCCAAGCTGCTAGATTGATTGAGAATGTTGAGGGAATACATTTGAGACGAGTCGATTATCCAGCGATATATATACAAATCATATTTGAACTAAGCAGTCATCAAACGTCATTGCAAAAAGCATTTCCGCCTCTATTCAAAGCGGCCCGGGAGGATCGACTCAGCTCCATCGCAACTCGAGTCCGAACCGTTAAGCCTCATCGGCAGTCAAGGAACCGTGTAACGGCACCTTTGCAGCTTAGTGCCGATGCTAAATTCTTACCCGCTGCCCACCTCCAGGTTTACAACACATTCTGAGAGCAAAATCAATCTCGGACGAACAATGCGAGATCATAAGCCACACGTGGGGCGCTAACATGCGGGAGCTGCCGCGAGAAAGTCCGAGGTGTCGAGTCCGAGCGAGCCAATAAAAGTCGGCGTAGCGGAGTAGTCCTGGCGTAGTGGAGCGCGAGGCGATGCGATGCTGACAACACAGTAGAGTTGAGCAAGCTTTAGGGTTAGGTAGGGATGGTTTTATGGCTCTCTATAAAGGATAATCCAAATAATTGCCTCATTAGTCAAATTATATGTCAATAGTGCCTCTTCCAAATTTAGGTTGATATATGACACAACTCTTGGAGCAGTTTGAACCCCTCAGAAATGAGGAGGCTCTATGGTTTGACGAGTGAGCTTTGTGAATATCATTTCTATCTCGTTAGGAAGAAAAGAAAAACTGAAAAAAAAAACCCAAGGCGCCAGTGCGAGAACAAAGATTAATAACTCAAGGTTATTTTGTATCATTGGAGTGAAATGTGCTTGCTATAGGGTATTGGGTTCTTGACGCCGAATGGTGAAGCAGGTGGGAGGTTTGTGTTCCAGACAAGTCATAGTCAATAAATTAAACCGAAAATACGAGACCAATATCAGATAGAAAGTGGGCACATAATATGCTTATTTTGTAAGAGGCCCGTTCAATGTCAATTCCGTGAGGTCAATCGTTGAGAGCCACCCAATGTGGGGGTAATTCCGCCAAGACGCTTACAGGTTCGCAACCAACACTGACAACAGCCAACAACGCCGTCACAACTAACCAGCCCAGAAAATGAGACCACATCTAAGGCACAGTATGCACCATTGATGGGAATGCCTGGTGCCGGGAAGATCAGCATCGGTGTTGGTAGTCTCCTGAGCCTCTATGTGCCACTCAGTCAATGACAGAGCTGATTCAGCCAAGAGCCAAGAAACGGACACGTGGGAAATGTTGTGCGTTCAAGCCATTTTGGCCCAATTATATATGTGTAGTATATAGAATGAATATGATTATCGCCCAATGTTCCGGGTTTAGCTCGTGATGTCATGGGATAATGAGTGTCAGCTTACCACCCTCAATGCTAGCTAGTCCGCCACTCTAGAATCTGCCATATTAATACGCAATAAATCATAAAAAAGCATTTATTTCTGATGTTACATACAAATTGAGTTGGAAGTCAGTTGACTATAATAGTTTGAGAAACGTGATAATTCCTTGATGTTGTGTCAGGACATACAAAACAGAATCAGTTGGCGCTTGTCAGTAGCTCCTTCTTCCAGTTAACCCATGATGAAGTAATAACTATGTTACATTACCGGCTAAATACCGTAGAAAGCAGCTGATGACCACGGTTGCAGTCCCAGAGTCTCTTGTTATGCCAGTTTGGGGATGCACCAAGCGGAACGCCCATGCAGACCAACGGCAGTTTCCCATTCAATATGGAATTGGAAATCCGGTTATATTACATTATAATACTCTACAATAGTGTGGTTAGTCTTGTGAGGGAAATAACGGGACTCCAGAAGTCAGCAGCATATTTCCGTTTAGCTTAGACGACCCAGTCGAATCCTTCCTGATCCCCGTCCGCCACAGCCAATTATCACAATCCTTACGCAAGCGCCACGGGGGTTGATCGGGACCTGGCACAGGCCAAGCCTCATTACAGCCCTACTAGCTGCTGCGCGCTAAGTGATGCTGGGGGCGGTGCAGTCCCTAGACATGGTGGATCACATCGCGTACACCCTCCATGATGCAGCATCTCAAATAGTTGGGCTCCTACGTCCGGGATACTTCCGTTCCCTCATCTCACCACTCTTCCCTGCTCGGACTTTTCTTCTCGGACTCCTTTTTCGTTCTTCTTGCATCCGTACGAAAGAAGCCGATCGCTCTGCACAACAGCGTCATGATGCTGCCACTAGCATTCCAGGACCCCACGCCATCACCACCACAGTCGAAGCCCTCTGGCCGCAAGGGCAATAAAAAGGTGCGGACGGGGTGCATTACTTGCAAGTCAGTTCTCCCCATTTAAATAAATCCTTTGGTCGCCGGGCCGTTGCCGCTAACAAGTCACCCCGCTCAGAGTCCGCAAGGTCAAATGCGATGAGGGCAAGCCGTTCTGTCAGCGCTGCGTCGGGACAGGCCGCAAATGCGAAGGCTACAGGGCGACTCCCCCGCGGTCCACCCTGGGATCGTTGAGCCCCATCCCGGCCTTCGGCTCTGACCGAGAGTCGCGTGCATTTGACTACTACCGCTCTCGATCAGCAAAAGTCTTGTCTGGCGCAATTGATATGTCATTCTGGGGCGACCTGGTACTCAAGCTCAGCGCTACAGAGCCTGCCGTGCGGCACGCCATCCTGGCTGTAAGCAGCCTTCATGAATATGTGGACGTCAAGTCCAAGACCGGCCAGGAACTAGATCGCAGGTTTGCGTTTCAAGAATATGGAAATGCCATTCGGTCGCTTCGAAACTGGGCTGAGCGCGATGAGCCGTCTACCGTTCCACTGCTTGTGTGCCTTCTGTTCATCTGCATCGAGTTCCTCGCCAACCGCACCAGCGCCTCTCAAATGCACATTGCCCAAGGGAGAAACATCCTCTTCGGGCTGCCGAATCGCAATTCCCCTTCCATGGAAATAATCAAGCGCTCTCTTGTACCTATATACGTCCGCCTGAGCTTGGCGAGCTTTCTCTTCGGCAACAGACCAGCAACCATTCCAGACCACCTGAAATCCTGGTCCGAAATCCCAGCAGTGTTCACATGTATCGAAGATGCGAGACGAGGGCTCTACCAAATATTGGACGAGGGACTACAATTCACCACCAAGTCAGCCAATGCCGTCTTTGATCCATCCGCAGAGATTGAGAGACAGCAGTTTCGACAAGAACGGCAACGATTGTTATCCCAACTTGCTCGCTGGAATTCTGCCTTTACAGTTCTCACATCCATGATTCCTCGCTCCTCTGCCACCGATAATGTTCAAAATCTCCTTCTATTATACTATAATGCTGGGATGGTATGGGTCTCCAGGACCTTGGATCCCGGAGAGCTCTCCTTCGATGACCACTTGCCCAATTTTGCTTCCATCATCTCCCTCGCCTCCTCAATCATCGGATCCCTCCCCATTGACTCAAATATGGAAACTTTCAGCTTTGAAACAGAACTAATCGCCCCGGTGTATTGGACTGCGACCAAGTGTCGCCATCCCCTGCTGCGACGAGCTGCTCTCAAGTTGTTGACACGGGATCAGATGCACAACCGACGAGAGAACCTGTGGGATGCAAAAAGCGTGGCCGTCATTGCTGCTCGTGTCATCGAGAAGGAAGAAGGAGGTGTATCCTATTCAAGCTTTGACAGCAGCCCTGGAAGCTCACCCTTTTCTGACGGAGACTGTGGTCATAGTACAACATCACGGCAGGCCCCTCCTGAGATTAGGGTGGACATCACGCAACCCCCTCAGCTTCCTCGCCCTATACCTTCTTTTACGGACCCTATGGAAGATGTGATCAACGACGAGGGTGTGCTAGCGTCTTCCCCGGAATCGACCGACTCAGAGCCATCACTAATCGCCACTGCCATCGACGCCATCCAGCAGTTGGACCTGAATTCAGTAAAGGCAGAAGGCCTAGAACCACCTTTTGGCATCCCAGGATCGCGACGGATTGTGAATACAGTCATTGGGCCACCAGAAACTGGCGGTATCTGGGCTACGTACTTCCAAGAGCCGGATTCGGGCCAGACTGAGTGGAACATTACGCGAGAATTTGTGAGATGTTAAAAATAATGGCATAGAAGATGATGTGGTAGGAATAAAATTGGGTGGTTTGGATATTAAATATTTGTAGCAAGCGAATGGTATTTTACAGCGATTCACTCGAATGTATGCAGACTCAGTCTTAAAGGTTGAAAGGGCCGTTGCAATCGTAGCATTTGTTTCCCTTTTTTTTTAATGCATACCAAAGTCTCAGTAAATCAACTAAAAATAAATCAATTGATGTCCGATTTATCGTCAATTGAAAGAGATGGAAAAAATTGTTCTGTTTGCATTGACTTTTCTTTGCGTATGTGCTACCCTGCATCCCGAGCACAGCCGACAATTTGATAGCGTTCGAATAAGGAACCACCTAGTTTGGATAACTGAAGATGGACACGGCTTCTCGTACTTTACGCATATATTCAAGCGGGCCACGCTATAGCATGGCGGGTATCAATTCATTGTACATTTTACATCTACGTATCGGGTCGTATCTAGCCTCTCGCGATCTCAGCTGCCAGCTTTCTTCGCTTATTCATTTCATCCTGCTCTGCCAAGACCTTGGCAGTCAATGAGGCGGCCAGCGAGTTGTTAATGCCGCTGATCCTTGAGTCTTGACTCTTTTTACTTGACTTTTTCTCGCTGCTGGCGCTCTCCTTCTTGGCGTTGTTCTCCTCCTCCCTGACATCATCGCCCTTGCGCTTCTTCTTCTTTTCTGTCTTGTCCTTTTTGAGCGTGTGAGTGAGGCCCTGGCTCTTTAGGCTTTCGATGCGGGCTTCTAATTTGGTAATGTCGGCCTCGGCTGAAGCAAGCAGAGGGATAACGTTGTCCTGCTTGTACTCTTCGGCGCATTCCGGGCATGTCTTCTCTTGGATTTCCTTGATGGCCACTTCTGCGAAAACATGACCGCAAGGCACCAGGTATACAGACTTGACGGCAGGGCCCAGCTCCTTCATGGAGATGGGGCAGACGAGCTTCTTTCCCTCCTTGGAGACTTTGAGTTTTGCGACATCGCGCAGCGACTTGATTCGCAGACTGGCCGGTGTAATGTCGGCAGGCTCGTCTGAAGGCATCAAGCCCTTCAAGATGGCCTCGTAGTTATATAAGCGCCCGCGCCAGTCGGAAACGAGCGTATCGATATCGAGGGGTTCGCCGCTGAGGGCGCAATGTGCCCAGGCATGGCCGAGTGACTCGAGGGCGGTCGCTTTCAGCTCCGAGACGGTGGGTGCGCGGGCGGCGTTCTTGACAAGTTCGCGGCGCTTGGGGATGGATCCGCCGTCATTACCCATGGTGGCGGATGGGGTCGCAGAGTGATTTGGCAGGTGAATTCGAATCGGGGGCTAAAAATGGAGGAGGAACAACGTGTCTTTGATGGCTTCAGAATTGGGATCTGGACTGGGGTCTCAGTTAGGATCTGGTTCCGTTCGCTTTAGGAATCGTCGCCTCGCGAGTGGCGCGTGCATCAAATGGTCAAGTGGCGGGCAGATTCCTAAATCCAAAGCTCCAACAGTGGCGCGGCCGCTAATCGATAAGTGTGGGAGCTGGAAGGGTGCTGTCACAGTGTGGAGGACCCACACCTTCGCGTGAAACACACCAGCGCTACAGCGATTTGGAGATCCCCTTGGCAATTGGCACTGTACAGATACCTGCAGGTCCCCCAGTGTCGATGGCCATGTCCTCGCTGCCAAAGTTCCTAAATCCCCAATTTAACCTCCGCCTGACCAAACAATTGTCAACTTCAACCCAACAAGGTGCTATGCGCCTGTAACGGATGAGCGCAACTGTGGTACCTGGTTGAGGGCGACACTCCTCGATAAACTAGCGACCAGGGGCAGCCCATTTATACCTGCTCGTCGCCCTCTGCGCCGCGTCGAGACACGACGGCCAACTCCAACACAGCCAGCTCATAACTGGCTGACCCGCAGCCGCAGCCGCAGCCTCAGCCTTGACCTCGACTTGACCCAAACCTCGACACCGGCCGACACGAGCGCGAATCCCGCCGCAGGTACATGCAACCTTGATAGCTCGGCCACAAGTGCCGTGCGGGGAGGATGGCGCAACAACAGCAGGTCGCCTTGGAGCGGCTCGACTACATCACACGGGGCTTGCGCTCGCGGTATGCCTTTCCGCCTTGACCGCGTGCCCCCGTCGCCTGCTAACGGTCTGCAGAACCTCCGATGATGTGCGTAAACGCTCGGCGATGCAGCTTCGAGAGCTGGTCGTCGTATGCCATCGAGGTACGCATCATGGTTCCCCCCTCATCCTCGCCCAAACTAATTCAAGACACAGATCTGAGCCCCGAACACTTCATGGCCTTTTACAACACCGTCAACAACAAGATTACGCAACTTATTACACATGGGAGCGATTCCTCCGAACGACTTGGCGGCATCTACGCTCTCGACGCCCTCATCGATTTTGATGGCGTCGATGTCGCTCTTAAATACACCCGTTTCACACAAAACCTCAAAACGATCCTACGAGGCAAGGACATCAACCCTATGCAGCCTGCCGCCATCGCCCTCGGAAAGCTATGTCGGCCTGGTGGTGCATTGATATCCGAACTGGTGGATTCCGAGGTCAATACCGCTCTCGAGTGGCTGCAGAACGACCGAATCGAAGAACGGAGATATAGTGCTGTCCTCGTTTTGCGAGAGCTTGCTCGAAATGCCCCCACCTTGATGTATCAGTATATCCCGACAATATTCGACTGGATCTGGATCGGACTGCGAGACACTCGGCAACTCATCCGGGCTACCTCGGCCGAAACAGTCAGCGCCTGCTTCCGAATCCTCCGCGAGAGAGACCAAGAGATGAAGCAGATTTGGATGAGCAAAATCTACAATGAGTCGAAGCAGGGGCTCAAGGTCAACACGATCGAATCCATCCATGGTTCGTTGCTGGTTTTGAAGGAGCTCCTTGAGCAGGGTGCTATGTACATGCAGGAGCACTACCAACAGGCCTGCGAGATTGTTTTCAAGCACAAGGACCACCGGGAGCCTACCATCAGAAAAACGGTTGTGCTTCTCATTCCCGACTTGGCCAGCTACTCCCCAGCCGACTTCGCCAATGCCTGGCTCCACAAGTTCATGGTGTACTTGTCGGGCATGCTGAAAAAGGACAAGGAGCGGAACGATGCATTTCTGGCGATTGGCAACATTGCTAATTCCGTCAAGAGTGCTATTGCTCCGTATTTGGATGGCGTTCTTATCTATGTGCGAGAAGGCCTGAGCATCCAGTCCCGTAAGAGAGGATCGGTGGACCCAGTCTTCGACTGCATCAGTCGTCTTGCTGTGGCTGTTGGCCAGACCCTCAGCAAGTACATGGAGGCACTGCTTGACCCCATCTTTGCATGCGACCTGACTCCAAAGCTGACCCAGGCCCTGGTTGACATGGCCTTTTATATCCCTCCTGTAAAACCAACCATCCAAGAACGGTTGCTTGACATGCTGAGTGTGGTCCTTTGCGGCGAGCCATTCAAGCCGCTTGGCGCGCCGCAGCCCAACACCCTCAGCTCTGT
The DNA here is from genome assembly GCA_013403855.1 of Calonectria honghensis. NCBI lineage: Eukaryota > Fungi > Ascomycota > Sordariomycetes > Hypocreales > Nectriaceae > Calonectria > Calonectria honghensis. The sequence goes on from VTGB01000015.1 coordinate 1,055,199, forward strand.
GCCCATCATTGCCAAGGATGCCAAAGACCCCCAGGCCTATGAACACCGAAAATCGGAGGTCAAGTTGGCACTCAACACCTTGGGAAGTTTCGACTTTTCTGGCCACGTGCTTAACGAATTTGTTCGTGACGTCGCCATCAAGTATGTCGAAGACGAAGACCCTGAGATCCGAGAGGCGGCTGCCCTTACCTGCTGTCAACTGTATGTGCGGGATCCCATTGTCAACCAGACCAGCTACCACGCACTCCAAGTTGTCGGTGACGTGATTGAGAAGCTGCTTACTGTCGGTGTATCGGACCCAGAGCCGACCATTCGACGGACCGTCCTGGCTGCTCTGGATGAGCGTTTTGACCGACATTTGGCCAAGGCTGAAAATATTCGCATTCTCTTCTTCGCCTTGAACGATGAAATCTTTGCAATTCGAGAGGTTGCCATCTCCATAATTGGTCGACTGGCGCGGTTCAACCCCGCCTATGTCATTCCTTCGCTGCGCAAGACTCTGATTCAGATGCTCACTGAGCTCGAATTTTCTGATGTAGCGCGAAACAAGGAGGAGAGCGCCAAGCTGCTGAGTCTCTTAGTGCAGAACGCGCAGGGCCTTATCAAGCCTTATGTTGAGCCCATGATTTCGGTTCTGTTACCCAAGGCAAACGACCCGAGTCCCTCTGTTGCCGCTACCATTTTGAAAGCGATAGGCGAGCTTGCAACCGTGGGCGGTGAGGATATGCTGCCTTACAAGGATAAGCTCATGCCGCTCATCATCGACGCTTTACAAGATCAGAGTTCCAACTCGAAGCGTGAAGCTGCTCTTCATACTCTGGGCCAACTTGCGAGCAACTCCGGCTATGTCATTGAGCCTTACCTTGAGTACCCACAGCTACTTGAGATTCTCCAAGGAATTATCCGGACTGAGGGGCAAAGGGTGCCACTTCGACAGGAGACTATCAAGCTGATGGGTATCTTGGGTGCGCTGGATCCTTACAAGCACCAACAAGTTGAAGAGCGGACGCCCGAGGTTCAGCGACGCGTGGAGTCGAACCAAATGACTGATATCTCGCTCATGATGACCGGTTTGACACCTTCCAACAAGGAATATTTCCCCACGGTCGTCATCAATGCTCTCCTCCAGATTTTGAGAGATCCTTCCCTGGTTCAGCACCATGCTGCTGTGATTGAAGCGATTATGAACATCTTCCGCACGCTGGGGTTGGAATGTGTATCATTCCTTGATAGAATTGTTCCCGCATTTTTGCTGGTGATTCGATCATCCTCATCGACTCGGCTGGAGTCGTACTTTAACCAGCTTGCAACCCTAGTCAGTATTGTTCGGCAACATATCAGAAATTACCTGCCGGAGATTGTCGAGATTCTCCGAGAATATTGGCACACATCACCCTCTCTACAGACCACCATTCTCTCTTTGGTCGAGGCTATTTCGAGGTCGCTGGAAGGAGAATTTAAAATATATCTTGCCGGACTTCTTCCTCTTATGCTTGGCGTCCTTGACAAGGATGCTTCGACCAAGAGAACGCCTTCGGAACGCGTATTGCATGCGTTCCTCGTTTTCGGACCAAGTGCTGAAGAGTATATGCACTTAATCATTCCTGGTATTGTACGCACCTTTGAGAAACAAGGACAGCCGACCTTTATCAGAAAACAGGCCATCGACACCATCGGAAAGATTTCGCGACAAGTCAACCTGAATGACTATGCCGCTAAGATCATCCACCCGCTCACGAGAGTGTTGGACATGGGAGAGAATGCACTCCGAATGGCGGCCTTGGATACCTTGTGTGCTTTGATTCAGCAGCTGGGTAAAGACTACCTGCATTTCATGGGTACCGTGAACAAGACAATCAACCAGCATCAGATTCAGCACTCCAACTATGAACTACTTGTCAGCAAGCTTCAGAAGGGTGAGGTTCTGCCTCAAGACCTGAGCTCTGAACTCCGTTTCATGGACGGATCTGAGGAGACTGCCTATGCGGACCAAGCGACTAAGAAGCTTGAGATGAACGCCATTCATCTCAAGGCAGCTTGGGATACCAAGGGTAAGTCTACCAAGGAGGATTGGCAAGAGTGGCTGCGAAGATTCAGCACTACTCTTCTCACCGAGTCACCAAACCATGCTCTTCGAGCATGCGCAAGCCTTGCCAGCGTGTATCTGCCGCTAGCGCGTGAACTGTTCAACTCTGCCTTCGTCTCCTGCTGGAGCGAGTTGTATGAGCAGTTCCAAGATGAGCTTATCCAGAACATTGAAAGTGCAATCAAATCAGAGAATGTGCCGCCGGATCTGCTGGGTCTTTTGCTCAACCTCGCCGAGTTTATGGAACACGATGATAAGGCTCTGCCCATTGACATTCGCGTGCTCGGCAGAGAAGCTGCTCGATGCCACGCCTATGCCAAGGCGTTGCATTATAAGGAGCTTGAGTTTTTGCAGGATCAGAGCAGTGGCGCTGTCGAAGCACTCATTGTGATCAACAACCAACTTCAGCAGTCTGATGCTGCTATCGGTATTCTACGCAAGGCTCAGCTTTATAAGGAAGGCATCCAGCTGCGTGAGACGTGGTTCGAAAAGTTGGAGCGCTGGGAAGAGGCTTTGGCTTTCTACAACAAGCGAGAATCGGAGGTTCCAGACGACCAGCCCATTCCCGTGGACATTGTCATGGGCAAGATGCGTTGTTTGCACGCCCTCAGTGAATGGGAGGCGCTGGCGAGCCTGACTGGCAGTACTTGGGCTAACTCTGCTCCCGAGGTCCAGCGAATGATTGCGCCGCTGGCCACTGCCGCCGCATGGGGCTTGGGCAAGTGGGATTCCATGGACAACTATCTCTCGTCCCTCAAGCGATACTCGCCGGACAGATCATTTTTTGGTGCTATTTTGGCACTGCATCGCAACCAGTTCCGCGAGGCCCTGGCTTGTGTGCAGCAAGCTCGCGAGGGTCTCGATACTGAACTGAGTGCTCTGGTGAGCGAATCCTACAATCGAGCATACCAGGTTGTCGTACGTGTTCAGATGCTGGCTGAGTTGGAAGAACTCATCGTCTACAAGCAATGTGATGAGAAGAAGCAGTCGATGATGCGACGAACATGGGAAACTCGATTGAAGGGTTGCCAGAGGAATGTCGAAATTTGGCACCGCATGCTTCGATTGCGTGCACTTGTTATTTCTCCCGCCGAGAACATGCACATGTGGATCAAATTCTCCAACTTGTGCCGCAAGTCGAACCGTATGGATCTTGCAGAGAAGTCCTTGAAGCTGCTCATTGGTATCGAAGCTCCTCTCGAGACCATGATTCCTTACTGGTCGGAGAGGCAAAACGGTCCTGGACCTCGAAACACTCCCGCTCAGGTTGTCTATGCTGTGCTCAAGTATCAGTGGGAGCTTGGTCAGCGGTCAAACCTGCGACAGTCGGGTATCGCCGAGAAGACATTGTACTGCCTCAATAAGTTCACAAATGATACCGCCCACCGTTTGGATGTGGCCAAGGCGCACCTCACTGCACAGGCCGGCAACGATATGAGCCTGCAGACTGAGTATGGTTTCCAGAACCAGATGGATCCCTCTTTGATGAGCCCTCAGACCCAGCGTGCTCTCTACGACCAGACGGTGCTCCTGGCCAAATGCTACCTCCGACAGGGTGAATGGCTGATTGCACTGAACAAGGATGACTGGCAATACACTCAGGTGCAAGATATCTTAACATCATACTCGCAGGCAACTAAGTACAACCCTCGCTGGTACAAGGCCTGGCACGCTTGGGCTCTGGCCAACTTTGAGATTGTCCAGGCTCTTGCTGCCAGGAACGATGGCCACATGACGCGAGCTGACCAGTCAATGATTATTGACCATGTCGTTCCAGCAGTCAGGGGCTTCTTCAAGTCTATCGCCCTTTCTGCGGGAAGCTCTCTCCAGGATACCCTCCGTCTTCTTACACTTTGGTTCAGCCACGGCGGCAGCGCCGAAGTCAACGCTGCTGTTACGGAAGGATTCGCCAACGTCAGTGTCGACACCTGGCTCGAAGTTATTCCTCAACTTATTGCTAGAATCAACCAGCCTAACAAGCGAGTCCAGCAGTCGGTTCACAACCTTCTCGCTGATGTTGGAAGGGCACATCCCCAAGCTCTCGTGTACCCCCTCACGGTTGCCATGAAGTCTTGGCAAAACAGCCGACGATCAAGGTCTGCCGCGCAGATCATGGATAGCATGCGACAACATAGCGCAAATCTTGTCGCCCAGGCTGATACTGTCAGTCATGAGCTGATCCGAGTCGCAGTGCTGTGGCATGAACTCTGGCACGAAGGTCTGGAAGAAGCTTCTCGACTTTACTTTGGCGATCATAACATTGAAGGAATGTTTGCGACGCTGGAGCCCCTTCACGACCTTCTAGAGCGCGGACCGGAGACACTTAGGGAGATTTCCTTTGCGCAGGCGTTCGGCAGGGATCTCAAGGAAGCACAGGATTGGTGCCGACAATACGAGACCAGCCAGGACGTCAACGACCTCAACCAGGCTTGGGACCTGTACTACCAGGTTTTCAGGAGGATCTCCAGGCAGCTTCCTCAAGTTACGACTCTGGAGCTGACGTACTGCTCCCCCAAGCTTCTTAATGCGAAGAGTCTGGATTTGGCAGTTCCTGGAACGTACAAGAGCGGGGAGCCGATTGTTGGTATCATGTCTTTTGAGACGACATTTAGTGTGATCAACTCAAAGCAGCGACCTAGGAAGCTCAACATCAACGGCAGCGACGGCAAATCGTACGCCTTCTTGCTCAAGGGCCACGAGGATATCCGACAGGATGAACGTGTTATGCAGCTGTTTGGCCTGTGCAACACACTTCTTGCCAATGACTCGGAATGTTACAAGAGACATCTTAACATTCAGCGATATCCCGCCATTCCCCTCTCACAAAACTCGGGTCTCCTTGGTTGGGTGCCCAACAGTGACACGCTCCACGTGCTCATTCGAGAATATCGTGAGAGCCGTAAGATTCTTCTTAACATTGAGCATCGGATTATGCTTCAGATGGCTCCGGATTATGATAATCTTACGCTGATGCAGAAGGTCGAGGTATTTGGATATGCTCTTGACAACACTACCGGCCAAGATTTGTATCGTGTGCTGTGGCTCAAGTCTAAGTCGTCGGAAGCTTGGCTGGAGCGACGCACCAACTACACGCGTTCATTGGGCGTCATGTCCATGGTGGGCTACATTTTGGGCTTGGGAGATCGCCACCCTAGTAACTTGATGCTTGACCGAGTCACTGGCAAAATTATCCACATTGATTTCGGTGATTGTTTCGAAGTCGCCATGAAGCGAGAGAAATATCCTGAGCGGGTTCCGTTCAGATTGACCCGCATGTTGACCTACGCGATGGAGGTCAGCAACATTGAGGGCAGCTTCAGAATCACATGTGAGAACGTGATGAGAGTATTGAGGGACAACAAGGAGAGCGTCATGGCAGTTTTGGAAGCGGTAAGCATCACCAGGCTGTTTCTCTGTGGTTTAGTGACTAACATTAATTCGTGCAGTTTATCCACGACCCCTTGCTCACCTGGCGACTCACCAACGCTGCCTCACCTGCAGGACCCAACTTCAAGTCTGACCGCGAGGTGGCATTGGCTGGACCGGGCGGACAGAGGGCTAGACGCCAATCCATCTTGGACAGTGACGTTGCACCCTCAGAGCTCCTCAACGCTGCTGAGCCGTCGGCACCGCCCACACGCAACCGAGCCCGCACCAACAGCTCGGCTGCACACGATGGCAACATGGTCAACGGTGCTCAGGAGGTGGAGAGCCAGAACGCGCGTGCGGTTGAGGTGCTGGACCGTGTGGCTCAGAAATTGACGGGCCGCGACTTTAGGAACAACGAAGAGCTCGACGTGATCAACCAGGTGAATAAGCTGATCATGGAGGCCACCAAACTGGAAAATCTCTGTCAGCACTACATAGGATGGTGCAGTTTCTGGTAAATTGGTTATAAGGCCAATGGAAAGAAGTCACGAGTGGGGGATTGTAGTGCGGCGGCATATTGGAACAAGGATACCTGAATGAGTAGCCCACAGGGCAAGCCGCGTGGGCATTTTTGAAGCGACGTGGAGGCATTGTGCTCAGTTAGACCGAAAGAGAAAGAATAGCACTGCGCGGAGTTGGAGGGGCCTGGTTGTCATGTCCATGATTTTGGGATGAGAGGCTTTGTATGCGAGACGAGCCGTGGGTTAGTTTGGAATTCATTCATGTATTTATATAGGGAGGGGAGCGGTTAATGACAAAGAAGGCATTTTCATCTTTACGAATCTCGACCAACTACGTCTATAACGTGCATGAATGGGAAAAAATTGGTTGGTTTATTGATCCGGCACATGCTCCATCCCTCTTTTGGTCATGCTGGTCCTCTTGACAATAAAAATTCGCTTACAACGCTGCTACGCTAGACGGATTGGGTGCTCCCTACTAATCGTCCATTTGCTTCATAGCTCATCCTTAACCTGGCCAGCGGCGGCGGCAGCAGCAGCAGACCTGACATCACCACAAGCGGCCGGGGTACCGACTTCCATCTTGTAGACACACTTCTCGGCCTCGGCAATGCGCCAAAGCTCCTCGGTCTCTGCGCAGCCCAGCCAGACGTCGGTGCGGCGGTTGGGACCGTTCCAGCAGCCCTGGCCGTTCTCGTAACGCAGGACCATGCGCTCGCCTTTGCCGAGGCTCTTGCCGTCGAGGCGCTCCTCGTCATCGGCAACCTGGATGTCGATGCGGTCGAAGTGGCCCATGACGGTGTTGCCGTGGCCCTTCTTGGACTTTTGCTTGGTCTGGTCCAGCCAGCAGAGCTCGTACGTGTACTCGCCGGCCTCGGTGCTGACACACTTGCCCTTGAGGGCACGGAAGATGTCCTCGGGACCATAGTTCTTGTCGAGGTCTCCGGTTTCCGACTCAAGGGATCGTGTCTTCTTCTCAAGGTCCCTGTTGGCGTTGTCGTAGGCCTCGCGGGCACCCTTGACGCGAGAGGACTCGGCGCCGGGGGCCACGTTGTCAGCAAGCACACCGTTCTCGATGAGCCATGCGCGGAAATTCTCAATGGAACCGTGGAGGAGGTTCCTGGCAAATGATGGGAGGTATGCCTCGAAGCTGAAGACTGAGGTGGAGCATGTTAGTACAAGTTTATTCCCAGGGGTTGGATTTTGTATTGGGTATACTTACGGATGTCAGTGTCAGAATCGTCACCACCTTCAAACTCCTTCCAGTTGATGCCATTGGTCTCACTGTCCTCCTTGAGGACGCTGGCAATGTCAATGTCGGATTTGCGAGAGCGCTGAGCGGCCTCGCTTTGCTGGCGGGCAGAGTAGTCCTCAAAGGACTTGACGGCGGCCTTGACACCCTCGTCGTTGAAGTTGGGGTTGTACTCCTCCTTGAACTTGCGGAGGATCTCTTCGAGCTCGTTGACACGCTCGTCGAGCTCCTCTCGCTGCTCAAAGACGTCGTCGAGGGCAGATCGGAGCTCGTTGACGCGTGTCTTGGCGAGACCGAGGAGCACGCCCACCTTTCCGCCGGTGCCTTCACCGCGGACAACCTTTCCCTTCTCCTCTTTCTCAATCTCGCGGTACCGCTGCTCCAGGCCGTCTCGCTTGGTCTCGAGGGCTTTGATCTCGTCCTTGATGGTGTTGATCTTGAGCTCAAGCTTTCGACGCATCTCCTTGGCCTCACTGATCATTGCGTTCCTCTTCTTGGCAGCGCTTTCGATCTTTTTGCGTTTCTCATCTTCCAGCCTGCGGTATTCCTTTCCAATGGCAGCGCATCGGTTCTCGCATTTGACGTTGCCGCTGTACTCCTCGGAGCCGTCGCAGCAGAGGTCGTAATCACAGACACCGTCGTTCACGTAGAGGAATGGCACGTAGCTGCCGGTGTGGCCCTCGTTAGCACACCAGAAGCCAGGAAGGGCATTGGTGACCTTTGTGGTGCCAGAGGTGGAGCCAGGCAAGGGCTGTTCGGGGGAGAGGACGTCGAGATGGGCGCAGGCGGCGGTGCCAGGCTCGTCAGATCCGTCGGGGCAATCGCAGGTGTTGTCATTGATCTGGTTCAGGCTGAGCTTGATGGCGGCATTGGTGATGCAGGAGAATTCCTCCTTGCCCTGGTAGTGGGCAGCGACTGTGTTTTGGACGTTAGCAACAGCTATGTGATGGAGAGAGCGAGGGTTGGAGCTCCAGGGGAGAGAACGCACAATCAGGACCAACACCTCGCGGTAGACTGCCAGCAGCCGCCAGAGTGAAGGCGTAGATGGCGCTTAGTAGCGCCCAGGACGGTGGGTGCTGCATTGTGAGTTTGTGGTTGCGAGGTTGTGCATGCACGACGCTCTCGTTGGAGGAGGACGGAGAGTTGGGAGAGTTGGAGCCTGTCACGAGCCTGAGTATCTGTGTCATAAAGTGGGGATAAAATTGAGTTGGAGTTGTGCAGACGCCCCGGTCTGTGTCTTGGTACATCCTAATATGCAATTTGGATACAGGAATATCAGGGTATATAGCACACTCCCATTTATGCAAATTCACCCCATAATATACCCTCTTAGCTAAGGCCATTCACAAGGACTTAGCTAACCTTTTGTGCTGTTTTTGACCTCCTTGAAATCCTAATTTTTCCTTCTTTTTAGGGGCTTCCTTATTGTTTTGTTGACTTTGGGTTTGTATAATTTGATCTTGTAGATTTTCTATTTGTTCCTTTATTTGTATTTTCTATAAAATATTTTCTAATTAAAGCATTTAAACAAAGGTTTTATATTATTATTTTAGCAGTACTTTTATTATTCTATCTACTAGTATTTCTAATGTTGGGACCTAATTAATTTTAATTTGTCCTTCTTTATATTCTTGCCTTAGCTAATATTAATAAATATTAATATAATATAGCTTTATTATTAATTTGGCTAATTCTTTTGTAATAAGCCTAATAGTCTATATATTATTATATTTAATATATAATGGCTTTTTAATTCTTATATTTAGATCTATAAGAATCCTACTAGCAAAAATAGCTTTTTTTGCTGTCTTTGAGAGTGCTAATAACTCTACCTCTATGCTTAAGGTAGTAATAGTATTCTACTTTAATGCTCTTTATGTAATTAGTCCTCTAAATAATATTATTATATAGCCTTATAAGCTTTTTCTATTTTCTATATTATCTATATAAAATATATTACTTATATAAATAAAGCTCTTAAGGAACTTAGTCTCTCTTAGCCTTAGTCTATATACTTATATTCTATATAAATATAATAGGACTTAATTAGCTATATTATAATAGGTTTAGCTTAGGTTTTTATTAAATCTTATTAGCCTTACTACTACAAAAAAGATATTTAATTATATTAAGATCAATATAAATAATATTAATCTAACCTTTTTTAGGTAGCTCTTAATTAACTATTTATCTATTTAAGTTAATAATAATATTAGCTTATCCTTAGTTATTAGAATTTTAGGTAATTATCCTAAAAAATTAACTTTAAATTAATTTATAATTTTATTAATATAAATATCTTAAGTTAGCTAAATAATTTACCTTATTTTATCTTAAATAATATAAATACTAAGAAATTACTTTGGTTTACCTAAGATTATTATATTATATTTTTATTATATCTTTATAATTAGTTACTTTACTTTATCTATTTATTCCTTTTTAAATCCTTAGATTATATTATTAATAAAGAAGAATATAATTATTTTTTCTTTTAGTATTATATATAGCTTATTTAGAACTACTTAAAATCCTAATTCTTTAAGTATATTTATTAAGTCTTACTACTAAATTAATGGTAATCTTTAAAGTCTATAGAGAGCCTTAAGTAATTTTAAGATTATTCTATACTCTTCGAAATTAAAAGGTATTTTTATAAATACTAGCTCTCCTAACTTACAATAAATAAATATATTTACTATATCCATTTAAATAAGTTTAAGATCTTTTTTTATAGCTATTACTATTAGTACCCTAAAGGATATACTTACTAATATAATTGCTCTTATGGAAAGATCTCCTTTTACCTACTAATTTCCACAAACAATAAATTAAGCCTTACACTTAACAAGATACCTATACTTATCTATTTTATAGGTAAATACCTATATATAACTTAGTATTTAATATCCTTTAGCATAGCTTCTTAGAATTTTAATAAATAATTATATTTATCTATAAAATACTATATAGTCTTTTTATGCTTTTTGGAATTATATCTTAAATAAATAGTTTTTAAGGTCTTAGAGTATTTTTAGTAGATTAAAAAGGTTTTATTTATATATTTTCTTCCTTAATAGATTAAACTTTATTTCTACTAAAAAGCTCCCATATTCGCCTATCTCAATTAAAGCTAGAATAAAGTTTTCTAAGTTATTCTCCTATATCCAATTTATTATTAAATATTTATCTATCTTACTCCCTATTTCTTTAGTTTTAGTAATTAGAATATATATTACTAGAATTACTTCCGGTTATTAATTAGGCTTAGTTAGTAGAGGTATTTGTAATATTTCCTCTAGTAGCTAGGCTAATTTATAGTTAATTTTATTGGCTTATTTATTTTGTTTATTTACCTTATCTAATAGCTTATCCTTATTAATTATAATATAGCCTTTTTTATTATTATCTTATTAGGTATTATAGCTTAGTTTAAATATTAGTTTTTTTTCTTTGATAATAGCTTAATTATAATCTTAATTTAATAGTATTTTTACTTATTTAATTAACTTATTAATAGTATTAATAAGTTATTTTTTAGTTTAATTACTATTAAAAAATATCTCTTTATTAAATATTATATTCTATATTAATATAACTTTTCCTTTATATAGAATTTATATTCTAAAGATATTTATTAATATATATCTAATAAGATATTTAATATATATTTAGAAATTAAGCTTTTTTTATTTCTTTAATTTTAGTTAGGTATATAATATTATTGTATATACTTTGCATCTATATACCCTTAGATAAGTAAAATATAGTTTTTTTAAGTAAAATAGTTTATAGGGTGATTTCTAATTATTTACTTCTTTAGGAGTTTAGTTCTATAGATATATTGCTATAGTGATAATTTCTCTCTAAAGTTTATAAGGTAAGTTAATAGAAATTCTTATTATATAGCCCTTTTCCAATATTATCCCTTTGGAATACTTAGCCCCTTTATTCTAAGCTTATATATTAGGAGTAAATGGCTTTTTTGTAATACCCTTTCCTAGTAATTAGTAGCTAAGTTTTTATATAAATAGCTTATTATCAGATTAAATAACTCTAATAATAAATCTACTGCTTATTGCCTACCTATAAAAGTTCTTTAATATTATTCTATTTATATTCCTATTATAGCTTTTTATATAATATTTAAATATTATATTAGACTATATATCTATAATAAATATTACTTTAATAAATCCTTTATTATCTTCTTTAAACTTAGTCTAATTAATCTAGATTTTATAGTAAGGCTTATCTTTCTTATAATTAGGTAATCTCCTTAATATCTACCTATGAATCTTGCCTAGGGTATATTTTATATATTATATTATTTTTAGTCCTTTTAGTTTTATTTCTAGTAAGTTTTTTCTAAGATAATATAAGACTATTAGGCTTAGATACCCTATTTATAAGTACTATAGTTTTTTATTGCCTATAGTAAAAACTTATAAATCTTATAATATTTACTAAATCTTTTAAGTATTAAATATAGATTTTAAAGCTTTTTTTAATATTAATATATACTAAAGTAAGAATTAATTAAATATTTTATAAACTTAGTATATAAAGGTATTATTATATTAAATTAAGTAATTATTTATTATATCCCAAAAAACTCTATCCTTTTTAAGTAAGTTAAAAGATACTAGATTAATATTAAAACTAATATAATAGTTTATATTGTAAAAAGGGAATATTCTTTTCTTTCCTCTAGAAAGGATTACTTTAAGGTTTATTCTTCTAAAGCCTAAGATTAAAATTTCTAATATTCTTATAATAATTATTTTATTATTAATAGCTTTATATAGATTCTTAAATCTAAATATATTATTAAAGATATAAAAAGTTAATTTAAAGTCTAAAAAGGTAAATAGCCAAAGTAAATATATTATTAATAAAAAGGTAAAGCTAATTAATAAATAAGCTTTATTTACTTTTTCTATAATATTAGTCTTAGGATAAGGCCTTAGTATTTATAGTTATTAATTAGCTTTCTTTTCTTTAATAGCAAAAACTTTAGCTATTAACTCTAGGTTTTCTTCTAAATTCTTCTTTACCTTTACTTTATATCTTTTATTTAGTTTAATATTTAGTAGCTTCTTTTCTTTAAATATACTTTAATAATTAGGTAGCTTATATCCCCTAAGTCTATAAACTAAGCATATAATCATTGGCCTTTTACCAGGGTATCCCCTAAAGCCAGATTTCATCCTTTTCCCAGTCTTTGGAGGGAATATCTCCTCCTTATTGGAATTACTCTTGTTATTGTATTTATCTACATAATATACTTTGCCTCTTATAGTACTATTACTCATAGGCCTTTTGTAGGATGCCTATTTATATAGAGACAAAGTAACTTTTTAAGGTATTTAAGCCTTAAGAATATTAGATTCTTCTTAATATATTATAAGATAATTACTTTCTTTGACCCTAGGCTAATTATCTAGTACTATAGTTATATTATTATTATTTATTTATAGTTATTATTTTTTATTTTAATTTATAAGTACTTTAATTAATTATTTTCAATAAGCAATAGCTTTTGTATCTAAGAGTTTAGTTACCTTAGTAAATATTATTATATAGCTTTAGTAAATTAATTCTATAAGGTTAATAAATTCCCTAAGCTATTACCTAGTTTTAGTCTTAGCTAAATGGTATTTTTTTGCCTTAATTATTATTGCTTTCTAAGTCTTAAGCCATTAATTAAAGCCTTTTATATTCTTAAATCCCTTTATTACTATATTATATTTATCCTTTACTTTTGCTATTATAAATCCTTCCTTTAGGGCTATTAAGCTTTTAAGAAACTATATCTATACTCTTAGAGAGTCTTTTCTATTTAATAGCTATTTATATTTTAAAATTATTAACTCTAAGATAATATTATAAATAATATTAACCTTTATTTCTTATTTTCTATAATTATATTTTCTTACTTTCTATTATTTAAATATAATATTATATAACTATTACTATAGTTATAATAATTATATATACTCTATAGTAATTATATTAAAGTTACTATAAAAAGGCTTCCTAGGTTCTTATATAAGTTCCCTAATAGGCTTATTAGGATATATATATAGCTAAATCTTTCTAGGGATTTTAGCTAATATAGCTTAGGTCTAAGTATCTTAATTTTCTTTTCCTATAAGAATAACTTTTATTTCTTTTAATACTATTTTCGAAATATCTAGACTAAAGCTTATTTGTTAATTTCGATTATGTAAATCTATAGACTAATAGAACTATGATTGTTTTTATCCTCAAAGGATTAATTTGATATAGATTATCTATTAAGTGGAATTTTTTGCGCAAGCCGGGCTCATAACTGTCACGAGCCTGAGTATCTGTGTCATAAAGTGGGGATAAAATTGAGTTAGAGTTGTGTAGATGCCCCGGTCTGTGTCTTGGTATATCCTAATATGCAATTTGGATACAGGAATATCAGGGTATGCAGCACACTCCCATTTATGCAAATTCACCCCGTAACAGAGCCAGGTCACCATCATCGGAGCTTGCTGCAGCTACGACAGGGGTGTGGAGTGGCGGCCCCGGCGGCTGCTGTGGGGGACCAGACGGGCTGTTTCAGGGGTTGAAGGCGCTAGGCCACAGCGGCGGTCCAGTGCGGGTTTCCAGAATGCCTGGCAAAAAGTATCCGTAGTAACGGGATAAACAACGATTGGAGCGAAACAATTCGACTTTATTTTTGTACTATCAGTGTCTAAGTAGGTTGGCTTGGTCTTTAATCTTGCTGCATTCACAATCGGGATCTCACCCATACATGTTCATCAATCAGCACCCACAATGTTTTTCATCTTCTGCTTATCGGTGTGCTCACTCATATACGGCTTCCAGCCCATGAGAGTTCGATCCAAGTGGCCCACCAGATGTCCACCGCCTGCCCAAAGCGGGGAGACCCAAGTTATGACTGCCAAACCAAGGCGGGGGGGAAAGAAAAAAAATTACCCCTCCATCACCACCACCACATAAATAAGTTTTGGTGACGCAAAAGAGGAACATTGTCTTACGGGATATTCAGCATTTCCCTCCTCGTGTGGAAGCGAGACAAATATTTTTGCTTTTAACTGTCTATTTATTATATCCACCTTACCGCTCGAATACGCCATCATGGCTCCGACCAACGCCGAGGCCCTCAAGGCCATGAATACCATTGTCGAGACAGCCGCAACTCTTCTCCAACAGCTCCAAACTGTTCTGGCCGCTATCCACCGTGGCCAAGAGTTGACACCCGCTTCCGATGCGAAATCATCCGACTCGTCGTCCTCATCGTCCCCCAACATTGACGCCCTCTCCCTCGCCCGCGACTCGACGAGCCTGATCAGGGCACATTCCACCAAGCTCTCCCTTCTCATCATCAACGAACCATTCACACCGACCGCAGTTTCTACCGTTGTGCGCGAGCTTATTGCCGGTCCTATCCCTGGTCTCGCTTCCGCCCTCGAAGTTTGCGATGCCAAGGTTTACACTTCTGTCCTCCGCCGCGAGCTGGCATGGCGGGCTCAAAGAGTTTTCATCGAGTTGGGCGGTCTTCTCCAAAGAGTTCCGAAGGACGGAAAGGTCCTTTCTGGAGACAAAAAGGATGCTTTTGGGCCGGGTGGCAAGGGAAGTCTCGCCTCAACCGGTGTATTGTGGTCCGCGTGTGATGATGTCCTTGCGCTGGCCAATATGGGTGTTGGCGGTTTCTTTGTAAAGAAGGCAGAGCAGTGGAGAGACACGCTGAAGGATGTCATGGAAGAATTGAAAGAATGGGGCGACGAGGAACCCGAGGATGATGAGGATGACGAGGATGGTGATGGCGATGTGGACGGTCTCGCTGATCAGCTTTCTAAGCAAGATATGCTTGACGACCTCATGAATTCCCAACAGGCCATCCCGCGCGATGACCCCGACGGCATCCGACCACGTCTTGAATCTACCCTCAAGCGATTGCGAATGGTTGTACTCTTGTACCAGGCAATGTGCAAGCGCCGATTCAAGAAACTTCCCCTCTTCCCACTCAGCGATACCAACTCTGATCTTCCACAACGTCTTGACCAGACGGCCAAGACGCTTCAGCAACTTCCCGATAAGTTTGGTGATGTGGCCGCTGCATTTTATGAGCTTGACCCTGAAGAGATTGACGAGGTCGCAACTCAAACTTTCTCCGATGCGTCCAACATGAGCGAGCTGCTGAGCAATACTTGGGATGGCTCACGAGACGAGTTTACAGACTGGACGGAAAAGTTTCGAGTTGAAGTTAAGAAAGCATGGTGACTAAATTCATAAAAGGTAGAAATTTAAGCCAATGAATTTTACACTGAAGTTCTCAGCTTTGTGAAGAACACAACGCCCACATGCACTTATTTGTGGATTTCCATGGATTGAGTTAGAACAGAGGCAACGCTCCACACTGTGAACAAGGTAGAAGATCGCACACGAGTATAGGCATCAAGGTTCAAAATTAACATGGGTCGGAGACGAGTAGCCATAGATACCTGTCTGGCCTCTTGTCGGTTTCATTTTATTCTCTGACTTGGATACTTTGTTCCTCAATCTTTCCATTTCATTCACGACTTCATTGGTCTCATCAAGCCCCTCAAATCAACACGCGGTTCATCATTGCGGTATCATGGCTACCTCACAACCCCAAGATTTTCTTTCGCGCCTACCGTTTGAGACGAAAACGATGATTTGTGAATATCTTTGTGATCATTGCACTACCGACTGGGACACATACATGATAACCACGACACCCATCTTGTCGGAGCCACTCCGATGTTTGTGTCTAACTTCAAAATCTATGAGGGAAGCCGCGCAACCAGTTCTCTTCCACTTCTTCTTAGAGGTCGGGGGTCATTCGGAACGCAACCTGTCCAGGATTGTGGCTATGGAGCGATCCGCAAGGAACAGACCATTGCTTGCGCAGAGAATAAGAAGTCTCTCGTTCGGTTATGTCACCAACAGGACCTGGAGCTACTGTTTTCCCGAGCCTAATATCTACGAGAGCCTCAGTAATACTTTGGACTCTCGTTATGACCTTAACGTTTCCTTGCTCCTGCAGCGTGCTGTACACGTCGAGCAGCTGCATCTTAGATATCCCTTCGCTGGCGGAACTGAGACTCCCTGTATCCCGTCAGCCAAAATATTCCCACGTCTCAGAGAGCTGAGCCTTGACACCAACTACACATCCTGCAGAATGGACGCTGGGCTAATCTCCGCCTTGATTGCCAACAGACCCCAACTAGAGAAGCTGATTCTTCAGCAATATACGGAGTTTGACGATTCTATTTACGAGGCTGTGCATGGCGTGAAAAGCTTGAGTCTTGTGTTTGCGCCCGGCAAGGAGATCGAACCCTCTGTTATTGAGAGGTTAGTTCAAGCGATGCCCCTCCTAGAGACTTTTGCACTTTGCCGATACAGGAAACCCCGGAACATTATCCTAGCCCTCCTGGCTCGGAGAGGCGGTATAAAATCACTCATCTTGCACGATAGAATTGCCAGAGACGAATTCGTTTTGCTGGAGCAGTTTCCAGACCTTTGCGACTTGGACATGGAGGTACCCGCAGTGGATGTTTACGGGCGCATAACGCTTCCTCTGCGTCTGAAACGGTTGATTCTCCACCAATGCGAAATTCCCGGAAAAGATGTGCATGTGTTTCTCTGCGGGCTAAGACGATCGATACATCAGTACAAAGAATTGGAAAGCATTCCCATATTTCTGCATTGGCTTCGGGACGGCGTCTTGATCGAGATGTTGCACAAGGAACTCAAGACGGAGTGGAGAGGAAAACAAGTTGACGTCCGGCTTCTACGCGCTCCGCTTGAACTTGCCGCATGTTGCAGGCGGTACCGGCCATGGGGCTTAAACTTGACCCTGGTCAAATATAATGAACTTAGGGGACCGTGTTGTATCTAGTTCGAACCATTTTACACAAGATGAAACCTAAGTACTGCACAATATATTTGCAACTCCTCTTTGTTGTCAAAGTTTATCAGGAGCCTAACCTGCTCCTAGGTTTTTGACCTGGTTAAGCTCTTGTTCTTATGAACAGAGAAGCCTTTTTAATTACTTCAAAATATAAGACTTGCTATACTTTTAAAATAGATAATTGCGTTACTAAATAGTAGCTAAATCACTTTAATATTACTTATTTCTACCTAGTTAAGCCATTGATCGCTCTGTGCATCTTAAGTTATGACTGACTTTACGCTTTGCTTAACCCTTACGTGTGATTATAGACTTTACAATCATTGTCTATTTTCTTATTTTAATTCACTTCTCGTGTTATAAAGCAAGATGTAATTTTCCTACACAAGAATAAACTCTTCCTTGACCCTCTCCGTCAAAAATTTAACGTCATCTCCAAGAATCTTGTCCCAAAAGGCTACAAAGCCAACTCTTTCATAAATTGGCAGCTTGTGCTGCTCACTCGTACCCCTACGAACAAGAGCAAGCCCATTTCTGTCCGTCATGGTGGGACGACCCCATGTAATACCCCCATCTTCAGTTTGAGATATACCTTCTCGATCTGTTTGTGCCAGAAAGGCAACATGAATATCCTTGTGCCGGGAGTCCTCCTCGCTGTCAAAGATTACAAGCCCGAATGAACGCCCATCAGACCGTGTCGCGACGCATGCCGCTAGATCTAAGTTTCCGTCTGGTGGTGCCAAGCACACCGCTTCCGGATCGTTACTTCTTGCATTGATGTAACCGGGTCTAGATCTAGGCTTATGCGGGAAAACATGACAGTTATGCCCATCGCAATGATCGTGGGCTTCATCTTCAGCTCCGGGCTCCTTCAACTCAGACTGCCGCGGAGCGTCCTCGGCTCGTTCTCCGTTGCTGCTCTCACTAAGATGACTAGAGTTGACATCGGACTCTTCTCCATCGGACTCTTTTCCATCGGACTCTTCTCCATCGGAATCTCCTCCATCAACCTCCGAGTTAGATGAACATGATGCCATCCCATATTGCTTCCAGCCGCCACCTCCCTCTCTCCGAGCCCATGTCTGTTGCTTTTGATATGCGTTCTCGAACTTTACCCAAGGCTTATTTTCTATATCTTTGGCTATTGTACAACTCAGTAAACGAGCTCGTATGGTGATCGTAGAACCTGGTAGAATTTGGCTATAATCATCGCTATTGGATGTTTGTATCTCATAAGCTAAGACTTCAGCATCCGGGATAGAGGGCTTGATATTCCCACGTTCGAATAACACGTGACTTCTGACGCTGAACCACGACCAGGTAGGCGCCTTATATGAAGTTGGCCGTTTCACGGCGCCATTGTAACGGTGCCATAGGAGGCCCGCAATCATGCCATCCGCCCATATGCCGCCAATATATCGACAGCGGTACTTTTTTTGAAGTTGAGCTGCAACGCTGCCTAAAGCTGGGAATACGTCGGTTTCATACGTCAAGGATCTCGATGTGTATTCTTCGACGATTTTAAACCATTCACCAAGCTCCATGCTGCGAGAGTGGATGGCTTCCACAGGATATCCTGGATCGGGTGGAACTAAATCGCTGCCGTTTGACAATTGACCAGGTCGCTTCCAGCCAACTTCTTCCCACTTTTTCTCTTGGCACATCCAAACAAACTGGCCTTTGGTAAAGTACAGGCGACGACGAGAGAGAAGCTCTTCCTGAAAGCACCATGCCCTCTGCGATAATGCCCCCGTATATACGTCAATGGACTCGAGCATGGGATACACAGTAACGTTTGCCACTAGCCCCGTCGCGGCTGTGGTGGGTTTGGCCACCATTGTTGCAGAGCTGACGCTCAGTTGGTCTCGCGGCAGAAAGAGGCCACCGTGGGCAGAATCAGATCCCGACATGAGGGTCAGGACCGAGCTGGAATAAACCTCTCCCATCATCTTGGCCTCTCTCTTCCAATCATCCGTGTTGTCTTGAATAATACAAATACTGTCGACCCATAAGTATTGCTGGCCAATCGCCCGGGCGACTTCCACTGCATCTGAAATAGTCTTTGGCAGAACATTGGAAGGTATTTCTGTCTGGAACTCCTGCAGCCTTCGCTGCGTGGTTGTCCAAGGCTTGTCGGTGACCTTGCCCCAACAGTAACTAAGAGTGACATAGGTTGTGCCAGCCGGCAAATCAGTACCATTGATGAGACGGGGAGACTGTTTGGATTCCGCATTTCCACAGTCAATTAATCTGGTTGGCAAGAAACTCTTTGGAGGGTTTCTCAAGTCTTTTCTTTCCGTCTTGAAAAGGCCTTTCCACTTTTCAAGTAGCCCCTTTGCGGGTTTGGGGCTAGCAGAAGGGCCAGCGGAACATCGTGTATGGCAGTCCAAACACTCTTCAATCCAATCTGCGACAACCTTCAGGTTCCCATCAGCCTCAACAACTGGAGAGATCTGATTCGGTTCTGTGTATTAATATCAGATATTTGCATCATTATTATGGGGGGCAGGGAGTAAAGCCAACCATTTTGCGGGTACCATTCGACTCGCCGCGACGATTCCGCCCGTCGGGAAGTCTGGAAATGATATACCAACGGGACCTGGACCGTGTCTTCTTTACTGGCTTTTTCAATCGACAGTATCAGAGCGGGCATACCCCAGTCCGCCCTAATGTCTACACATAGTCCGGGGGTTGCAAAAGTGCAAAGATCGACAGTGAACATCCAGTGTCCTGGAGGCTCCATTGCCTGCAGGTGAAGATATACAGGAGCATCATCATATGTCTGCAGGCCAGCCACTCGAGTCAGTATGACTGAGCATACATGGCAGCCGGATTCTGCCGAGCGACGCAAAGAAGCAAAATCCGGGTGAAAGAGGTAACGCTCATGAAATGCCTTCTTGAGATCCTGAAACTCGTTGGCCAAATTAGTCTCAGCATCCACAACATCATTCATCTCATCATGGCCTCCTGGCCGCTTTTGTACGACGTTTTGTCCATTCACTCGTTTTATCATGTTGTCTTTGAACTGACGGCATTCGAGCATATGTTCTGCCATCAAGCAGTGTCTGCTCCTGACATAACATAATTGGCAAATGTTGTAGTTTCCATCATTGCAAATTGTGCAACTGAGGTGAAGTCGCTTGATACGGCGTGAGCAGCGGTTGCAAACAACCTCATGCTTGCCATCGCAGTGAGCTCCTGGGAGCACCGGCGAATGCTGCCCACGGCACTTGTTCGAACATGCCTCAGAGCCGCCCAAAAATAGTTCGGCAGGGATACCTTGACATCGGTTGCACACATGCCCAAAGGTGGGTTTTTGAAATGGCGGCGCACCTCCTGGCCTACAAGACGCTTGACCAGTTGTGATGCCATCGATGCGAAGTTGGGACGTAAGTGACATGATGTGGCGCTAACTTTTTGCTTTAGCAAGATGACCTGGATAGCCATGCTAGGTTTCTTTCTCATCGTCCTAATCGGCATATTTATAGATGCTTGCGCTTTGATTGTACGTCCGCAATCAGGCAACCGAATACGTGTTGAGCGAAGGCTTGTTGCCGTAACGTGGCTGCCTGCGTGTAGCAAAGCGCAAGCAGCTATTGGTTAGATGTAACTAATGTCCTATGTGGATGCCCAGCACAATCTGAAGGCGAAGTGGTGCCAACAATGACCACCTACGATTGGTCGAGAAGATTGCACTTTTCATCTTGCCGTCACGTTTGCATAAAAGAAACCCCGCATCAGTGCACATACAAAAGAGCTGTAAGTCAGTCGTTATGCTGTTTAGCATGGCATCAAATAGGATCCCGCAAGTGATGGGAAAAGTTACTCTTGAATATGAGGGTAGATTATAATCTCACCCTTAAGTGTGTCTCTCTACCTCATTAAGATACCTACCCTAAGTATAGTGTTGCGAAGCATTCCGTTACCGGCAGAACGTTCAATTTCATGATCCACCAATACGGGGATATGATGCCTCCGCGCTGCGGTCAGGTTATTTGTGTTTAAGCTTGATGCAGTTGGCGCGTACAATGGTGCGCTACTGGCGTCCAAGGTTGTCACATTCCCGCACATCCAGAACGCCACCGACCAATGAAGCCGCTTCAGCTACAGGCCACGGTCTGTACCTCGCTTATTCAGCCCAGATATGGAATCGTAGCATTGTTATGCCCCCTGACCGGTGTCCCAGGATGACTGTGCAGGGCTAAACATGAAGCCCTATCCATGGCATAAGCGTGTGCGCAACGCCGCACGGATTGACCGATTATAAGACGTTTTACGGAAGCAGGCATTGTAGTTGAACCGTTTGGTGTGGATGATGGGTGCTGTGTGTGCCGATCGGTCTTGGCAAGAGGCATCTTAAGAAGCAGGGGGCTACCTTTATCTCCGATTCACAAGGGCAAAGTTTATTTTTCAGCTACTAGTAAGTATATGAATCTCTGTAATCTTGAAGTCAATATAGGGATACCCCCTTCACTTGGCCACTCATTTTCTCACGGTCTTTGACCTCGACAGCAACGATCCAATGGCTACAATAGTCCCCAAGCCTTTCTCTGTCCTCGTGACGATATGACAACCGTGCAACCTTCTTGTGACCGTATGACGTCAGCGCGACCGTCCCCTAAAAGGCGACTGCCATGGCTCCGCCGTGATGGACCTCGAGTGCTCGCCAGTGTGTGCACTTTGCTGCGTCCGAGAGCCGCACGTCGGATCGTACGATCCTGATGCGAACGCCTTACTACCTAGTGAGAAAATAATCGCACCAACTCTGTCGCTATGGTCCTCGAGCATTTGCTGGTGCGCAACCGTTGCAGCATCCAACAGTCGAGCCATATAGATATTGAGTGGAATTTTGATGAAGTATAGCTACACTGCACTAGTTGTATTAACTGAAGCTACGTCTAATTCCAGGAAGACGTTGGCGTGCGTGAAAAGCCGGAGCTCACTAGTCGCCCGGGCCGGATGAATTTGGATATTATGGCAAATTTCATACTTTAGGCGCCAAAGCCTCGTCCAGGGGAACGTGGAACTAGCCGAGGATTTTATATCTTGGATGGAAATAAGCGAAGGCCCTCAGTCCGGTGGCTGGGCTCGTGTGGCGTTTAGCCCCCATCGGGCGAACCACGCTGATCACCAAAGTTAGTTGCCAGCAACTGAAGCATTTCAGAAGCCTGTCCTCGGTACTTTGAAGGTATCTTGCTGAACATATATTGGTATAAAGATCCCAGCTCCGAAGGGATCTCTTGCAGGCGTTCCTGGAGTTCTGCAAGGGTGTCACCGTCACGCAAGCCCCGGAGCAGAGATCTCAGGACAACCGCCACCCAGAGAAACACACCACACGATTTACTGACTACTTCTGAGACTAAATGTCTTGATTGCTCACTGCCAACTATAATGGTCTTGTCGCGAAGGAGGTCCGAGGCGTATGTCTGAATATCGTCTCGAGTTAAATCTTGCAGGAGAAGACCGGGATATGGGTCTAGCGCATCGATGCAGTCAGGTATGGGCCGGCTGGACAAGACAAATTTGATGTTGGGTGCTGCGGAAGAAAGGTTGAGTATTAACTTCAGGAGCTCGGTGCAGTCGCCAGTGTACTCGTCAATTCCATCAATAAATAGACACATTCGGTAGCTGGCGTCCCGGCCCAGTACACTGCCGAGATTCCTGTACCAGCGAGCCAACTCGGTGATTGAAGGAGTCCCAAAGCCTTCAAAAGCCAATTCCTTGCTGGCCTCGACAAAAAGCTCCGGCATGATATGAGTAATCAGCTGTTTGTTGGCTCTTAGAATGCTAAAAAGGAGAGACCTAAGCAACCCCTCTTGAGACTTTTGGATGGAATACCCCAAATACCAGAAGAAGAACGACGCTGTTGTAAGGGATTTGCCTCCAGCCCACTTTTCCAGGTGCTTCCATGTGCGCTCATCTTTGTAGATGAACTTCATCAGGGTAGATTTCCCAGAGCCGGCTTTGCCCTGGATCCAATAACATCCGGCCCCTTCCTCAAGCCATCTGGGGAAATCCGACCAGGGTTTGCTTGTCCTTTTTGGATCGCAAAAGACCCACTCGAAAGTCTGTTGATGAGCCTCCTTCACAGCCTCAAATCTGTCCACTATCTGTCTGAAGTGAAGGGATTCAAGCACAGCATGCCGAATAGACCTTATCTTTTTGATCATGACCTCAGGTTCTCCATCATCCATCCCATCAACTAGGTTTATAATCGAGTCAGGCACCGGGTGTTCTGGAACATTTGCTTGCCGACCTCCGGGACCTGCTTCACGGGAGATTGTCTTCGCCTCGCCGCTCTCTAGGCTTAGGATGGCTTCTTGAATCTCAGAACTGTGAAACGTGAGAACCCCTGTAACCCGCCGACTCTTTCGTTCTGCATGATCGAAATCCCGGTTCGGGCTGCCCGGGGAAACATCAAATTCCGAATTCAAACATGCGAGAACTCGCACAACTATTTCTCTTCTGGAAGTGGTGACATTCTGTCGCATCTCATCAAAGTATCCTGGGGTCCACACTGTTTGAAAGGCCTGCTGGAAGCTAGTCCAACTCTCTGTGTTAACCCTTCGCTGGAGGGATACTAGGGTGCTATATAAATGCTGAGCGGTCGATTGGCATTCGGTGACAAGACATTGAAGGTACTTGTGGGATATCAGTATAATTAGGATAAGTATAATTCATGCCGCAATTCTTCACATACCGCTTCATGCTCTTCTCCGGAATCTCCGTTGTGGAATACGCCAAGGCTCAGGGAAACTCTGCCCATAGCTCTAATACTGGAGGCCAAATGTTGGATTGACTGCGCAAAGCGCTCCTTCGTTAGAGGCGTGTCTGCATCCTGACGTTTCCGACGTGTCGTTAGCAACTGACGCGCCAAGTCAAGAAATGGCACTGCGGCTGCTGCAACTTCCAAGGCTACAAACGACAAACCATACCCTGTATCCCTGTGCAAATATCCTTGGCCCTTTTCGATGCTTGAAGAGAGACTTGTTTCTTCTTGATTTCTTACTGGAATGGAAAAAGGTTGAATCGGGGGGGCCTTTGCTATGCTCTGTCCAGGTTCATTTGACTCCCTTGGTTGAATCTCCATCAAGACTGCTT
The DNA here is from genome assembly GCA_013403855.1 of Calonectria honghensis. Classification (NCBI taxonomy): domain Eukaryota; kingdom Fungi; phylum Ascomycota; class Sordariomycetes; order Hypocreales; family Nectriaceae; genus Calonectria; species Calonectria honghensis. Next base: position 1,079,462 of record VTGB01000015.1, read on the forward strand.
TGGCATAAGCAGCAGCCATTGCTGCAGCATACGGTTGCCAGTCTTTGTTCTTATGCTCGTCTCCGTAATCACATACCCCTCGAATGATGCCAACAGGAATATGATTTACTGTGCCGGCTGCCTCCATCTCAAGCCCAATGAGGTTGTACCTGTCTCTGAGTTGGTTTCGTCTCCTCGCATTCTTCATCAGCTTTTCTCCAGAACCAATAGCTCCATACCAAACTCTTGTGCGCTTAGAGCCTGGGCGTGGTTGGCGATATATTAATTCTTCCTTTCCTTGGCTATTAAGATCATATAGTCGGTCCCGATCCTGGCCGGGGTCAATAAAAGTGCCGTTTGCGTGCTCTCTATGCTTCATCTCTTCGTAATACGGAAGGAATATCTTAGCCTCGTTTGGCGCATCCATCCTAATGCTGCTTATCGCAGAGCGAATGATGGTTTCTGTGGTAGCCAAAACGTGGCCATGCCGCAATAGCTCTAAGCCATCGCTAGTTTCCTTTCCCAAATCATATGCTACCAGCGCAGGATTGTTGCCGACAGAGAGTGCCACAAGAACGTCACCAAGACGAATATCCCGTGGCGGTGTTTGAGAGAGATTCGGAAGACCGGCTGCAACACCAACGAGGAGCCCAAACCAAAGATGTGGGAAGGATCTCTTGACTTGGCTGGCGAGAGCTGCAGCAGAACCCGTACCATATTCTTGGCCGGCTGGCAGCGTCGCTATGACGACATTGTGGCCACCAACATCGCCGGCCTTGAAAACATAGTCATCGCCTCTTTCGACAGGGAACCGGCCGTGGTGTCTATTTTCCAGGATATGCAAGGCAGCTTGTGCTTCAATCTGCAGCGGGGCAATTAATGCAACTGTATAGTGCTGGGGGTCCAACCTGGCCATGGGTTCGAACGATCATGGAATGGGAACAGGGTAAATCGCGCGGACGGGAGGTCAGGAATGAGGCATCAGGCTGTTGAGAGAAGGTCTTTGTGTCGTGGTGCTGGCTTGTCGTCAGCTAACCCGCTTCGCGTCTAATCGACGTGGTATGGCCCGGATCTATATGCGAGAAAAAAGCAAATTCATACCTGAGCAACTGGGTCTTTTGGTGGATAAAAAGGACGAGGATAGCTACACATTGGTGTTGCGCAACAATCCGAGAATAGGCGGGGTGTGCTGACTGCCGCTTTGGACCAGGGTGTGATCGATTTGTTTTGAGGCTGAAGCCAGCAAGACGGTTACAACCAATCATTTGCAAGAGAGGGGGAGGCCCTGACACAAGCTGAGCTATCTGATCTGCACAATAAAACTTGGATAAAATCATTGTTTATGACGTAAACAAAATAAAAGGACTTGACGAAAGATCATCGTGTATGTGTTACAAGCCAAGACTTCTGTTAGGGAAGCATAGCACAAGGTAAGCCTTCAAGAACCCGAGTTTGCAAAGTCACAGTCATCCAAAGCACATATTAGAAAGCTCCGACGAAGCAACTTCAGAGTTACAGTATAGGCGAAGCTTACCCTATGGCGTGGTAAAACCATTCACAAATATGACGAGCGGATACTGAACTTCCTAGTTGACCATTCATTCATTACCCAGCTACAACCGTAGCTGGCAAACATGCTCATCCGCTTGTGTTATCTAAATTTCGAAACTAGCTTTGTAGAAGCGAATAATATACATAAATAACTGGCCCTTCCAAGGGCGACATTCCCAAACATGCACAGCTACCCATTTCCCAACCATGTTCCGTCACTCATTAATCAGAATACAGTAGCGGCAACAACAAGTCCTTACAGACTAATTGCCACGGCGTTAAAGTTGAGGTACCCGCTCGCGGGCAGCACATCTGTAATAGCAGCGCCCGTGACGGTCTGTCCGTTCATGGACAGCGAGACGTTGCCCAGGGCGCCGTCGAAGGGCATCTCAAAGTAGTTTACGCGGTTGGCGGAATCAGCCGTGAAGGTCTTGGTGGTGTCGCCGATGGAGATCTGGAACTCGGTCGAGTTGACGGTGACGGTGATGACGGACACGACGTCGCGGGCGCCCGAGATGGCGGACTCGGAGCCGCCCTGGCCCCAGACGGTGCCGCCGTCGGCGCCGATGGACTTGGGCGTGGTGCGGTACCAGGCGACGGCCTTGTCGTCGCCGGGCAGCGCCACGTTGCTCTCGCCCATCTTGTAGGCCTTGATGAAGTAGGGCAGCAGCTGGCGGTAGGCCGAGTGGCTGAAGCCGTCGACGTAGCCCTCAGAGCCCGCCACGACCTGCGAGCCGACAATGTCGGCAATGTAGCTCGACTCGCTAAAGTCGTTCCACGTAATGATCTCAATGTACTCGGGCATGAGCTGCAGCACCTCCTGCCAGCGGTCGTACCAGAGAGACTCGCTCGACGAGTACCAGTTCTTGGAGTAGCTGGGAAGGTCTGAGGTCTCTTGTTAGTATTGTGTTTGTGAAGGGGGCAAAAGAAGAATAAGAAAAAGAGGCTACTTACTGACGTAGAAGTAGGGGCTGACGCCCATCATGTAGGGCTTGTCGCCGAGGACGTTCTGGTACTGGACATCGGTGGTGGTAGTCATGCTGCTCTCGCCAGCGTTGGGCCATGAGCTCCAGGAGACTGTAAAGAAACTGAGTGTTAGCCACGCATCCTTCAAACCAGATTCTAAGCTTGACTTACACATTCCGTCAATGAGGTCTAACTGAGCTGACACGCCCGAAGCTCCAATGCTGTTCCAGTTGGGCATGAAGAAGATGCCGCCCGTCTGCTCCCTCACCGTGGCCCAGTTGGACGCCCAGCCGGGACCCTCAAAGGTGCTCACCATGGGCAAGCTGTTGACGAGCACCTGGGCCGCGCTGGCCTTGTACGCGTTGATGAAGCTCACGACCGAGTCCACGGACCAATCCTGGGACATGTCAAACGAGAGGAACAGGTCGAAGCCGGCCGACTCGGCGGCCTGGTAGGCGAGGGCGAGCTGCGCCGAGGTCCACGAGTCGCTGGGGCCAATGTTGAGGGCGAAGCCGTCGATCGAGGCCGCCTGCGCATCGCTAATGTCCTTTTGCCATTGCGAGAGCTCCTGACCGGAAGTCAGACCGACCTTTTGGTGACAAGGTTAGTTTTCGAAGACGATAGTGGGGAGTGGTGGGTGTGAGTGGTGGGTGGGTATAGGTTACCATGTAATGAGCGTAAACTTGACGAGCCATGTTTAAAATGCAACTAACGACTTGGCAGAAAAAACAACTAGTAAAAGGCACAGAGAGAACTGGAAACTGGAGAATACTCACAACAAGTGCACGGCAGAGGCCTTCAAATACAAAAACTGCCGTGTGGTATAGCCCACCGCCCTGCAGCGGTTCGGATGCATATGCAGGGCGCATAGCCTCAGCGGACGAATCCTTCTGGTTCCTTTCACAGGGTTTGAGATTCCATCTTGGACCGCCAAGGCCCCACCTGACGGTGCCTTGTGGAGCTCGCGAGATCGCTAGTTGGTGGCATCGGACCGCGCAACGGCCCTGCAAGGCCCATAGGGCTCCATTCCGAAGCCAAAAAAACCATGACAAGTCCAGCGGAAGGATTTCCATCCCCGCCAATACACCCAATACCTGACGCGATGTGGTCGTCCTGACACCTAATGCCACCTCGCTTGACTATTCCTAATTGGTGTGCTTATACGTTTGGAATAGGGAAGGATCTGTTCGAGCAAGGTCCAGATTAAAAACCTCTCGTTTTCGCTCCAGCCCTAGCCGCTCAGCTGAATCGAATCTGACAATCGAAATTGCTCACATCTCCACACGCCGGGGACACCCTCGGGGTATCTTGCACTCATCACCCGGAAACCGTCACCTTGAGACCAATGCCGCTATTTTTGTACTTCAAACTTCCTATCTGGGTTTGTTCTATTCAGCCCCCAGGAGACCCGCTTCATTTTCCCCTCGGATCATCTCGCTCCGTCTGCTTTCTCAAATCTGTATCCATACACAGACAACTCTTTCAACTCTTTGCAACTGAGGGAAAATAATAAAAAAAGAGATGCAAGCTTCCCGCCCCAACACCGCCCTGTACCATGTGCATTCATCCTTGAGAAAAAAGAAAAAAAAAACCAGTGATTCATAATGCCATATGATGCCGGCCCCTCCGATTGTACCACGCCAGCACACAGCGCATTGCCATATACAAAAATACAATACTCAGGTTGAGACCAGGTTCGTGCTCGCCACAGTGCCTTATATCGCCTGCCCAAGTCTTGGGATATCGCCGCAGCCACATCTACTGGGCCAATGGCAGTGTTCGTGCTGTCAGGCTCGCGTTTCCAAGCTGCTTATCCTCTGAATCGGCATCCTGTGGTGCTGGCGTTTCAGGTGTAATAGTCAGCTGCGGCGGCGCTAGCATGTGTCCCTGGGTCTTTGCTGTTAGGTGTCCGGACTCCTCGACATGCTCTGCCTGCGCCTCATCCTTGTCCTCTTCCCTGACCTGCGAGAGCGGGCGCGAGTGTCCGGTTATATCCCTTGAAGAGTCGCCCTCCTCCTCAACTGTGTACTGCAGTCCGGTTCCGTCGATATCTGCACCAACCATCTGCGCTAGGCTGCTGAAGTTGAACATTGGTTCGCTGCCTGCGCTTCCTGCATCGCGGTCGCCGTCGTCGCTGTAGGCCAGGCTTAGCCCGCTCGATCTGGGGCCTCCGTCGGGTCCAAGGTAGTTCTGGCCCGCGTAGCTGCCCACAGGGCTGTCGCCGCCTGATGATCCCATCGAGGATGCGTTGCTGATTTGTCTAAGATGCGACCCTCCTCTTGTTGTCGAGGCGGGGAGAGGTAGAGAACTTGAAGAAACACTCGGCCCAGCGTTCGGCTCCAGCCCGCGATCAATCGCCTTGCCCTTGTCCGCGCCTAAGGATGCATCTGGGATTTTCGGTGCCTGCGAGGCCCTCGAGACTGTCGCCTCCATCAACAGGTTGCTCGCGGTGCTGTTGCCACGCCTGCGTCCGAGACCAAGCGAGAGACTGCTCGCGCTGGCGCTTGTGCCGCCGCTGTATGGGCCTCCTTGCTTCTTCAACGCTTTGCGCTCCTCCTTCTCCCTCTTCTTGGCTTCTTTCCGAACAGCCTTTTCTTCCTTGCGCTTGCGCTCTTCTTCCGCAGCGAGGGATAGCCGCACAGCTTCCATAAACATCATCTCCTCCAGCTCGTCCATGCGATTGCGTCGGCCACCCTGGTTCCTAGATGACCCTCTAGCACCAGGCTCAGGGCCGTCTGCCCCATCCGGCTGGCTCTCGACCTGGCTTTCCAGAGGTGTGCTCGTGTTTGTGTTGTTTCCGGTGCCTCTTCGGCTGAAGCGTCCAGGTCGGAGAATGGACGATCGCTGCTCTGTTCCGTTCATAAGGAACGCAGCTGTGTGTAGAGCCGTGGCAGCGGCAGCTCGGCGAGCTTGGTGAGCTCGGGCAGCAGCCAGCTTTGTGGCCCAGTCTGGGCGGATGCGGTCGGTGGTGATCACATTCGGGGCGGTTGCCGACAAGCTGTGTCCTCGCCTGCGTCCAGTGGGTGCGGGCGATGGTAGTGTCGAGTTCAGCGAGCTCTGGGATGACATGGCAGTGCTCGCGGCGAAATTTCCGGCGTGCGAGTAGACAAGGCCCCTTCGGAAGGGCGGCGGTTCGTAGGTGACGCCAAACTCTGGTTGCTGGCAGTACGGGCAGCAGGACGGCTCCGAAATGAGCATCTCGGGAGGATCTTCAGCCGAGAGGCCCTCATTGGGGTCTCTAGCTTGGCCGTCCGGGTGATGTTCCGGTAAGTGGGGATCGGCACGCTTGATCTGGACAAAACATTCGGTGCAGATCGGCTGATCGCAGCACCTCGTACGGTTGAGGTAAGGAGGATACGTGAGGAAGCAAATCGGGCATTCATCGGCATCCTTGTATAAAAATACTTCAATTGCCTGACCGTTTACGAACGGGTCGTGGGGCAGAGCCATTTCCTTGGGAGCCAGGTCAGTAGAAGACGCATTTCGGGAGCCCCCACTAAGAGCGGCTGCAAGGGCTTTGGCTCGAGGCTTAAACGGCGATGTCTTGCTCGGGCCGGCCGAGGCTGGTGAAGGAAGAGCCGATCCTGTAGCGGATCCACTCCGATCCGATGCAGTGGAGAGCGTCCGGGGGCCCATAGGCACTGTGAGGTTGTGTAGGTTCTGGCTCGACGATGATGGGTTGTCGGCGGGGGGAGGAGGTACAGTCATCAGTTCCGGGTCGGGAGGTGCGTCGGCGGGTGGGATGGGCAGCCCTCGAGCAGCAGCTATGATCTGGTGCTCGTTCCAGCTCTCGGACAGGTCGTTCAGGCCGCGCCAGAAGGGTGCCATCTTTCTATCAATCTGGTTGCGGCCCGTGGGTGTCAGCTTACGCGGGAAATACACACAAACAAGCTCAAGATGGGGAACGGATATGTACCACTAGTTGTCTCACAACGGGCTTGCTGAAGTCTTCAGTTCCAGTATAGGTTCCTAATGTGACGAGATAGCCTCCGTCAACGTGCTCCTCGCGCACACTGCGCTCCCGCTCCTTTGCTCTTGCGGCTCGCTCTCGCTCAAGTTTCCTAGCCTCGCGCTCCTGTCTTGTCTCGCGGTGCTCAAACGGGGCGTCTTGGCGGTCGCGATCTCGGGAGGAGCTGCCGCCAAGACCAAAGATGTTTAGCTCACCACGACTCATGCGATTCCTCGATCGGTTGTGTTCTCGAGCAATCTCGCGGGCCAAGTTGACGGGGTCGCCGTTTGCGGACCGCCGACGGCCTTGGCCATCGTCGAAGCCGTCGGGGCGTGACTCCTTGGTGTTCGAGTTGCCCATGGTTGATGGCGGGGGGGAGTTTGTCGAATGGACAAGTTTGGGCTGAGAGCGAGGTTTGGCGGGAAGAAGCCGTCAGGCCTTGGCTGATGAGGCTGGCAGGGACCGGGGTTCGTAGAGAACGTCGTTGTCGGTGCTGCCGTCAGCGGGACCCGGGATAAAACAAAGCGCTGAGCTGGCCGGGCGGTGAAAGGACCAAACGTAGCGCAGCAAGCTCGGTGGTGTCGGCTTACGCACAAGCGCGCTGGGCCAGGTGCTGCACAGCTCGTTTGTGGTTGGGTGTCCCAGAGATGGGTAGCGATGGGGAAGAGGGCCGTCAGACGACGAGGGTCATCAACGCAAGCATTTCGTTTTCGACGGCAGAGGCTCGATGTCGGGGGTGATCGAAGCGATGGAGAGGGGGGCCACGGGGACGCCGGTTCGTGGAAGTGAGGGTGGTAGATGGAAGAGTCGAGGTCGTCGGATCGAGCGTTGACGGACGAGAGGGTGGTTGGTGATAAGGCGGCTCGGAAAGGTGGGATGGGGAACCGCGTGGACCTTGCTGGACCTTGTCTGGACTGGGGACTGGGGGAGGGGAGGGACGTCGGATGGCCGAGGGCGAGAGC